>JAVIAB010000025.1:9051194-9418694 GCA_032433765.1 Megaustenia siamemsis
CTTTCTTTCTTTCTTTCTATATATAATAAGTAATGTGTACACGTGTATTCACTTTCTAGCTGGACAATAATATCTGCACGTCTCGGCCCATGTGAAACCGACAAGCTACATACTTGATATAGTCAGCAAACCCGCACCGTGACAGTTCCTTTATTGCGCATTGAAAGACATGCTTCGGTGCACACAAACATTTTCTTAACCGAGAACAGAGCGAGAGCGATAGAGAAAACGATAACAAACGATATATACATAAAATATGTAAAACAAAAAGGAAAGAAAAAGCAATGTGTCCCAGCACGCTACGTGGCATTTAAGCAATATGGTGATAGTGACCATAATTTTTACAGACCTCCAGCACATGATTTGTAGGGTAATGTGGTCGGTATTACGCCCTTGCCTATTTATTTTCACCGAAAAAATTTTGGTTACCATTTAAGGCTAGGTGACCCCGGAAGCCGTCGATCAGGATCGAACCCGACCACCTGTCCTTTGTAGTCCAGTTCTCTAACCACTGAGTTATCACGGCTCCCTCCCTAAGATGTGTGAAATGCGCTTAAAAAAACTTGGATAAATTTAGTACATTAATTACGTTAATTTATAATATAATAGAGCGTGCATGTCTTTTATAGAAAGAACGTTGCACTCGTCACAGCTGGTCGTAAAGAATCTCTGTCGCTATCCAGATCACCCTTATAACGTTGCACTCGTCACAGCCCGTCTTTAAGAATCTCTGTCACCAGCCAGATCACCCACAGAACGCTGCACTCGTCACAGCACGTCTTGAAGAATCTCTGTCAACAGCCAGATCACCCACAGAACGCTGCACTCGTCACAGCACGTCTTGAAGAATCTCTGTCACTAGCCAGATCTCCCACAGAACGCTGCACTCGTCACAGCCCGTCTTGAAGAATCTCTGTCACCATCCAGATCTCCCAGAACGCTGCACTCGTCACAGCCCGTCTTGAAGATCTCTGTCACCATCCAGATCTCCCACAGAACGCTGCACTCGTCACAGCCCGTCTTGAAGAATCTCTGTCACCATCCAGATCTCCCACAGAACGCTGCACTCGTCACAGCCCGTCTTGAAGAATCTCTGTCACCATCCAGATCTCCACAGAACGCTGCACTCGTCACAGCCCGTCTTGAAGAATCTCTGTCACCATCCAGATCTCCCACAGAACGCTGCACTCGTCACAGCCCGTCTTGAAGAATCTCTGTCACCATCCAGATCTCCCACAGAATGTTGCACTCGTCACAGCCCGTCTTGAAGAATCTCTGTCACTAGCCAGATCTCCCACAGAACGCTGCACTCGTCACAGCCCGTCTTGAAGAATCTCTGTCACCATCCAGATCTCCCACAGAACGCTGCACTCGTCACAGCCCGTCTTGAAGAATCTCTGTCACCATCCAGATCTCCCACAGAATGTTGCACTCGTCACAGCCCGTCTTGAAGAATCTCTGTCACCATCCAGATCTCCCACAGAACACGTATTCTTGTTATTTCTTCATTTGAACTCCATGTGGAGCATAGGTCTTCAACAAACACCTTCCTAGCCGTCTTGTTTCTTGAATTTTTTTCTAATGATCGTTCAATGTCTTCTCCCGTCTTCTTCATCTCTTTTTCTATCTGTCTTCTACAAGCATATATCCACTGGGACCCTCAGCCCCCCCCCTCCCCCCCCCCAAAAAAAAAGGACTAGTAAGTAATGCTCTCATTTAGTTTCCGTAAAATGTGTCGTATTTTTAAATACAGTTGTCTTTCCTTCCCCAATTTCTTTTCAGCATCGTGGGGATATATTTTTTGTGTGTGTGTCTTTAGCTCTTCTGTTAGTGGCCTCTCCTGTAGTTACGTTTCCTAGTGTTTTCTGGTGTTTCTAATATTTCATCAATTTATCTTTTTACCCTGTCGGCCCTTGAATCTGGTGTTCTGGCAATGTTTAAGACTTGTTGCGCGCGTGTTTTGGTCTTTCCGTCTAACGATGTGGCCAGAGCATTTTATCGGACGTTTCTTCGTGTAAAAATACAAACAAACTCAAGAAATTCACTGCAGACATATAATACACTTTCAAGAGTAAATGAAATTGAACTTCCTGGTTTTAATATTTACGTCGTAAAGTGCAATTTATATTTATTATCATCATCATCATCACCATCACCGTTATCAGCATCATCATCATCACGTGCCATACCGGTTGTCGTAGGCGATCATGTCCTTTCACAACCTTCTGTCCACAGTGCTTCGTATCAGTTCTGTTGTTGACTGTTTTCCATGCCATGACACCAAGCTATCCAGCATTTTTTTCTCTTTGTCGTCCGCTATCTCTCTTTCCTATGATTTTATCAGTTGTAACCAAGTATTATTAGAGGCCAAAGAGATGGGATTTCTCAGAAGAATGTTGAAAGTTCCCTTGACAGCTAAAAAGACCAATGAGGAAGTTCTCAAAGAGGTCAACACAAAAAGGGAGCTCTTAAAAAACATCAGAAAGAAGCAATCAACATTTTTCGGGCACATCATGAGAAGAGGAAAACTGGAATACTTGGTTACAACTGGCAAAATAAAAGGAAAGAGAGATCGCAGACGACAAAGAGAGAAAATACTGGATAGCTTGGTGTCATGGCATGGAAAACAGTCAACAACAGAACTGATACGATGCACTGTAGATAGAAGATTTTGGAGGGACATGATCGCCTACGCCAACCGGCAGGGTACATGATGATGATGATGAACCAAGTATTCCAACTTTCCTTATCTCATGATGTGCCCGAAAAATGTTGGTTGTTTCTTTCTGATGTTTTTTTTAAGAGCTCCCTTTTTGTGTTGGCCTCTTTGAGAACTTCTTCATTGGTCTTTTAGCTGTCCAGGGAACTTTCAACATTCTTCTGAGAAATCCCATCTCTGTGACCTCTAATCTTCTTTTCATTTGTTTATCTACTGTCCATGATTCGCTTCCATAGATCAGAATTGCCTATATATAGCACCGATGAATTCTCTTTCTCACTTCTATTGACATAGATTTGTTGCATAAGATATTTTTCATTTTCTGAAATGCTAATTTGGCCTGAGCTATTCAGCTTTTTATTTCTGTTGTGCATCTTCCATCTGATGTTATTATTGTGCCCAAGTATTTGACGCGTTGCACTTGTTTCAGATTTGTCCTGTTTATTTTTATGCTGGATGATTATTTCTTTGATATGACCATTTGTAGGTGTACAAACTACATTTGAGACGTAAGTACTACATTCTGAGGAGTAGGAACTACATTCTGAGGAGTAAGAACTACATTCTGAAGTGCACGATAACATAAATGGGAACTTCTCGATATTACGGCGAGGGCTGAAAACATTTATAGACTAGAGAGCTGAATGTTATAGACTGTATATGTGGAAACAGACTCTATACGTGGAAACAGACTCCTATACGTGGAAACAGACTCAATACGTGGAAACAGACTCAATACGTGGAAACAGACTCAATACGTGGAAACAGACTCCTATACGTGGAAACAGACTCCTATACGTGGAAACAGACTCTTCAAATCTTTCTGAATTTATCCTTCTTCTTGCATCACCTAGGGATCGGTGTGATCAAGGAATAGAGGCAGAATGTTTAGTACAGTCATCACGTGGTGTTTGGATCTAAGTTATTATAGTCCGGATATAGAGAAAACAGGGAGAAGATACGGTTTTTAATCAATGGTTAGAACTAGCATTCTTCAGATTTTGAGCTAGAGAAGCTATCCACTTGACCACCTCTTCTCATTGTAACCTATAATGTTATCTAGTCACTCAACTTAATATGAGAATTAAACAATGTGATCTATATATATGAACAATTAAAACTGTGAGCTATATATAAATACTAAGTAAAGTAGTAAAGAACCGCCGTAACGCCAAGTGGTGTATAGGGAATATGGTGTTAGTGACCATACATTTTACAGACCTTCGGCACATGATTTTGGGTGTAATGTGGTCGGTAGTACGCGCGTGCCGCTTTACTTTCCCTAAAAAATATCCGTTACCCATTTAAGGATGGGTGAACCCGGTGCCGTCGGTTGTGATCGAACCCTACCTCTTGTTCTTTGTAGTCCAGTTCACTAACCACTGAGCTATCGCGTCTCCCTTGTGGGCTATAAATATGGAAAATGAAAGCTGTGATCGATAAATGTGGAAAATTGGAAACTGTGATCGATAAATGTGGAAAATTGAAAACTGTGATCGATAAATGTGGAAAATGAAAACTGTGATCTATATATGTTGGAAAATGAAAACTGAGATCGCTAAATGATGAACATTAAAACTGAGATCTATAAATGTGGAAAATGAAAACTGCGAGCTGTTTATGTGGAAATGAAAATTGTAATCTATAAATGTGGAAAATGAAAACTGTAATCTATAAATGTGGAGATTTCAGAGAATGAACTGTATATGTGATGATAAGGTCATTTATAATGTACATATAGATGCCTTATAGACAGTAATATGTTAGCATATATATTTTAGCTATAACTTACAGCCACATACACCCACGGCATACACATATACAATTTATATAGAAACGCTAGTTATTATGTTCAAAAAATCAATATCGTGTTACGAGAGCAGAAAACACTCCATTGTCACGAGGGTCAACTAAATATTGGGATGTTCATCATCATCAAGTACCGGGCCTACTGGCGTAGGTGATCATGCCTCTCCACAACTTTCGATCTCGACAGTTATTTATCATTTCTGTTGTTGACCTCTTTCCAAGCCATTCTCTTAAGCTGTCTGGTATTTTTTCTCTTTGCTTCCCTCTATCTCTTCGTCCCTCAATTTTCCCAGTTGTTACAATATATTCCTGTTGTTCCCTTCTCATTACATGGCCAAAAAATGATGATTGTTTCTTCCTAATATTGGAAATTAGTTCTCTTTTTGCTTGACCTCTTTCAGAACATTTTCATTACTCTTCTTAGCTGTCCATGGTATTCTCAACATTCTTCTGTAAAACCACATTTCTACAGACTCAAGTGATTTTCTTGTCTGTTGTCCTATTGTCAATGATTCACATCCATATGTTATGACTGGCTCTACATAACATTTAAGAACTCTTTTTCTTGTTTCTATTGTCAAAAATGGATTCCATAGTTTCTTCCTCATTTTTTGGAAAGCTGCTTTTGTCTGAGCCATTCTGCATCTCACCTCTTTTGTACATCTTCCGTCTGAGGTTAACAAAGTTCCCAAATATTTAAATTCATTTACCTGTTTTAATATTGTTACACTTGTCTTTATTTTGCACTGAGGTGATGTCTTTTTCTTTATTGTTACCATTACCTCTGTCTTTTTGCTATTAAGGCTGAGTTTTCTGTGTTTTTCTTTTTGATGTTCGCCTGTTCAATGGGCGCTGATGCGTCGTGTCGCTGGCTTACGCCACGCTGTCGTATCCGCGTTTTTTCGGCCCTTCGACATAGGCAGGTATTGCTGAAGCAAATTTTGCTCTGAAGTGCCCTTTTTTAATTAATCTTTGGACTTTCAACTTTCAAGAGTTCTTTGCCGTGCGCAGAGTGCGCTCGGGACCTTATGTTTATGTTTGCCGTTATCTGAGAAGGTTAAAAGTAGGACCTCAACCCAGGGTGGGGAGTGTAACGTGAAAAAGAAATCACGGACCTGAAAAATAGAAAAAAATTCCCATTGCGTGTGGCGCAGATTCGAACTTTGGACTGTTTCTGCCTAGAGGCTCACATCCTACCTCTAGACCACCCAGTCCACTATAAACGTCATGATATAAAGCATGAGATTACAACCATTAGAATCATCATCATCATCATCGAGTGCCGTCTCCGCGACGAAGGTTGGCTACCATGGAGCGCCATTCCACTCTGTCTCTTGCTTTGATGGTGCAGGTTGTCATAGATTGACTTGTCCATCTTTTGATGTTACTCGTCCATGTTTGTCTTGGTCTGCCTCTGCCTCTTTTACCTTGTATTTTACTTTCCAATATTACTTTTACTTAGGCTGTTGTGTCTTTTAACATTACCAAAAAATCGCATTTGTCTTGTTCTAATTGTGTTTAGTAGTTCTCTTTTCATTTTTTTTAGTTGTTTTAAGACTTCGTCGTTTTGTTTTCTTTTCCTTCCATCCAATTCTACCTATTCTTCTATAAATCCACATTTCAAAGGCTTCAATTTTCTGTTCTGTTTTCATGTCTAATGTCCATGTTTCTGCACCATACAGGAATATTGAGAAGATGTAACATTTTGCTATTCTTAGTTTCAGCCCTGCTGTTATTTGTTTTGTTGTTAGTATATTTTTCATGGCATTAAAATTACTTTTTGTCATACAACCATTAGAATATCATTGTTATAGTTGCATAAACGTTAGAATTCTATCATAATGGGAGTATAAATATTCTAATTGAATACCATGAGACCTTAAACATTAGAATATCAAAAACCTTCGAGCATAAACATTAGAATGTCAGTGTCATTTGTGCGTAATCATTAAAATATCAGTGTCATGAGTGTATGGGATTAATAATTTAAATGCGAATTGCACGAACTCCGAGCACTCCGAAGGTTATTGTTATATTTTCAGAAGGTTAATTAACATAATTGTAATAAAATTATAACTCTTACTTTTTATTTATTTATTACTTTTGCTCACGTAATGCAAACGGCTTTTTAAAATTTTTTATTGTCAAACAAGTTTTTTTTTGTTATCCTCTGTCATGACTTCTTTTTTTTTTTTTATTTTATCTGCCGTCTCCCATAGGACTCGGCGCTTCAACGACCTCCAAACGTTTGTTTTGAAATATTTGAATATATTATTGTTTGCGGTAAAACAAAGCAAATTAATAATGTGATTTGAATGGCATTGTATGAGACGAAAGCTTCAAAGCAGGGGGGTCAAGAGAGCGCGGAATTGATGCTTCAAAAAGATTAAACTCATTTCTCATATGCGGCTACAAAGAGAAAATACAAAAAATATAAAAACATAAAAACAAGAGAAATTTTAATCCGTTGGGTGATTCTTATTTCCATGAAAAGAATATATCTTCTTTGGCGTTTGTGTTTTTACTTCTGAATCACTTTTTGTTTGTTTGTTTGTTTGTTTGTTGAACGTAATATCTTTGTACTTTACTCATTCAGTGTTTTTCTTTCTATCCCACACAGTTTTTGCATTTATTTGTTTGCTTGTTTATTTGTTTATTCTCATTGGTTTCTCACCCACTTGCTCTGACACTTACTTGGTTCACTCACTCACTCACTCACTCACTCACTCACTCACTCACTCACTCACTCACTCACTCACTCACTCACCCACTTGCTCTGACACTACTTGGTTCCTCACTCATTCACTCACGCACTCACTCACTCACTCACTCACTCACTCACTCACTCACTCACTCCTCACTCACTCACTCACTCACCCACTTGCTCTGACACTTACTTGGTTCACTCACTTCTCAATTCATTAATTCAAGTGTTCTTTTTTATGATTTAAAAACAGAATGTGACTCACTAACTCATTCATTCAAATGCTCACTCACTCACTCACTCCCTAACTCACTCACTCACTCACTCACTCACTCACTCACTCACTCACGCTCGCTCGCTCACTCACCCTCTCATTCACTAACCCATTCATCCATCCACACTATAACTCAATTATTGGAATTCTCCATTCATCATTTACATTTCTCTCTCCCATTCCCTTCCTCCCTACTTCCTTCACTCACTCACTCACTCTCTCACTCACTCACTCACTCACTCACTCCTCACTCACCCACCCACCCACCCACCCAACCCACCCACCCACTCACTAACTCACTCACTCACTCACTCACTCACCCACCCACCCACCCACTCACTAACTCCCTCACTTACTCTAATTAAACCCTGTATATCTTATTCCCCTCACTCTCTGACTCACCATTCCTTCATTCACTCACTCATCCCCCCACACACCCATCCAACCCACTCACTCACTCACTCACTCACTCACTCACTCACTCACTCACTCACTCACTCACTCACTCACTCTCTCACTCACTCACTCACTCACTCACTCACTCACTCATCACTCACTCACATCACTCGCTCCCTCACTCACTCACTCTCTCACTCACTCACTCACTCACTCGCTCGCTCACTCACTCAATCAATCACTCACTCACTCACTCACTCACTCATTCACTCACCCACCCACCCACCCAACCCACCCACCCAACCCACCCACCCACCACTACTCACTCACTCACTCACTCACTCACTCACTCACTCACTCACTCACTCACTCACCCCCCACCCACTCACTAACTCCCTCACTTACTCTAATTAAACCCTGTATATCTTATTCCCCCTCACTCTCTGACTCACCATTCCTTCATTCACTCACTCATCCACCCACATCCACTCACACCCCCACCCACTCACTCCACCACCCCACCACTCCCACCCTCCCCTCACTCTCAAACCAACCCTGTATATCTCATTCTCCCTCACTCTCTGACTCACCATTCATTCATCACTCACATTCCTTCAGTCACTCATTCTCGTCTTCCATCCCATCAACTCATTCACTAATTCATGCACTCGCTCTCTCATCCAAACACTCGCTCATCTAATCACTCACTCATCCATCATTCCTAATCATCTCTCACATCATCTCACTCATCGCTCACTCATCCATACATCCTAATCCAATCTCTCAATCATCCAATCACTCACTCTTCCTATCGCTCACTCTCGCTCATCTATCACTCCTCATCTCTTATCCAACACTCCCTAATCCATCTCATCACTCTCATCATCATCATCTCAATCACTCACTCTTCTCATCACTCATCTCATCAATCAATCCACCCAATCACTCATCTATCTCATCATCACTCACTCACTCCCTCTCCAATCCACTCAACTCACCTCACTCCATCCATATCACTCAATCCAATCACTCACTCAATCACTCATCACTCACATCTATTCCACTCCATCCAATCACCAATCTCACTTCCATCACACAAACATCTCACTCCAAACTCATCAATACACTCACTCATCAGTATCAACCAACTAATCAATTACCAATTATCTCAATTATCAACGTTTATTTAAAATATAGTCAAGAATCAACAACTCTCGTTACATCAAAGGAGAGCGCATCTATGGCGCTAAAACGCCTTTTTTAAAGTAAAAAAAACAACAAAAAAAGTACGTCTCATGAAATATATCGTCACACAAACACAAACAAAGAAGAAGAAAAAAATAATGATATTATTGTTAATAAAAATGATGAAATATCTTAACTGGTGCATTTCTCCTGTCATCAGATCAGCACATCGTCCACAGCTGGGGGTCACAGAGCCTGTTGTGAGAACGGAAGACCAATATTAACTGACCCCCATACTGGACATACAGTATGCTCTTGTCAATACCCGCCGGACTATATCCTATCCGCGGGCCGCACTGCCCCCCGGGCTGGAAAGTGTGTACAGCGCCTCCGCCTATGCCGCAGCGGTCTCTCAAGGCTATGTTGCTCTTGGCACAGAAGGGTCTGCCTTCTATTCTCCGTTGGTAAGTTAATTCTTTTGTTTTGCTTTTTCAAATTTATTTTGTTGCCACCAACGCCAATATTCACCTCTTCTTTTCCATTTTCTTGAACTTCATTTTTTTTCTATTTATAATCTTTTTTCTTCTTCTCCTCCTTTTCTTTCTCTTGCCTTTCTTCCTCTTTTCTCTTCTTCTTCTTCTTCTTTTTCCTCTTCTTCATCATCTATTTTATTTTTTTTTTCATTTTCTTTTCTCCTTTATTTCTCCATATTTTTCTTCTCCGTCCTCCTTTTTCTTGTTCTTCATCTTCTCTTTCTTCTTCTTGTACTTGTTCTTCTTCATCTTCATCATCTACGCCTTCTTCTCTCTTTCTCCTCCTCTTTTTTTCTATTCTTTTTTCTTTTTCATCATTATCGTTTTCTTCTTCCTCTCTTTCTTCTTCTTCCTCTTCTCCCTCCTACCTTCTTCTTTTATTTATTCGTCTCCATTTTCTTCTTCAACTTGTACTTCTTTATCTTTTCCATCGTCCCATATTTCTTTTTTCTTCTTCCTCTCTTTATCTCGTCAGACAAATCAATTTCACGCCCTATGACGTCATTTATAATGTCTCTCCTTACAATAATGTCCCTACAATCTGTCCCATATTGCCCATCTCTGGTTTCAATCCGCTTCACACACAGGATGTGTGACCTCCGCCATCTTCCCTAACGTCAGCCGCATGACATTTCTTGAGATTATTGCTGGATCACTTCTATTCTCGTTGCACGTGCATGTATTTTGTCTTCACTGAACTTCGAGCAGCTTCAGGTTTCTTATGTCGCACCTACATTAGAACATTCACAAACAGCGAAGAATTTAGCGTTTAGTCAATTCATTTGCTAGTTCCGTGGTCTCGATAGTCATTCCATCCACTAGTTCTGTAACCACAATCATTTAATTCACTAGTTCTGTAACCACAATCATTTCATTCACTAGTTCTGTAACCTCGATAGTCATTCCATTCACTAGTTGTGTAACCACAATCATTCCATTCACTAGTTCTGTAATCTCGATAGTCATTTCATTTACTAGTTCTGTAACCTCAATAGTTATTCCATTCACTAGATTCTGTAACCTCAACAGTCATTCCATTTACTAGTTCTGTAACCTCAATAGTTATTCCATTCACTAGATTCTGTAACCTCAATAGTTATTCCATTCACTAGATTCTGTAACCTCAACAATCATTCCATTCACTAGATTCTGTAACCTCAACAATCATTCCATTCACTAGATTCTGTAACCTCAACAATCATTCCATTCACTAGTTCTGTAACGTCGATAATCATTGGGTAACATTTGTTCACGTTTTGGATGTTTTCCCTCCAACCCTCACGACTAAGACCTCTTTTATGAGATGTGACGAGAATCATCTTCACCGTTCTCAGATGTTATCTTCCCACCTCTTTCTCTGTCTATCTTTTCATCTTGTGCCAGATACTCTGCACTCTATAAAACTTAATACACAATTGGAAGCCAAAACGCCTGACAACAGCAGAGCAGGAACCTGTCAGCGACCCACTGCTGGTGACTTGCGCCAGGATCGGTGAGTCAGATACGAAAGACCCTACTCCACCCTTTCGCGGTGTCTCCAGAAACAGACAACCTCTCTAGTCTGGCCAGGCGGGTAAGGATTGCAGGGATGACAACCCGGTACTCAAAAATAACATGCTGAAATCGGAAGGTTTGGAACGAAATGGACAATATCAGTTCTACTACTAACTACTCAAAACGTATCTACGCTCATTTAACGTTCTTCTAAGGACGGACGACAGATAGGACGATTAATTCTATTAGTTATCATCGGGTGATCGACACAGAGAAAGAATACATGGCAGTTTGTCACTGATACTTTAGTTGGGTTGCTATTTGTGTCTTTCCACGAGGATATATATATATATATAATTCTTCTGTTTAAACATTCAAAGTGATTAGGAGAAGATGCGTTTTAAAATATAGAACTGTTGTGGTTAAAAAGTGTATAATCTTTAGTTGTTCTCCATGCTTCATGACCACCATGAAGACACAGACTTTCATTAATGGATGTTTACGCTGAATAAAAGGTTAGAAATGGCAGAACAAAATCACTAACATAGAATTTACTATTTACTCTTTACAGAAGATAGTTAATTGGGAGTAAAAGCATCAAGATGGATAGTAATGTAGAGCTTCTGTAAATCTGACGATAATAATAATAATAATTTTTTTTTAAAAAGGAAAAAGTGGTATGGTAACAGCTTTACATTGGTGACGTCCGGACAACCCGTTTTCGATTCCCGCTGGCAGCAGTGTGAATTGTACTCGTGGTTGGAAAAAACAAAAATACCCCACGGTCGACCCAGCCGTTGGCAGAATTGGGCACCAGGGTAGTACCCTGGGAAGGTGAGGAATGTTGCCTCGCATCGTGAGTTTCGATGCTTGAAGCGACACTATACAGAAGTCTCCGAACATTTCTGGATAGGCGGCCAAGCACATATGGGTGGAAACACGCGTGGTAAGACGCCGGTTCAAGTCTCGTACTTTACCTTTACCTTTACCTTTACCTTTACCTTTACCTTTAACCTTTACTTTTACCTTACCTTTACCTTTACCTTTACCTTTACCTTTACCTTTACTTTACCTTTACCTTTACCTTTACTTTACCTTTACCTTTACCTTTACCTTTACCTTTACCTTTACCTTTACTTTTACTTTTACCTTTACCTTTACCTTTACCTTTACCTTTACCTTTACCTTTACCTTTACCTTTACCTTTACTTTAACCTTTACCTTTACCTTTACCTTTACTTTTACCTTTACCTTTACCTTTACTTTTACCTTTACCTTTACTTTTAACCTTTACTTTTACCTTTACCTTTTCCCGTAGCGGTGGCTGTTACTGATAATTAGGACCCAGTATTGCTGTACCTCCTCTGCTGGACTAGTAGTTTCCCAGCACAGCCTGGGACAGACGAACTCCAACTTCTCCAGTAAGAGCCGGAATGTCAAGAAAGCCATTACGACCCCCACATCTTATTAGTCAAAGGGCAACCTGCCCGCACCAACTCGTGGCAATCCGTCAACAACAACAACCCTTACATTGACAATTCTGCAATCTCCGATTTTTTTTTTTTTTTTTAGGAAATCTTAATTGCTCTCTAACCTGAAGGTACATGTCTCAATTCCATACACGAATAAGGACAAAAAACACAGTGTACCAGCCTCTCTTCAATGGCGGTACAATGGCTGTACACTTTTTTACTATTAGGGCTAAAAACTCAACGCGTAGAATTAACAAATGGTAATTATTATAATTCATGTTGTTAATTACGTTAAATAATGTTAATACAATAATTAGTAAAAAAAAAAAATAGTATTTGCAAATACACGTAAATATTTATGTTTTAATTAATCTGTGAATAAATCACTTGCAAAAATGAAGTTAGCCCTTGTCGTGCTCTCGGGTTTTCATTTCAATCATTCATAATGTATTATAATTATATTTTTCTTTTCTTTTCTTTTCTTTTCTTTTCTACTTTTATGATTCCTGATGCCCACTCTCCCCTCTTAAACCGTGTTATTACTAATACCTTTCTCTATTGACGTCTGCATTTCAGAGTTTGTTTAACTTATTTCTTTAATTAAATGATTTAATATCCTCGTCGATGCATTTGCTTAATGTGTTTTGTTACTTGTAGCAGGCTGTTGCAAGTAGCGACAGTAAAACATGCAAGATTTTGAGCGAAACACGCACTCGTACGTCAATTCATTCCCTTGAATTTTATGACCGGCATTGATTGCCTCCCATTCTAATTTGGGAAGGTAATATACAGCACCTTTATACGCTTCTATCAGTGGCGTGTCGCTTGAAGTTAAGGGCCCAGGGCGTGCCAGCAAAATGTGGTTCGAAATATTTATTTCTTTAATATGCTGTCTAGTTAAAATAAGAAGCTATGTTTTGATCAGATTAGCAAACAGAATGCTGACATTCAGAAAGATTGATAAAATCATCATCATCGAGTGCCGTCTCCGCAACGAATGTTGGTTACCATGGAGCGCCATTCCACTCTGTTTCTTGCTCTGATGGTGCAGGTTGTCATAGATTGACTTGTCCATCTTTTGATGTTACTTGTCCATGTTAGTCTTGGTCTGCCTCTGCCTCTTTTTACATTGTATTTTCTCTTCCAATATTACTTTTAGTAGGCTGTTGTATCCTTTACGTGCCCCAAAAATTTCATTTGTCTTGTCTTAATTGTATTTAGTAGTTCTCTTTTTATTTTTAGTTGTTTTAAAACTTCATCGTTTGTTTTCTTTTCTTTCCATCCAATTCTACCTATTCTTCTGTAAATCCACATTTCAAAGGCTTCAATTTTCTGTTCTGTTTTCTTGTCTAATGCCCATGTTTCTGCACCATGCATGAATATTGAGAATATGTAACATTTTGCTAATCTTAGTTTTAGCCCTGGTGTTATTTGTCTGGATGTTAGTATATTTTTCATGACATTAAAATTACTTATTGCCATTCCTATTCTTTCGTTTATTTCAGTTGTACATTTTCCATCACTGGTTATAGTATGTCCAAGGTAGTTGTAGTTCTGAACTGTCTCCAGGTCTGTTCCTTCAACTTTGATATGTATTTGTAGGTCATGAGAATTTTCTTTGTTTATGATCATAATTTTAGTCTTTTTGATATTCATATCCTGTCCATGTGGAGAGAAAACGACTAAAGAAATAGAAAATAAACTTAACGCATTTGAAAAGAAATGCTTGAGCAAAGTAGTGTGTACAGCATGGCATGAGTTCAAGACTAGTGAAGATATGACAGAGATCCAATAATATCAACTATCATCAAGAGAAGAAGGTGGTCATATGTTGGGAGAAATGACAGAGATTCAAAAATATCAACTATTATCAAGAGAAGGAGGTGGTAATATGTTGGGAGAAATGACAGAGATTCAAAAATATCAACTATTATCAAGAGAAGAGGTGGTCATATGTTGGGAGAAATGACAGAGATTCAAAAATATCAACTATTATCAAGAGAAGAAGGTGGAATATGTTGGGAGAAATGAAAAAAATAAATAGGTATAGTTAAAGCTTCGTGTAACAAATGAACAACACAAACCAGAACGACGTTTCGGATCAACAGGCCTTCAGCAGGAACAAACATACAACACGTATACAATATAATGATGTAATAAGTAATATATAGAAATATAATCATCATCAAGTACCGTGCCTGCTAGCGTAGGTGATCATGTCTCTCCACAACTTTCGATCTCGACAGTTATTTATCATTTCTGTTGTTGATCTTCTGCCAGGCCATTCTCTTAAGCTGTCTGGTATCTTTTCTCTTTGCTTCCCTCTATCTCTTCGTCCCTCGATTTTCCCAGTTGTTACAATGTATTCCAGCTGCTCTCTTCTCATTACATGGCCCAAAAAATGATGATTGTTTCTTCCTAATATTGAAAATTAGCTCTCTTTTTGCTTTTGCCACTCTCAGAACGTTATCATTACTCTTCTTAGCTGTCCATGGTATTCTCATAATTCTTTTTTTCTTTCCTTTGTTTTCTTTTTTCTTTCTATCTTGTCCTTCTTTTTTGTTTCCTTTATTCTTACTTTCTTCTTCTTTGTTTGTTTTTGTTTGTTTCTTTCTTTCTTTCTTTCCATATTTTAGTTCTTTCTTTCTTTATTTTTTCTTTATATCTTTCTTTCCATATTTAGTTCTTTCTTTCTTTATTTTTTTCTTATATCTTTCTTTCCATATTTTAGTTCTTTCTTTCTTATTTTTCTTTATATCTTTCTTTCCATATTTTAGTTCTTTCTTTCTTTCTGTCTGTCTTTCTTTCTTTCTTTATTTTTTTCTTTATATCTTTCTTTCCATATTTTAGTTCTTTCTTTCTTTATTTTTTCTTTATATCTTTCTTTCCATATTTTAGTTCTTTCTTTCTTTATTTTTTCTTTATATCTTTCTTTCATATTTTAGTTCTTTCTTTCTTTATTTTTTCTTTATATCTTTCTTTCCATATTTTAGTTCTTTCTTTCTTTATTTTTTCTTTATATCTTTCTTTCCATATTTTAGTTCTTTCTTTCTTTATTATTTTTCTTTATATCTTTCTTTCCATATTTTTAGTTTCTTTCTTTCTTTATTTTTTCTTTATATCTTTCTTTCCATATTTTGTTCTTTCTTTTAGGTCTGTCTGTCTTTCTTTCTTTCTTTATTTTTTCTTTATATCTTTCTTTCCATATTTTAGTTCTTTCTTTCTTTATTTTTTCTTTATATCTTTCTTTCCATATTTTAGTTCTTTCTTTCTTTATTTTTTCTTTATATCTTTCTTTCCATATTTTAGTTCTTTCTTTCTTTATTTTTTCTTTATATCTTTCTTTCCATATTTTAGTTCTTTCTTTCTTTCTGTCTGTCTTTCTTTCTTTCTTTATTTTTTCTTTATATCTTTCTTTCCATATTTTAGTTCTTTCTTTCTTTATTTTTTCTTATATCTTTCTTTCCATATTTAGTTCTTTCTTTCTTTATTTTTCTTTATATCTTTCTTTCATATTTTAGTTCTTTCTTTCTTCTTTATATCTTTCTTTCCATATTTTAGTTTCTTTCTTTCTTTATTTTTTCTTTATATCTTTCTTTCCATATTTTGTTCTTTCTTTCTTTATTTTTCTTTATTCTTTCTTTCCATATTTTAGTTCTTTCTTTCTTTATTTTTTCTTTATATCTTTCTTTCCATATTTTAGTTCTTTGTTTCTTTATTTTTTCTTTATATCTTTCTTTCCATATTTTAGTTCTTTCTTTCTTTATTTTTTCTTTATATCTTTCTTCCATATTTTAGTTCTTTCTTTCTTTATTTTTTTCTTATATCTTTCTTTCCATATTTTAGTTCTTTCTTCTTTCTTTATTTTTCTTTATATCTTTCTTTCCATATTTTAGTTCTTTCTTTCTTTCTGTCTGTCTTTTCTTTCTTTCTTTTTTTTTCTTATATCTTTCTTTCCATATTTTAGTTCTTTCTTTCTTTCTGTCTGTCTTTCTTTCTTTATTTTTTCTTTATATCTTTCTTTCCATATTTTAGTTCTTTCTTTCTTTATTTTTTCTTTATATCTTTCTTTCCATATTTTAGTTCTTTCTTTCTTTATTTTTTCTTTATATCTTTCTTTCCATATTTTAGTTCTTTCTTTCTTTCTGTCTGTCTTTCTTTCTTTCTTTATTTTTTCTTTATATCTTTCTTTCCATATTTTAGTTCTTTCTTTCTTTATTTTTTCTTTATATCTTTCTTTCCATATTTTAGTTCTTTCTTTCTTTATTTTTTCTTTATATCTTTCTTTCCATATTTTAGTTCTTTCTTTCTTTATTTTTTCTTATATCTTTTCTTTCCATATTTAGTTCTTTCTTTCTTTATTTTTTCTTTATATCTTTCTTTCCATATTTTAGTTCTTTCTTTCTTTATTTTTTCTTTATATCTTTCTTTCTATTTTAGTTCTTTCTTTCTTTCTGTCTGTCTTTCTTTCTTTCTTTATTTTTTCTTTATATCTTTCTTTCATATTTTAGTTCTTCCTTTCTTTATTATTAGAAATGTCAGGAAACGTGGAACGCTCCAGTTCCCTACCTTGTTTAAAATGTTAATCCGTGATTGCTGATAACCTCCACTACTGCAGCATTTCTGTAATACCTCTTTTTCACCTCGCTGCTTCTGTTTATGATTTGATATCTATGTAAAGTGTCTTATATATATATATTCTTTCCTATTTACATTTTTTCTTGTTACTCTTTTTTGTAGACAACCACCTGTTGATATCCAATCACTATCTCAACATTCTAGACACACCACTGCCTTCTTCAAGCCCCAAGCCCCCTTGGTAACTCGTTCCGCCTCTGTTGTCCCATTACAGTCATGCCTACTACAAATAACCATTTTAACCTCATTATTTCAACAATGCCCACTATGAACATTATTTTGTCCTTAAAACAACACATTTGAACCAATACAATCTTTACAATAAATAATTTCAACTGTATTTTTTATCTCTAAAACATTAACTTAAATTTATCTATCTTGAATACTTATCCTATTTTTAAGTTTTCTTCAAATTATGATTTTGGTCGTTCGCTGATTATCTGTCTGTCTGTCTGTCTGTCTGTCTGTCTGTCTGTCTGTCTGTCTGTCTGTCTGTCTGTCTGTCTATCTATCTATCTATCTATCTTCTATCTATCTATCTATCTATCTTCTATCTATCTATCTATCTATCTATCTATCTATCATCTATCTATCTATCTATCTATCTATCTATCTATCTATCTATCTATCTATCTATCTATCTATCTATCTATCTATCTATCTATCTATCTATCTATCTATCTATCTATCTATCTATCTATCTATCTATCTATCTATCTATCTATCTATCTATCTATCTATCTATCTATCTATCTATCTATCTATCTATCTATCTATCTATCTATCTATCTATCTATCTATCTATCTATCTATCTATCTATCTATCTATCTACTATCTATCTATCTATCTATCTATCTATCTATCTATCTATCTATCTATCTTCTATCTATCTATCTATCTATCTATCTATCTATCTATCTATCTATCTATCTATCTATCTATCTATCTATGTCCTTTCTAGCCGAAGACGGCACATAGGGCAGAACCACAATCTCAAAAACAGAAACCTTGCGTGCCAAAATGACACATATTGCAGAGATCACTGCTTCTAAAATCTATGGCGCTGTTTCCATAACAATACTTTTTACAATGTCAGCTTGTCAAGCCATCGATCAAACTCCTTAGTCTCCTCTTACGACATGCCTGGAAGGTCACAGTGTCACTATTCTTTACCTCCCTCATAATGAGGCCCCGGTAACACACGGGTTTGTTGAAGACCTATGCTTCATATGAAGCTGAAAGTGATTGTTGAAGACCTATGCTCCACATGGAGCTGAAAGGTAAAAGAAAATGAAGAATGGTCTATATTCTCTCTATCAGTTCTTAACTCACATTTAAACTCTTGTATGCAACTTTCTTAATTGACTAGTTCCTTTGTGTGAGTTAAGGATTTTTACGTTTTCATTTTATCTAAGCTAAACTCGTTAGTTCCTTGTATAGGAATTGCCTTCGTATGTGCCTTCATATGATTTATCTTCGCTTAGTTCTTTATATAATTATCTTTCTTAGTTTCCATATATAGAATATTTTTGCTCGTTACTTTATGTAAACTCTCGTCGATAGTTCCTTATCTGAATTCTCTTCATTTGTTTGTTTATCTACATTCTCTTCGTTAGTTCCCCAACATAAATTCTCTTTGATGCTCCTTTATTGAAATTCTCTTTGACAGTTTATTTATATACATTCTCGCTGCTAGTTCCTTTATATAAATTCTCTTCCTTAGTTCCTCTATATAAATTCTCTTTGATGTTCCGTTATATAAATTCTCTTTGCTAGTTCATTTATATACATTCTCGTTGCTAGTTCCTTTATATATTCTCTTCACTACTTCTTTTATGTGAAGTATTTTTGTGCATAGTGTTCATTTAATTTTACAATTTATTAGTTTCATGTTATTTCATATTTCTTATTTCAATTTGTTAAATTCATAACTTGTTACTTCATTTCAATAGTTAGTTCTGTCCCATACTAATATCAGTTTAAGTTTATCTCAAAATTTACATAAATTTTCAATAAAATATTTCAGAAATTCCTTTTTTAAGAAACATAGAAAAATAAATTCTTTCATTTATAACTGACATAATATTCTTGTATCTATTTATTATTGTTTCATTTGTCTACAGTTTCTCACAAAGTTTTGAACTGTTTTGTTTTGATTTTAATCGTTTATTGTTTTGCAATGTAATGGCAAAAGCGAGAAAGAAAGAAAAACTAAACAACGTAATAGATAATACGACTCTGAAGCAAGTAGACAATTTTAAATACCTGTGTAGCACGTTAACACAAGACAATAACCAAGAGACAGAGATAGATATAAGGTGTAACAAAGCATGCCAAGTTATAGGCCAAGTATCAACACTATTGAAAACAAAGCAATAACTACGGAAGCAAAAGGGCAATATACGAATCAATTTTTCTACCAACTCTGAGTTATCAGTGCCAGAATTGGACGCTGGACTCTAGAACAATAAGAAAGATAACGACCACCGAAATTAAATGTGTCAGAAGAATGACAGGAAACAGCTTAAGGGACAGAGTAAGAAACACTGACCTGAGGAAGAAACTCGAAATTGAACCAGCCATCGAATACATAAACAAACAACAGATAAATTGGTTCGGCCACATAACAAGACAGAAAGAACTAACAATGACTCAAAGAGCCATAAACAAACGCTACGAAAACGCCAGATTAAGAGGAAAGAGAAAGAGATGGATAAAGGAATACTAGAGTCACTCGGAGGAATAACATCAGAAGAGTCCAAAGAAGAGCAAAGAATCGCAGATTGTATCTCCCCTCGACGCTAACGGCAGCAGAGGAAGGAAAGAAGAGGAAGAGAAGAAGAATTGTTTTGTCTGTAAATATTTTCTTGTTACATATTTATTTCTTAAACAATAATTCACATGTTTTTTTTTTAGTTTTAAATTTCCTCAATTTTCCAGTTGTTACAATATATTCCAGCTGTTCCCTTCTCATTATATGGACACAAAAAATGATGATTGCTTCTATCTAAATTTGGAAATTAGCCTCTTTCAGAACGTTTTAATTAATCTTCTTAACTGTCTATGGTATTCTCAACATTTCTACAGCCTGACGTTGTTTTATTTTCTGTTGTCTTATTGTCTATGATTTACATCCACATGTTAAGACCGGTTCTACATAACGTCTTCATTCTTCTTCCTCCTCTTTTCTCTTTCACTGATACCTAATAGTTGTCGTGGTTTATATCATTTGTCGTTCTTGTGCTGCTCGAATTGTCTGAATTAGTGATTTTCCTTTGTTGTTACATGTCTCTGTCACTGCATCTATCCATCTTCTTCTGGTCTTCCTCTTGGTCTTTTTCCATGCATTCTCGAGAATCACGCCCTTGATGGTGATTGGTAAGGATTCATTCTGACCAGGTAAACCATTTAAATTGTTGTTTTGACAAATATATTAACATTTGCAAGGTTAGTACTAAAATGTCTCTTTTTGATGAAAACAAACGATTGTGAATACCCCAAAACAAGGTATTAAATCATGTTAAAATCATGTTTTTACGTTTCCCCTTACACTGACTTCAGCATACAATAACCAATATCAGCCATTGTCTCACACAGCAGCTATAACAATGTTATTGATTACAGGGAACAACGCCATACGACTTAAAGGAAAGTGCTGAAGCCTGGCGTACACTGGCCGCATCACAGCCCGGATTTCCGTACGATCCAATGGCAATGTACCCGTATGGACCAGGGTAAGTATGTGCCCGCATGTAGCTATTCATGACGAGTCTGATTTTAACGCCCTAAAACAGGAGAACAGAGCTACCACGCTCGTGAAGAGAATTCAAACGTTCAATCACGGATGGCAAAAACAATCGGACAAAACAATCGGACAAAACAATCGGACAAAACAGAAATGACTGCTACAAGCAAAAAGAGCAAAATAAACTTGAATTGCCCTTGACATTCAATCACATTCATATGTGGTTGCAGCCATTTCTGTTACGTCACTATTGAAGTTAATGCCTTATTTGTAGAGTATCTTCGAGATGGTCAGGTCGGGTAATTTGACCTGCTACTGTATGCAGTAAACAGTACAACCTGTGGCTGCCCTGCTGCCTTGCAGGTAAGCTGAAAATGTTTGTTGAAAACCGAGGCTCCACAGGGAACTGAAAGTGTTTGTTGAAGACCTATGTTCCACAATTAGTTGAAAGTGTTTGTTGAAAACCTAGGCTCCACAGGGAGCTGAAAATGTTTGTTGAAAACCGAGGCTCCACAGGGAACTGAAAGTGTTTGTTGAAGACCTATGTTCCACAATTAGTTGAAAGTGTTTGTTGAAAACCTAGGCTCCACAGGGAACTGAAAGTGTTTGTTGAAGACCTATGCTCCACAATTAGTTGAAAGTGTTTGTTGAAGACCTATGCTGCACACGGAGCTGAAAGTGTTTGTTGAAGACCTATGCTCCACAATTAGTTGAAAGTGTTTGTTGAAGACCTATGCTCCACACGGAGCTGAAAGTGTTTGTTGAAGACCTATGCTGCACAGGGAGCTGAACGTGTTTGTTGAAGACCTATGCTCCACAATTAGTTGAAAGTGTTTGTTGAAGACCTATGCTGCACAGGGAGCTGAAAATGTTTGTTGAAAACCTAGGCTCCACAGGGAACTCAAAGTGTTTGTTGAAGCCCTATGCTCCACAATTAGTTGAAAGTGTTTGTTGAAGACCTAGGCTCCACAATTAGTTGAAAATGTTTGTTGAAGACCTATGCTCCACAATTAGTTGAAAATGTTTGTTGAAGACCTATGCTCCACACGGAGATGAAAGGCAGAAAAAGAGGAAGAAGACATGCAACTTTAAGGAAAGCCTTCTCATAACACCACTAGGATGACGTCACTGTAATAGAAAACTTCACTTTCATGTTAGAACATGCATTCTGTGCAATCGCCTATATTGGGATTCCAGCGACAATACTAGTCTCCATTCTTGTACTGGTCGGGATGATTAATTCCGCAATAATGAGATTAATTTCTAGCGTGACTTTTGTAATCATCAGACGTGGCTTCTCCGTATGCGGCAGGGTGTGTCCGGTCACGCTGTGTCATGCGGGCGTGGCCGAGCTAAGAGAGTAGACAGCGAAGAAGTTCAAGGAAGCACGTGGTTGCCAGGGGAGTTAATGCTGATGGTGAAACTTGTATTAATGTTTGAACTGATTTGATAATGGCGGCCATCACGTCTGCCGTGGCTGGGGCAAGCAGTATTGAGATGACAAGCCCTGGTGGGACCAATGATATCTTCGGACATTCTCAGCTGTCCGTCAACAGTGTATAGAAGTTGAAAAAAAGAAAGAAGGAAAGAAAGAAGAAAGAAAAAAAAGAAATAATGAATGAAAGAAAGAAAGAAAGAAGGAAGGAAGGAAGGAAGGAAGAAAAGAAAGAAAGGAAGACAGAAGGAAAAAAAGAAATAATGAATGAAAGAAAGAAAGAAAGAAAGAAAGAAAGAAAAAAGGAAAGGAAGAAAATAAAGAAGGAAGAAAGAAGAAGGAAGAAAGAAAGAAAGACGTTAAGAAAGAAAGAAAGAAATAATAAATGAAAGAAAGAAAGAAAGAAAGCAAGAGAAAGGAAAGAAAGAAAGAAAGAAAGAAAGAAAGAGGAAAGAAAGAAAGAAACTAAGAAAAAAGAAAGAACGAATGAAAGAAAGAAAGAACGAACGAAAGAAAGAAAGAAGAAAGAAAGAAAGAAAGAAAGAAGATAGAAAGAAAGAAAGAAAGAAGAAAAAAGAAAGCCATGAGGAAGAAAGGATAATTGAAAAAAAAAGAAAGAAAACGTAACAAGAAGAGATTGTTAGATAATATCTAACGGAAGAAAAGGAAGAATGAAACAAAAGAAATAAGTAAGAAAAAAGAAAGAAAGAAGGAAGAAAGAAGAAAGAAGAAAAAAAAAAGAAAGAGTGTAGATTGATACAACTTAATTCATGATTGACATGCGAGCTTGCAATCATCCCGAATCTAATACGATTACCAGACATGTGGTTGTGGTTTATTCTCGTCGGGTGTGTGGCTGTCTGTGAAATGTTCCTGCAGTTATCAGTTTCTATATTTCTATCTATCTATCTATTGACCTTTCGAGCCGTAACCGGAAGGGCGTAGACCAAGATACACCTTCAATATGAACTAGCAGTTTTCAAGATATTTTATCAAATCTCGCCATCTGTCTCTGTTCTGTGCAAGCACTATCTCATTGAGGGAGCCGATTCCTGCTGCTCTTGCCTCTCTCACATGTTCTTCTCAGTGTCTCCCTGGGTCTTCCTCTTTTTCACCTGTTGTTTCCCATGAGGGCTTGCTTGCTATTCGATTATTACTCATCACATGTCCAACGTATGACCATCGTCTTTTCTTTATTACTGAAGATATTAGTGGTTGATTGCGATTTCTCTAATTTCTCGTTTGTTTTGAATTCGTTCCATTCTATACCAGTATTTTCCTTAGACATTTATTTTCGAATTTCACTTTGTTACTTTATATTATTGCATTTTGTTGATTCTAAGACCATAGAAGTAATTCCCAGTTTCGTGTAATTTACTTTAAGCGTTTCGTTTAATTTTTCTGGTATATTTTTGTATTGTTTCCTTTAGTAGCATTGTAATGAATTTTTGAGGAAATTCTCAAAGAGACCAACACAAAAAGGGAGCCCCTAAAAAACATCAGAAAGAAATAATCAACATTTTTCTGGCACATCATGAGAAGAGGAAATTTGGAATATTTGGTTACAACTGACAAAATAAAAAGGAAAGAGAGGTCGCGGACGACAAAGAGAAAAAAATATTAGATGGCTTAGTGTCATGGCATGGAAAACAGTCAACAACAGAACTGATACGATGCACTGTAGATAGAAGATTGTGGAAAGACATGATCGCCTACGCCAACCGGTATGGCACATGTTGATGATGATAAGAATTCTACAAATGTAGATTATATGATTTTTTTACAATTCAAAGTGGTTTTAAAGATGATGATGATGATGATGATGATGATGATGATGATGATGATGAAGGATGAAAGATTATATTTTCTATTTGTGCTTTTCGTTTAGATATATTTATTATCATCATCAAGGGCCTGCTGGCATAGGTGATCATGTCTCTCCACAACTTTCGACCACGGCAGTTATTTATCATTTCTGTTGTTGACCTTCTGCCAAGCCATTCTCTTAAGCTGTCTGGTATCTTTTCTCTTTGCTTCCCTCTATCTCTTCGTCCCTCAATTTTCCCAGTTGTCATAATATATTCCAGATGTTCTCTTCTCATTACATGGCCAAAAAATGATGATTGTTTCTTCCTAATATTGGAATTAACTATCTTTTTGTTTTGACCTCTTTCAGAACGTTTTCATTACTCTTCTTAGCTGTCCATGGTATTCTCAACATTCTTCTGAAAAAAACCACATTTCTACAGACTCCAGTGATATTCTTGTCTGTTGTCCTATTGTCCATGATTTACATCCATATGTTAAGACTGGCTGTATATAACTTATAGCAGTTGTGATTGATACTGCAGGCGAAGTTATCAACTGCATCGATATCACTGGACATCTCGGTGGTTGTGACTAACTGGGATGGGTTAGGGAGTAGGGCGTTGGCTGGGTAGGGTTATTGTTAGGGAGTAGGGCGGTGGCTGGGTAGGGTTAGGGTTAGGGAGTAGGGCGGTGGCTTGGTAGGGTTAGGGTTAGGGAGTAGGGCGGTGGCTGGGTAGGGCTAGGGTTAGGGAGTAGGGCGGTGGCTGGGTAGGGATAGGGTTAGGGAATAGGGCGGTGGCTGGGTAGGGTTAGGGTTAGGGAGTAGGGCGGTGGCTGGGTAGGGTTAGGGTTAGGGAGTAGGGCGGTGGCTTGGTAGGGTTAGGGTTAGGGAGTAGGGCGGTGGCTGGGTAGGGCTAGGGTTAGGGAGTAGGGCGGTGGCTGGGTAGGGTTAGGGTTAGGGAGTAGGGCGGTGGCTGGGTAGGGCTAGGGTTAGGGAGTAGGGCGGTGGCTGGGTAGGGCTAGGGTTAGGGAGTAGGGCGGTGGCTGGGTAGGGTTAGGGTTAGGGAGTAGGGCGTGGCTGGGTAGGGTTAGGGAGTAGGGCGGTGGCTTGGTAGGGTTAGGGTTAGGGAGTAGGGCGGTGGCTGGGTAGGGCTAGGGTTAGGGAATAGGGCGGTGGCTGGGTAGGGTTAGGGTTAGGGAGTAGGGCGGTGGCTGGGTAGGGTTAGGGTTAGGGTTAGGGAGTAGGGCGGTGGCTGGGTAGGGTTAGGGTTAGGGAGTAGGGCGGTGGCTGGGTAGGGCTAGGGTTAGGGAATAGGGCGGTGGCTGGGTAGGGTTAGGGTTAGGGAGTAGGGCGGTGGCTGGGTAGGGCTAGGGTTAGGGAGTAGGGCGGTGGCTGGGTAGGGTTAGGGTTAGGGAGTAGGGCGGTGGCTTGGTAGGGTTAGGGTTAGGGAGTAGGGCGGTGGCTTGGTAGGGTTAGGGTTAGGGAGTAGGGCGGTGGCTGGGTAGAAGATAGTGAAGAAAGAACAAAATGAAGAAAGGAAAAAATTGAAAAAAAAGAAAGAAAGACACGCAGATTAAAGGACAGATGAAGAAATAAATAGATAAATAAAAAGAGAAAGAAAGAAAGAAAGACAGAAGGAAAGATTGAAGGAAAGAAAAAAATTAATGAAAGAAAGAAAGAAAGAAAGAAAGAAAGAAAGAAAGAAAGAAAGAAAGAAAGAAAGAAAGAAAGAAGAAAGAAAGAAAGAGAAAAACGAAGGAAAGAAAACGAAAGAAAAAAAAGAAAGAAAGAAAGAAAGAATAAAGAACGAAAAAGAGGAAAGGAATACGAAAGAAAAAGTAGTTGCAAAAAAAAAAAGAAATATAAAAAAGAAAGACACAAAAATGTTAAACATAACAAAGATGAAAGTAAAGAAAAATAAACAAAGAAAGAAAAAAAAGACACAAACAAACAAACAAGCACTCAAAGAACTAAAGACACTTCCTTACACCATATAGATCTATACGGTATAAATTGTCAGTATTCATTGTTTTTTACTCTCCCCATAATTTTTGTAAGGTGGTCAGAACTACGCAAGAACTGTTGCTTTCATAGAACAAAAACAATGTCTAGTCCGTATTTACTGCTTGGTGCAGTTAAAACAAAACCTTATGTCCTCAATGGATTGATCCACTGGCCAGCACACTAACACGGGTCCATAGCTGAGCACATGATGATGATGAATGTTATATTTGTATAGAATTTGCTAGAACATTCTTGTATTCTTTGTTCTGTAGGAAGAACGCCACTCGGGAGAACACGAACACCCTCAAGGCGTGGCTTTACGAGCACAGGAAGAATCCATACCCAACAAAAGGGGAGAAGATCATGTTGGCGATTATTACCAAGATGACGCTGACACAGGTGGGTTTGTGGGTCGGTTTGTAGGTGGGTGGGTCGGTTTGTCGGTGAGTGGGTTCGTGAGTGGGTGTGGGAGTTTGTGGCTGGGTGAGTTTGTGAGTGGTTTGGGGAGTTTGTGTTTGGTGGGTGGGTTTGTGGGTCGGATTGTAGGTGGGTGGGTGGGTGGCTTCGTGAGTGGGTGTGGGAGTTTGTGGCTGGGTGATTTTTTGTGAGTGGTTTGGGGAGTTTGTGTTAGATTGGTGGGTTTGTGAGTTGGTTATAAGGGGTGGGTTTGTAGGTGGGTGGGTGTGGGAGTTTGTGGCTGGGTGAGTTTGTGAGTGGTTTGGGGAGTTTTTTTCGGGGGTGGGTTTGTGGGTTGGTTCTAAGGGGTGGGTTTGTAGGTGGGTGGTTTTGTAGATGGGTGGGTTTGTGGGTGCGTTTGTAAGTGGGTGTGGGAGTTTGTGGCTGGTTGAGTTTGTGAGTGGTTTGGGGAGTGTGTGTTAGGTGGATTGGTTTGTGGGTTGGTTATAAGGGGTGGGTTTGTGGCTGGCTGAGTTTGTGAGTGGGTTGTGGGGTTTGTGTTAAGTGGGCGGGTTTGATGCTGTATGTATTTGTTGTTTGGGGGATGGGGGTTTGTGTGTGGGTTGGTGAGCTTGTGGCTGTGTGGGTGAGTGGATGGGTGGTTTTGTACGTAGGTATATGGCTGAATGGGTGGTTTTGTGGCTAGATGGGTGGTTTTGTGCTTGGGTGGGTTTCTGAATGGATGGTTTGTGGTATGTAGAGTTTGTTGGTGTGTTGGTGGGTTTTTGAGTAGGAGGGCGTGTGAGTGGGCGAGTGATCGAGTGAGTGAATGGACAAGTAAGTAAGCGAGATGGGTGGGTGTGTGAGCGAGTGAGTGAGTAAGTGTGTGAGTGTGTGAGTGAGTGAATGAGTGAGTGAATGAGTGAGTGAGTGTGTGAGTGTGTGAGTGATAGAGTGAATGAGTGGACACGTAAGTGGGCGAGATGGGTGAGTGAGTGGACGAGTGAGTGGACGAGTAAGTGGGCGAGATGGGTGTGTGAGTGGACGAGTGAGTGGGCGAGTAAGTGAGCAAGTGAATGAGTGTGTGCGTGAGTGAGTGAGTGAGTGAGTGAGTGAGTGAGTGAGTGAGTGAGTGAGTGAGTGAGTGAGTGAGTGAGTGAGTGAGTGAGTGAGTGAAAGGATGAGTGAGCGAGAGGGCCAGCGAATGATTTGATAACTACGTGTGATCATAAAGATGATGTCATAATGACCTCCTCAAAAACAACCAACATCACCTGCAACCTTCAATACAACACCTACCTGTGATCTACCTTTCAGGTATCTACCTGGTTCGCCAATGCCAGGAGGCGGCTTAAAAAAGAGAACAAGATGACATGGTCTCCCAGAAACCGTAGTGAAGATGGCAGCGATGATGTAGATAACAATGATGATGATGATGACTGCGGAGACGGCCGTCGTCGTGATGTCCTAACACCGACACATCAGGATATTGATATTACATCATCAAAACCATCATCACCACTTCTGTCACCAGGTGAGAAAGTAACTTACCTTTTCGTTTACCTATTTTCTTCCTATTCTTTTTCTTCGTCATTGGAATCGTCATCTTCTCGTTCCACTGCACTTTCTCTCTATCTTCTTTTGCAATTCGTATCCACCCCCTCATGAATGGCTCAGGCAAAAACAGCTTTCCAAAAAAATGAGGAAGATACTATGCAGTCCATTTTGGACAATAGAAACAAGAAAAAGAGTTCTTAAATGTTATGTAGAGCCAGTCTTAACATATGGATGTGAATCATGGACAATATGACTACAAACACGGAGGCTGCTCTGGAGGCTGTAGAAATGCGATTTTACAGAAGAATGTTGAGAATACTATTTCAACTAAGAAGAGGACAATGTTCTGAAAGAGGCCAAAGCAAAAAGAGAGCTAATTTCCAATATTAGGAAGAAACAATCATCATTTTTTGGCCATGTAATGAGAAGAGAACAAGTGGAATATATTGTAACAACTTTGAAAATTGAGGGGCGAAGAGATAGAGGAAAGCAAAGAGAAAAAATACCAGACAGCTTAAGAGAATGGCTTGGCAGAAGGTCAACAACAGAAATGGTAAATAACTGTCGAGATCGAAAGTTGTGGGGACACATGTTCACCTACGCCAGCAGGCCCGGTACTTGATGATGATGATTATTAACCTTCGTCTTCTAATTAATATTTTTTGGTCATGTAAGACTGTTTCTCTTGTTCATTTCTTTTCCTTCACCCCTTATTCTTCTGTGTCTTTGTCTTTTATTTTTCTCTCATTTGTCCACTTCTTCCTCATCTTCTTCTTCTGTGTCTTTGTCTTTTATTTTTCTCTCATTTGTCCACTTCTTCCTCATCTTCTTCTTCTGTGTCTTTGTCTCTCTAATTTGTCCACTTCTTCCTCATCTTTCTCTTCTGTGTCTTTGTCTTTTATTTTTCTCTAATTTGTCCACTTCTTCCTCATCTTTCTCTTCTGTGTCTTTGTCTTTTATTTTTCTCTTATTTGTCCACTTCTTCCTCATCTTCTTCTTCTGTGTCTTTGTCTTTTATTTTTCTCTTATTTGTCCACTTCTTCCTCATCTTCTTCTTCTGTGTCTTTGTCTTTTATTTTTCTCTCATTTGTCCACTTCTTCCTCGTCTTCTACTTCTTAAATATCAATTTTGTTTGTGCTGCTGCTGCAATAACTACAGCAAGTACACAACTACTACAACTGCTACAGCAACTACTAGTGTATTACCACTACTACTACCACAACCAACACATCCACCACCACTACTACTACCACAACCAACACATCCACCACTACTACTACTACCACAACCAACACATCCACCACTACTACTAATACCACAACCAACACATCCACCACCACTACTACCACAACCAACACAACCACCACTACTACTACTACCACAACCAACATAACCACCACTACTACTACTACCACAACCAACACAACCACCACTACTACTACTACCACAACCAGCACAACCACCCTTACTACCACCACCACAACCAACACATCCACCACTACTACTAGTACTACCAGTATTACTACCACCACTACTACTAATGCTACCATAACCACTACCACTACTATTGATACTACTACTACCGCAACTACAACTACCACTAGTGTATTACCTCTGCTATAACTACTACTTCTACTATTGTCACTAGAACTATTTTTACTGATAATACTGTTATTACCACTACTACTACCATAACCTCTACTACTACAATATTTACTACTACTTCCACCACTACTAATTATACTACTACTACAAGAATTACTACTAATTCTATTTCTACCACTGCTACTACTACTACTACTATTACTACTTTTACTACTACCACTACTACTACTACTACTATTATTATTTTTACTACTACTACAACTACAGCAACTACTACTACTACTACATGTACTACTACTACTACTACTACTACAACTACAACAACTACTAGTACTACTACTACAACAACTACAACAACTACTACTACAACTACTACTATTACTACTAACTGTGACTTGTTCGTCACAGAACTAACTATGACTTGTTCGTCACAGAACTAATCTATATTTTAAACATATTGATCTAAATAAACCAAACTTTCATACAAAAAATCACAAAAATAAATTTAAAAACTTCTATTTCTTCCATCTCATCCATGATTTCTGGTCTAATTCTTCTCCTTCATCATCTTCCATTTCTTTTCTCACAATCTCCCAATGCTATTTGTCCCGAGACTACAACCAAACTCACCCTCAACAATGTACCAAATCTCCTCTAAAGGCTACAATTTGAAAATCCCTGAATTAAAACGCAATTTATCAAAATACGAAAATCCTGAGACCCCTAAATGACTGCTTTCAAGGAAGGTTACCAAACCAGATACCTTCTAGACACCTTTTAAAAAGACGCACCTAAAATTTGACACAATCCATTCCACAAACTATCAGTCTCCCCATTCAGTATCCATTTAGTGTCCAGTCCTATTGTAGATCCTTGGGGTTCACTTAACAGGCTCGTTTCTGTCTTTTATCAGTCTTCTTTTATCCGTTTCTGTAAATCCATTCTGATCAGGGAAAACAACAGCAATGGCGTTGTCACGCTTGAGTGCTTTACATGTAAATTCTGAAGTTGATTTCATCATCCTTTAGACAGGTGCGATTGTAGTGGTCTGTGCGGATATTCAGAAGGTTTGGGTGCAAACTAAGAATAGCAAAATGTTATGTCTTCTCAACATTCCTGTATGGTGCAGAAACAAGGACATTAGACAAGAAAACAGAACAGAGAATTGAAGACTTTGAAATGTGGATATATAGAAGAATAGGTAGAGTTGGATGGAAGGAAAAGAAAACAAACAATGAAGTCTTAAAACAACTAAAAATGAAAAGAGAACTACTAAACCCAATGCAAACAAGACAAATAAGATTTTGGGCCATGTTAAAAGACACAACAGCCTACTAAAAGTAATCCTGGAGGGGAAAATACAAGGTAAAAGAGGCAGAGGCAGACCAAGATTAACATGGACGAGTAATATCAAAAGATGGATAAATCAGCCTACGACAACCTGCACCGTCAAAGCAAGAGACAGAGCAAAATGGCGCTTCATGGTAGCCAACCTTCGATGCGGAGATGGCACTCGATGATGATGTGTGCAACATTTGAAGTGTTTATTCATACCTGGGGCTATGTCGACAGGCATTGGGGATAATGTCCCGTCACTTGCCTCAGTCTTGTACGCTCTACAAAAGTTGTGGCAAATGTATGATTGCTAGCTTGCGTTTGCCCGATGACTAAAGGAGTACGCCTTTTCGTCATCAGCCCTTAAAAGGACGTTAAGCGGGCGTGTCTGCGTTGTGTTGTGGTTTGAAGTACAACTGTGATAGTTGCACCTTTCGTCCCAACACATCCGACTTCAGCATGATATTTTTGAGTACTGGGTTGTCTTCCCTCTTCGATCCCTACTTGTTTGGCCAGTCTAGACAGGTTAGTCTGTTAGGAGGCAGCGTGGAGAGGTGGAGCAGGGTCTGAATGGTTCTGGTTCACTGATCCTGACGGAAGCCATCTGCTGTGGGTCGCTGACAACCTCCAGCTCTGGTACTGTGAGGCGCGCCTTCCAGTTGTGGCAAATAACAATACATGAATATTATTATGGAGGAAAATAGACAATAACAAAAGACAATAACAAAAGACAATAACAAAAGACAATAACAATTAACAATAACAATAGAGAATAACATTAGAGAATACCATTAGAGAATAACAAACGACAATAACAAAAGACAATAACAATACACGTCCTGAAGAGGGATCGAACCCGCACTTCTTGACGCATCGCCTCGCCTCGCCTCGCCACGAAAAATCTGCACTAGAGCACACGACCAACTAAGCAACTTAAATTAAGTTCGATCTGCTTCTGGTTGTTTTTTGTTCTTTGTTGTCTTCTTTCTCCTGTCGACGTTTTGTGAATTATTCCCGAGTGCTGTACCCCTTCCCCTGAACTCATTCGCTACAAAATGTTGAATTGCTTACTTTTCCTGTGTGTCAACATGAAACCACACAACATTTTTGCAGGAAAAAATAAATATCATTGACTAGATATCGGGTCAAACTGCCCAGACATACCGATAATGAAGCCATGGAAAAAAAAAACACATTTCCAAATTCTGAAGAAAAAAAAAATTCCCGCCCACCTTTGGGTGGCATCGAACCCTGGACCGACCTACCCGTCCAGACTCTGACGTTTTACCACTAGACCACATAGCTGAAAAAAAAAAATTTTGCAGTGAAATCAACCTAAAATATTCATCAAAAATAAAAAATCTAGATAAAGCAATATGTAGACACAATGTACAATACACTCTCTTTTCCCGGCATGTAACATGCTACAACGACACGCCCGACGTCTCTAAATAAATCCCTCGACTTCGCCTCGTTTTTTTACAATCTTTCATTCCCCAATTATATCTCCCATCTCAATACCAAAATCAAAGCGTCAAACCTTGTCCGGATAATCTCTTTTTATCTTAACTCCAACTTTATTCTAGAACCCCGCGCGACCACAACGGGTACGCCCCTGCCCCCCAATATAATCCTGTTTCAAGTTTCAATACCGTATCGATTACACTTAATCGGATTTCGCTTAATAGCAACTTCGAACTATCGCTTTCAAGATCGTTACATTTAACGCTATATTGACAATATAAGCCTTAAAGTATTCAAAATGAAAAGTAACTTCTTTCATAATCTCAGCAGATAGATTAATACTTCGCGCTGTTTATATCCACTAAGCGTGCTTAAGAACGATAACTATACGCCGCTGTAAAGGTATTATCTAGTGTACAATGGTCTCAAAGTTATGCGACAGACGTTCCCGGCGTTCAAATGAAATGATATCCCAGTTGATTTAAACTCCCCGAGCTTAATTCTGATTTAATATGAGTATTGTTCAACTGTTTATAATCTTCCGGATTAGTTATAAATACCGAGTGTAGAACGAGGGAAAGAATGCCTGCATGTGTGTATGAAAATGTATGTAAATGTCTTTGTGCGCATATTTGTGTACTAATATAATAATTCGTTCGCCTTTCTAGCTAACCCTTGTGTTCTATCGAAAATCGAAATGAGTAAACCGAATGTCACTGCTCGTGCAGGGATTGGGAAACAAAATCCTTGTGGTTCGATAACATCATTTTTGTTCGTTGCAGTTGTCCATAAAAAAGTATATTAACATCAAGACAAATAACAAATGGCAAGAAATCAGAACGGCTTGGAAAGTGTTTGTTCAAGACGTATTCTCCACAGAGAGCAGAAAAGGTCGAAGAAAAAAAGATGCAAAAGATGAGGAAGAAAAGAACAAGTAGAAGAAGAGAAAAAAAGCAAAAGTAGAAGAAGAAAAAAAAAGAAGAAAAGATAAAAGAAAACAAGTAGAAGAAGAAGAACAGAAAAAAGAAAAGAAGTAGAAAGAAGAATAAGAAAAGAAGAAGAAGGAGAAAACAAGCAAAAAGAATATAGAAGAGGAAAAGAAGAAGAAAAAAAGAGGAAGACCAAGAACAAAAGGAAAAAAGCAGAAGTAAAAGAAAAAAGGAGAAGAGGAAGAAAAGTAGAAGAAAAAAGAAGAAGAGGAAGAAAAGAAAAAGTAGAGGAAGAAAAAAAAAGAAGAAGAAGAAAAGATAAGAAGAAGGAAAGATAAGAGGAAAGAAGAAAAAAAGGAGTAGAAAAGAACAGAGGAAGAAAAGAGGAAAAACGAAGAAAAAAATAAGAAGAAGGAAAGAAGAAGAAGAAGGAGAAAAGAAGAAGAAAAAGAAATAAGAAAAAAAGAAGGAAAGAAGAAAAAAGGAGGAAAAAAAGAAAAGAAGAAGGAAAGAAGAGGAAGAAGGAGAAAAGAAGAAGAATAAGAAAATAAAAAGAAAAGAGGAAGAAGGAAAGAGGAAGAAGAAGAAGATAAATAACACCAGGGCTAAAAGTAAGAAAAAATAAATTATATATACTCCAGATTCCTGTATGGTGCAGAAACATGGACATTAGGATACATGAACGACAACTGAAGAAAATGAAATGTGGATTATAGCAAAAACTCGATGGAAAAAAAATGAAACAAATGATGAAGTGTTAAAACATCTAAATATGAACAGTGAACTAATCAACACAATTAAAAAACGACCAATCAGATTTTTGGTGCATGCTAAAATACACAACAGCCTACTAAAACTAATTTTGGAAGTGGAAATAACCGGTTTGGTTATATGGTTATGGATCGAGAGGGAAAGGTAACCAGGTGCTATAGAATGTAGATGCTCAAAACGCTATTCTTAAGTCTTATATATTTGACCGAGAGATGCAAATAAACAGCTTTTATAAGGACCACAACACAGCGTATCTACACCAGTTTAACGTCTTGTTTTTTAAGTTTTAGTTTTTTTAGTTTAGGTTTTTTAGAATTATCTCCCCTGCTGTAAATGAAGTACATCATCATCATCATCAAGTACCGGGCCTACTGGCGAAGGTGATCATGTCTCTCCACAACTTTCGATCTCGACAGTTATTTATCATTTCTGTTGTTGACCTTCTGCCAAGCCATTCTCTTAAGCTGTCTGGTATTTTTTCTCTTTGCTTCCCTCTATCTCTTCGTCTCTCAATTTTCTCAGTTGTTACAATATATTCCAGCTGTTCACTTCTCATTAAATGGCCCAAAAATGATGATTGTTTCTTCCTAATATTGGAAATTAGCTCTCTTTTTGATTTGACCTCTTTCAGAACATTTTCGTTACTCTTCTTAGCTGTCCGTGGTATTCTCAACATTATTCTATAAAACCACATTTCTACAGACTCCAAACAAAATTAAGTACGGCCCAACTAAAATCATCGTCATCATCATTGAGTGCCGTTTCCGCACAGAAGGTTGGCAACCATGGAGCACCATTCCACTCTGTCTCTTGCTTTGATAGTGCAGATTGTCATAGGCTGATTTGTCCATCTTTTGATGTTACTCGTCCATGTTAGTCTTGATCTGACTCTCCCTCTCCTACCTTGTATTTCCCATTTGAAGATTACCTTTAGTCGGCTCCTGTGACTTTTAACATACCCCCAACATCTCATTTGTCTTGTTTGAATAGTCTTTATTTATTCTCTATTACTTTTTGTGTTGCCTTAAACCTTATCAGCTAAAGGGCCCAATCCGTTCATGAGAAATAGTCTTCCACTAAGTGTGACCTCTCTCTGCATCGTAATGTTGACGTCACAAAACGAATGAGGTAAATAATAAGAACATACACTATCTCTTGTTCCAGTTGGCTGTTCATTCTTCCAAGCACACTTTGTTTTATCACAAATTGCCATGTTTGCGTTCGTGCCTACTTCCTTCCCTGACATCACGACGAGGCAAGGGCTGTCTCGCTCGCTGTCTATCTTGTTCATCTCGGCTAGATTGGTGTTCTCCCGTTCTCCTTGTACCAGCCATTCCTTCATTTGTTTATTTCTTCATCATTTGTAATACAGTTATCACGACTTTCATGGGCGTTCCTATACAACTTTTAAGAGTGGGCCACTGGAACATATTTATTTATTTTATGTTAATTACTGTTATTAACACTTGCAGTGTTACGGATAAAAAGACCAACAAGGGAATTCTCAAAGAGGCCAACACAAAAAGGAATCTTCTGAAAAAGAATATGAAAGAAACAATAAACATTTTTCGGATACATAACGAGAAGTGGAAAGTTGGAGTACTTGGTTACAACTGGAAAAATACTGGGGAAAAAGAGATCGCGGACGACAAATATAGAAGGTATTAGAAAATCTTGGTGCCATGGCATGGAAAACAGCCAACAAGAGAACTGATAGGATGCGCTTTGACGCACAAATTGTGGAAGGACATGATCAATTCCGCCCACCGGTTTGGCACGTGATGAAGAATAACAAAACGCGAGTCAAGAGAAAGGGTGTATAGCAGGATACCATGCGGATCCTGCGCAAGGTCTGACACTTTATATAAAGATCATCGGGCATAGAGATTCTAGCATTTCTTTCCAGTGTGTCTTCTTTGACTTGAAAGAGCGATCATCATCATCATCATCATTATAATCATCATCATCATCATCATCATCATTATAATCATCATCATCATTATAATCATCATCATCATCAATTACCATACCAGCTGTCGTAGGTGATCATGTCTCTCCACAACTTTCGATCTCGACAGTTATTTATCATTTCTGTTGTTGACCTTCTGCCAAGCCATTCTCTTAAGCTGTCTAGTATCTTTCCTTTTTGCTTCCCTCTATCTCTTCGACCCTCTATTTTCCCAGTTGTTACAATACATTCCAGCTGTTCCCTTCTCATAAAATGGCCGGAAAATGATGAATGAAAGGACGATACATAGATATTAACAAACACGGGGCATTTTTACTTTTTGCAGACGGTTCTTGTTAATGTAACGCCCTGTTCTGATGCGGGAGGGTGCTCTTTTACTTATTGATGTGAAGAATTATTAATGGCTTTCATGCCATTCCCGGCTCCTACGGGAGAAAGTGGAGTTCGTCTATCCCAGGCTATGCTGGAAAACTACTTGTCCAGCCCAGAAGTGCTGCTATACTGGGTCCTCTATATCAGTAAGAGCCACCACTACAGGGAACACGGCGATCCTAGCTTCTGTTAGCCAGCCTGTGTGACTTGTCCAGCCTAGAGGTACTGCAATACTGAGTCCTCTATATCAGTGACATCCACCACTACAGGGAACACAGCGATCCTAGCCTCTGTTAGCCAGCCTGTGTGACTTATCCTGTCTAGAGGTACTGCAATACTAGATCTTCTATATCAGTAACAGCCACCACTACAGGGAACACAGCGATCCTAGCTTCTGGTAGCCAGCCTGTGTGACTTGTCCTGTCTAGAGGTACTGCAATACTAGATCTTCTATATCAGTAACAGCCACCACTACAGGGAACACAGCGATCCTAGCTTCTGGTAGCCAGTCTGTGTGACTTGTCCTGTCTAGAGGTACTGCAATACTAGATCTTCTATATCAGTAACAGCCACCACTACAGGGAACACGACGATCCGAGCTTCTGCTGGCCAGTCTGTTTTGACGCAGACTGTTACCAGGGGAGACCACGAGGAGGTAAAACTGCTAGATCTTGGTCAGCTGATGGTGCGCCGACCCTGCTGCTAGGTCTTGGTCAGCTGATGGTGCGCCGACCCTGCTGCTAGGTCTTGGTCAGCTGATGGTGCGCCGACCCTGCTGCTAGGTCTTGGTCAGCTGATGGTGCGCCGACCCTGCTGCTAGGTCTTGGTCAGCTGATGGTGCGCCGACCCTGCTGCTAGGTCTTGGTCAGCTGATGGTGCGCCGACCCTGCTGCTAGGTCTTGGTCAGCTGATGGTGCGCCGACCCTGCTGCTAGGTCTTGGTCAGCTGATGGTGCGCCGACCCTGCTGCTAGGTCTTGGTCAGCTGATGGTGCGCCGACCCTGCTGCTAGGTCTTGGTCAGCTGATGGTGCGCCGACCCTGCTGCTAGGTCTTGGTCAGCTGATGGTGCGCCGACCCTGCTTTTACGACCGTTTTTCGTAGACACTTCCCCTGCCCCTAACAAAAATAGATAGACAAAGGATGACCAATTGCATGTTTGGAAAACAAAAAAGACAGATTTGTTTTCTTCTTAGCGTTAATCGGTCATGGGCGCATTATGTCGCTAATTTACGATGAAGCCACGATAAATGCGCCTTTCGGCCCGACACTCCCGTCTTCAGATTGAGTAGATTTGCTAATAATTTTGCTGAAGATAGAGGCGATTTGAAAAGGACGAGTATGACGAAGCTAAAGAAGCATTTGGCTTGTTTGTTTTTGCCCGATAATTAAAGGAATACAAATTCTCATCATCCGCCCTTAATAGGACGTTAAGTGAGTGTGTCTGCATCGTGTTGTGGTTTGTAGTAAAACTGTAATATTTGCACCTTTCGGCCCAACACATCCGACGTCAGCTTGTTATTTTTGAGTACCGGGTTGTCTTCCTTTCTCGATCACCACTCACTTGGGAAGACTAGACAGGTTAGTCTGTTACTGGAGGCACCACGGAGATGTGGAGTATGTTCTGAATGGTTCTGATTCACCGATCTTGACTTAAGCCATCAGCTGTGGGTCGCTGACAACTTCTGGCTCCCCTGCTGGGAGGCGACTTGTAGTAGTTGAAGAAAGGACTGAAGTATTTTTAAATGAAGAGAAAAAAGAGGAGAAAGAAAAAAAGAAAATAGAAGTAGAGGAAGTCGAAATTAATGTGAATGAATAAATGAAGAAGAAGACGAGAAGATAGTAGTCGTATTTTTCATTTTTTAAATATTCACACTAAGTATTCTTTGTTTAGTAAAATACATTAATTGGGATGAGAATACATGGTCGCCCCATCCACCCTGTCCAAATACTCCAGATTGACGCCTCTGACATCTTTCCATAAACACAACCTGATGCCATTATGATGTTGTTTCACAATGTCCCGACTTGTTTTCGACCGAAGCGTTATGTACGTGATAAGGCAGCGACATTAAGTTATGTTTTCTCAAAGAGCAGGGTTGAAATCGAGGGTTTGCAAGCTCAACAACGAGTTCTTTTGTTTCGACTGCGCCTCGTGTCATTGCATACTCCACCCCTGCGTCACGAGAGGTAAACTAGCTGTCAAGATGTCTGCCATTTTGTAGTCACGTGGCAATGCTAAAAATAGATGTTGTATGCTGAAATTTGTTGGATTTAGCCTCAGGGAAACTATTTTTCATTGTTTGGTAGAAATGTTGGCCAGAAGGAAGGATAGCACGACGATGAAATTCCTCTTCTTTCCTTCCTCGTTTGCCTTTCAGCGTCGAGGGGAGATTTAATTTGTTGTCTGTTGCTCTTCTGTTGGCCTCTGCTGCTGTTACGTTTTCTAGTCTTTCTAATATTCCATTACTCCATCTTTTTCGTGGTCGACCCTTGGGTCTGGTATTCTCACAACGCTTATTGAAGGCTCGTTGTGTTGTGTTTTGATCACTCTGCCTTGTCACGTGGCCAAACCATCTTATTTGTTGTTTCTTTATATTATATGGAGAGGTCTATTCCTAGCTTTCTTTCTCAGTTCTTCATATCTGATGTTATCTCTCAGACTGTTTCCTGTCATGCGTCTAACACATTTCATCTCTGTAGAGGTTATTTTTCTTATTGTTCTTGTATCTAGGGTCCAGGTCTGGCATTGGTAGTACAGCGTTGGGATGAAGATTGTATTTGATGATGTACAAACAAGAAAAAAAATGACAAGCTAACTGAATCTTGTGTCATCTTAGCTTTGAAATATAAAAAAAATAAGGCTGTAGCATACATCACGTCTTGCTAGTTCACGGTTGCTTTCTTTTTTCTGAGAGTAGTGTTTTAGTTCTAACCTTACCAATAATGTTTATACATGTGTGAATGTATGATGTACTGGGGGAACTACATTCTACTACCGTCGTCTACAATCTATAGTACCGTTGTCTGCAATCTATAGTACCGTTGTCTACTATCTATTGTACCGTTGTCTACAATCTATAGTACCGTCGTCTTCAATCTATAGTACCGTCGTCTACAATCTATAGTACCATTGTCTGCAATCTATAGTACCGTTGTCTACAATCTATAGTACCGTTGTCTACAATATATAGTACCGTTGTCTACAATCTATAGTACCGTTGTCTACAATCTATAGTACCGTTGTCTACAATATATAGTACCGTTGTCTACAATCTATAGTACCGTTGTCTACAATCTACAGTACCGTTGTCTACAATCTATAGTACCGTTGTCTACAATATATAGTACCGTTGTCTACAATCTATAGTACCGTTGTCTACAATCTATAGTACCGTTGTCTACAATATATAGTACCGTCGTCTACAATCTATAGTACCGTTGTCTACAATCTATAGTACCGTTGTCTGCAATCTATAGTACCGTTGTCTACAATCTATAGTACCGTTGTATACAATCTATAGTACCGTCGTCTACAATCTATAACACCGTTGTCGACAATCTATAGTACCGTCGTCTAACATCTATAACACCGTTACCTACAATATATAACACCGTTGTCTACAATCTATAACACCGCTGTCTACAATCTGTAACACCGTTGTGTACAATCTATAACACCGTTGTGTACAATCTATAACACCGTTACCTACAATATATAACACCGTTGTCTACAATCTGTAACACTGCTGTCTACAATCTGTAACACCGTTGTCTACAATCTATAACACCGTTACCTACAATATATAACACCGTTGTCTACAATCTATAACACCGTTACCTACAATATATAACACCGTTGTCTACAATCTATAACACCGTTACCTACAATCTATAACACCGTTACCTATATTCTATAACACCGTTACCTATATTCTATAACACCGTTGTCTACAATCTATAATACCGTTACCTACAATCTATAACACCTTTACCTATATTCTATAACACCGTTACCTATATTCTATAACACCGTTGTCTACAATCTATAATACCGTTACCTACAATCTATAACACCGTTGTCTACAATCTATAACACCGTTACCTATATTCTATAACACCGTTGTCTACAGTCTATAACACCGTTACCTACAATCTATAACACCGTTGTCTACAATCTATAACATCGTTGTGTACAATCTATAACACCGTTGTATACTATCATTTCATCTCTTATCCTTGTTGTACATTCTACTATAGTTTCATCTCTATCATTGTTGTGCATTCTACTATCATTTCATCTCTATCATTGTTGTACATTCTACTATCATTGTTCTACATTCTACTATCATTTCATCTCTATCATTGTTGTACATTCTACTATCATTTCATCTCTATCATTGTTGTACATTCTACTATCATTTCATCTCTATCATTGTTGTACATTCTACTATCATTTCATCTCTATCATTGTTGTACATTCTACTACATGTATCATTGTTGTACATTCTACTATCATTTCATCTCTATCATTGTTGTACATTCTACTATCATTTCATCTCTATCATTGTTGTACATTCTACTATCATTTCATCTCTATCATTGTTGTACATTCTACTATCATTTCATCTCTATCATTGTTGTACATTCTACTATCATTTCATCTCTATCATTGTTGTATATTCTACTATCATTGTTGTACATTCTACTATCATTTCATCTCTATCATTGTTGTACATTCTACTATCATTTCATCTCTATCATTGTTGTACATTCTACTATCATTTCATCTCTATCATTGTTGTATATTCTACTATCATTGTTGTACATTCTACTATCATTTCATCTCTATCATTGTTGTACATTCTACTATCATTGTTGTACATTCTACTATCATTTCATCTCTATCATTGTTGTACATTCTACTATCATTGTTGTACATTCTACTATCATTGTTGTACATTCTACTATCACTTCATCTCTATCATATTTGTACATTCTACTATCATTGTTGTACATTCTACTATCACTTCATCTCTATCATATTTGTACATTCTACTATCATTGTTGTACATTCTACTATCATTGTTGTACATTCTACTACCATTTCATCTCTATCATTGTTGTACATTCTACTTTCATTGTTGTACATTCTACTATCATTGTTGTACATTCTACTATCATTTCATCGCTATCATTGTTGTACATTCTACTATCATTGTTGTACATCCCTTGTTTCTGAATCTACGAAACATTGATTAGACACGAGAATGGTCATTAATAGACTTGACCCGTCCAATATAATTTCTCAAAATATTGTAGTCAAAATGTTATCATCATCTAGTGTCATAACGGACTGTGCGACCACGTGTAAATGAAGTCGATGAGGAAACTAATTACCCTGGGATGGGTAGCTCATAAGTTCATCTGAAACTCTGAGACAATCACGAGAAGAGTCATGTGTTCTATTCTGTTTCATTTTATGGAACCAGTTTCATTACATTTATGTATCCCCCATATCCGCTCCACTATCTGTTGCAAAATTGTCCAACTTGGATCGATAAATCCCGTTTACAGGGTCGTTGTGTGTTATGAGTTCATTAAGAAGGAAAAAATAGTATGGGGCAGACTAAGGGCATTCAGCGATGAATAGGGTGGGTCAGGTTTGAAACATACTGAGAATGATGGATATATACAGTCTAAAGTGGGGGGGGGGATGTTTTGTTGCTCCCCAATATGGCGGGATATGTGTATGTGACCAGTTGCTCAATAGAGTATAAGATGAATCAATTGTCCATGGTTCGCATCTTTAAAATAACATTAGCTTTGAAGAGCTTCAGAAGATACAAATAATAATTAAATATTAATGACGTGCTTTTTAATAACTGATAATTGTTTTATTGTTTCTCTTGTTCGGCTTATTATATAGTAAGAGTAGTATGAAGAGTAATGTAAGAGTAGTATGAGAAGAGTAGTGTGAAGAGTTGTGTGAAGAGTAACTTGAAGAGTAATGTGAAGAGTAGTGTGAAGAGTAATGTGAAGAGTAGTGTGAAGAGTAATGTGAGAGTAATGTGAAGAGTAGTGTGAAGAGTAGTATGAGAAGAGTAGTGTAACTCCAAGATCCTAGAACGAACTAATATTTGAGTAATGTTTTAATAATAAACACTATTACAAATTACACACTACCAATGTATGTATTTTATTTTTTTATTTCTTCGCTTAAATTAAACAAAAATTGATGCCCCTCGTTTGAGCCTCAACTCCCACGTTACCATAGCCAGGCCACAAGTAGACTCACACCGTTCATTGTTAACATAAGAAAGAGTGCAATGATAACAATTCTGACAGTCCCACAAACTAGCTTATACCCCTCGAGCAGCACTCGGTTTGTGACAGATCTATGTTCAGAAGCTGAAAGTTAACGAAAACATTTAACGCGAGATGTCCAAGAGCTCAAATGCTCTCATTGTCTCCCATAATCCTAGTATCCTGTAATGACGTGTATATATCATGTCTCGAGCTTATGGTCGAGTCTAGCTAAACTCTGAGAGCATTCCTCGTTTATCTTCAAGATAAAACGCCATTATGATTTATAATTACGGGTTCTCCTGTCTTAATACTCCCTCTTATTGCCAGGTTGGATTATGTTCTGTTGTGCCGGGAAAAGATTAAACAGTCAGACCAAGTGTCAAAATGTCTGTTTGGCTTCTCGCGCGATTTGTTTACCGCCATCCACAAAGTTTACGGATGAATGATCCCAACGCGGGCCGCAAACTGCACGCAGTTGTATATCATCTTAACAGAGCATCTGGCTCACAGCAGAAGAGTTGCGCCTCCTGATCATAGAAGACAAGTGGATTTCTTGCGGTCTAGAAAGATAAACGCCTTAGTTAATTAAATAGAGGGTATGAATGACTCAGCACGTGGTATATTTGAGATGGTAACGGCGGTCTGTCAAAATATACTCACAAAAGACAGGTGGAAGCAGAGATGAAGATGATGGGGAAGGCATGGGATGGTCTTAAAAGAATGGCGAGAAAAAGAACGGCTTTGAAAGTGGTTGTTGAAGGCCTATGCTCCACAGGGAGCTGAAAGTGTTTGTTGAAGTCCTATGCTCACCAGTGAGCTGAAAGTGTTTGTTGAAGAGCTTTGCTCACCAGTGAGCTGAAAGTGTTTGTTTAAGACCTATGCTCCACAGGGAGCTGAAAGTGTTTGTTGAAGACCTATACTCCACCGGGAGCTGAAAGTGTTTGTTGAAGACCTATACTCCACAGGGAGCTGAAAGTGTTTGTTGAAGACCTATACTCCACAGGGAGCTGAAAGTGTTTGTTGAAGACCTATACTCCACAGGGAGCTGAAAGTGTTTGTTGAAGACATATTCTCCACAGAGAGCTGAAAGGAAAAAGAAGAAGTAGTGGTCTGTGTTTAAACACTCTTGTTAATGGGAACTCTCCAATTCTTGCTCTCTTAACTACATTGCATTTGTTTGTTTTCTTTCCTCTTGGTCTTTTATCTATTGTGTACTTTTCCGACTATTGGACCTGAATTGAAAAGTGCAAATATTTCTTTATTTTAATAATATGAACTTTTGCTTGCGTTCGCCCGATGACTAAAGGAATACTCCTTCTTATCATCCGCCCTTAAAAGGACGTTAATTGGACGTATCTGCCTGGTTATCTGGTTTGCTGTAAAACTGTGAAATTTGAGCCTTTCGGCCAACACATCCGACTTCAGCATGCTATTTTTGAGTACCGGGTTGTCTTCCCTCTTTAATCCCTATTCACTTGGCCAGACTAGATAATAATGTAGTCTTTTCATACAAATTAATGCATTTTAAAAGTTGATATATATATATCCTTCTCTGTGTGTTTCGCTGACTCGTTAGTGTCCTCGCTTCCTGATCAAGGGGGTGCAAGTCTGATCACCAGAAGCGGCCGATTACTTTTGGGATCGATAAGACTTATGGGTTCAAACAGCCTCTAAAAATTGATGCCGGGGATTTTTCTTGGAAGTATAGGCGGCCTGGCGTGATACCGACCACGTTACCCAAAAAAATGCGTCGTGGTCATAGAAAAATATGATCACTAACATTATATATACCCCATACGTTTAGCACAACAAGTGAGTGAATATTTACTTTTACTTTCTTTTATACAACAGAAGAGGAAGACGTAGTAGAAGAAGAAAGAAGAAGAAGAAAGAGGAAGAAGAAAGAAGAAGAAAGAAGAATACAAGAAGTAAAGTAAAGTACCCCCGTCACGCCAAGTGGCGTATAGGGAATATGGTGTTAGTGACCATAAATTTTACAGACCTTCAGCACATGATTTTGGGGTAATGTGGTCGGTATTACGCCCGTGTGGCTTTACTTTCCCAGAAAAATATCCGGTACCCATTAAAGGCTGGTTGAACCTGGAAGCCGTCGGTTTGGATCGAACCCTCCCTCTTGTCCTTTGTAGTCCAGTTCACCAACCACTGAGCTATCGCGGCTCCCAAGAAAGAAGAATAAATAACAAATAAGAAAGAGGGAGGAGGAAGAAGAGGAAATAAGAAATAAGGAAAAAAGGAGAAGAGGAAAGGAGAAAGGGAAGAAGAAGAAGAAAAGAAGAAGAAGAAAGAAGTAGAAGAGGAAGCAATATATTTTAAATCTGTTGTGATTAAAAACAGACTGTAGTAGACATATCTGAAAGAACGCATGCAATTCCAAACTCTTGGTATCACTATGGCAAGTGGGAACATAGCTACACTCCAGAAGCTGGCAATGTTGGGGCAAACAAGAAACAGAGAATCTAGACATTCTTAACATAAGCTAATTCGGCAAGCACTGGCCACAACGACCGCTGATTTGCTACAGCGTCTACAATGAGTCTCTTTAAAAGACGCTAAAAGCATACTTGATATATCTTCGTACATTCAAAACATACGATTCATCCTTCATGAGCCTTTTTTTCTCTTTTTTTTTTATTTTAACGTTTTTGGATATTTTTCTTAAAGTTTGGAATGTTTAGCTCTCTGGATGAAATGTTTAGGAAAACATTGAAGAAGTTTCTTTTGTACATTCCATCTCAATTTTCTTTGTTCGCGATAATTCTTCTAGTGCTGTTGTTGCACTTTCCAGACGGTTCTCCTTGAAGACAAGGCTTCTTTTCTCCGTGGCTTGTTCCATTCCCGGTAACGCGCTAGAATCTGATGCGATGTACAGCCCACAGGAGATCACAAGACGGGTCGCTCTGTGGGTGGCGAGCCTGGGGATCGGGTGTCGCGGTAATGCTCTGACGTACTCACGGGACCCAAGCGGCCATTTCACGCCACTATCCGTGAAATTACTGGAAAACACAATCTCCTGTTAAATAACGCAAGATGGAATCAATTCAGATGAACGGCTCAACTAGACATTTTCGCACACAGTTGTCTTCCCCTTCTTAACTCCCCTGTCTTAAAGAGCACTTAACGGTAGCAGTCAGTCATTACTACTATTCACATATGTTTAGAGTTGCTATTTTAGTGCTTTTACCTTTTAATTTATTTCGCAAGTTGAATTTCAGTCTTGTATCGTGGTAAATATTATGTAGAGCCAGACTTAACACATGGATGTTAATTATGGACAATACGACAACAGACAAGAAAATCACTGGAGGCTGTAGAAATGTGGTTTTACAGAAGAATGTTGAGAATACCATGGGCAGTTAAGAAGAGTAATGAAAACGTTCTGAAAGAGGTCAAAGCAAAAAGAGAGCTAATTTCCAATATTAGAAAGAAACAATCATCATTTTTTGGCCATGTAATGAGAAGGGAACAGCTGGAATATATTGTAACAACTGGGAAAATTGAGGTACAAATATATAGAGGGAAGCAACGAGAAAAGATACCAGACAGCTTAAGAGAATGGCTTGGCAGAAGATCAACAAAAGAAATGATAAATAACTGTCGAGATTGAAAGCTGTGGTGAGACATGATCACCTACACCCGCAGGCACGGTACTTGATGATGATGATCGCGGTACAACCTAATTTAGTTTTTCCTTTTTTTTTTTCTTCATTTTTTCGTTAGCCAGCGTTCACCTTTGGTGAAGTCCAAAGAAACTAGGAACTTAATTTTACGCAATATTCTGTATTTTCCCCCCTGGTAGCCGTGTGCATTGGGGTCCCTCGCCACACAGGCAGATAACTCCGTCTTGGAGATGCTCGTATTTTTTCCGTCCATGAGTAATTGACGTTTCAAGCCGGGCCTCGCTGCTGAGACCAGGGGTGTTTGCCGAAGAGAGAAATCATAAACAAAAATCTAAACGGGTGCAACCGGGATTTGAACCCACAACCTTTCTGGCTCGATATCGACGTCTTGCCGCGAGACAAAAAATTCCTAGAAAATGTAGTTTAATACGTTGTGTAAACATAATACACGCATAGCACATGGAGATGGCTAAACAAAATATTTGACACGAAATATAGACTCTTAGTCACATTCAAACAAATACACAAGATAATTAGAAAAAGAAACTGAAAAATTATATAAATGATAGCAACAGATAGAGTAAAAATACAAATTTTCAACTGCAATGTTAAGTCAGTCCTCTTATATGGCTGTGAAATATGGAGAACAACAAAATTGACAATCATGAAAATACAGACTTTCATTAATGGCTGCTTACGCAGAATAAAAGGATGGAAATGGCAGGACAAAATCACTAACATAGAATTATGGAAATATACCGGTCCAACACCGGTGGATAAAGAGATATAGCGAAGACGATGGCGCTGAGTAGGATACACACTGTGGAAGCCGAGACTAATACACAATAGGCCCTTTTTTGAAATCCACAGGGGAAAAGATAAAGAGGAAGACCAAGAAATTTTTGGAGAATACAGATAAAAACAGCGATGAAGATGATGGGGAAGACGTGGAATGATCTTAAAAGAATGGTAAGAAACACACGGCTTGGAAAGTGTTTGTTGAAGACCTATGCTACACAGGGAGCTGAAAGTGTTTGTTGAAGACCTATGCTACACAGGGAGCTGAAAGTGTTTGTTGAAGACCTATGCTCCACAGGGAGCTGAAAGTGTTTGTTGAAGATCTATGCTACACAGTGAGTTGAAAGTGTTTGTTGAAGACCTATGCTCCACAGGGAGCTGAAAGTGTTTGTTGAAGATCTATGCTACACAGTGAGTTGAAAGTGTTTGTTGAAGACCTATGCTCCACAGGGAGCTGAAAGTGTTTGTTGAAGACCTATGCTGCACAGGGAGCTGAAAGGTAGTAGAAGAAGAACAGAAAGAGTTGGTAATCTTGGTGGTCTAGAAGTAAAACTTCGGCCTAAGTACAAGAAGGTTTTGGATTCAAAAACCATTACAAGCGGTGTACATGTTTCACGTTCAATCCACGAATTTGCTTTCTTCGTATCCTCACGTAGTCTCTGGGCAGTGAGATCCGATATCTAGCCCTATCTGAGAAGGACGAAAAAAAAGATGTCCCGTATGCACTTTGCGCACAATAAAAGACCATTCGCAGTTGGTAATCGGAAAAAGAAGGTTCACAACGAGCACTGCAGGGTCAAAATTTGAAAGTAAAAGTTTGGCTTGAAAACGTTAAAACTCTTCACCGTAAAAAAAAAGAAAAGAAACGTGAGCTCCTCTGAAGTCGAAGAATATCTGCCTGTATGGCGGGGGACATCTGAGCACACTGCTGTCGTTGTGGAAAAAAGTAAATAAAAGGAAAAAAGCGATATTCACGCAAAATTCTGTCCCTCGTGATTTCGCGTGGAGACCGCAAATTCTATCTCCCCTCGACGGTGAAAGGTATGTGATGAAGGAAAGAAGAGGAAGAAGATGATGATGATGATGATGATGATGATGATGATGATGATGATGATGATGATGATGATGATGATGATGAAGTGATTTCGTTAGAGATAGAAAGGTAGTGTAAGTTTTAAAAAAAATAGATGGAGTTTTGAGAATTTAGATCAACTAGGGGAGTGATTGGTCTCGAGGCAAGACGCCGGGATCGAGACAGAAAGGTTATGAGTTCAAATCCCGGTTTCTCCAGTTGATTTATCTCTGCGGCAACCACCCCTGCTCTCCACAGCGAGGCCCGTCTTGAAACATCAATTACTCATCGACGGAAAAAAAATATGAGTACCTCCAAAGTCGAAGTTATCTGCATGTGCGGCGATGGACCCCTATGCATACGACTGCCATGGATTAAAAAAAACGGATTATTTAGTTCTAAGGATTTTGTCAGATGTGAATAGATGGATAACGGGGTAAAAAAAAAAAAGAACACAGCTGAACTAATGCAGATCGAATGTACAAAGTCTGTGACAGTAGATTGGGGCACAAGAAGCAGGAATGATCAACGGCTATGAAAGTGGCAACAGGTAAATGTGTGGTACAGAGGTGGCATTTTCAGGGCACGAAAGACGAATATGGCTGACCACCGAACAAGATTTTGGAGTCTTATCACGTAATATTCCAAAGAAAATCCCGGGGAGAAATTCCCAACAATTCTGTATGGTGCAGAAACATGGACAGTGGACAAAATAAAAACAGAACAGAAAATTGAAGTCTTTGAAATGTGCATTTATTGAAGAATAGGTACAGTTGGATGGAATGAAATGAAAACGAATGATGAAGTCTTTAAAAAATGAAGGGAGAACTTTTTCTGCTTTTTCTTCTTTCTTTTCTCTTTCTCACTGATACCGAAAAGGTGTGGTGGTTATATTATTTGTTGTTCTTGAGCTGCTCGAACTGTCTGAATTAGTGATTTTCCTTTGTTGTTACATGTCTCTGTCACTGCATCTATCCATCTTCTTTTCTCTTTCTCACTGATACCTAAAAGGTGTCGTGGTTATATCATTTGTCGTTCTTGAGCTGCTCGAACTGTCTGAATTAGTGATTTTCCTTTGTTGCTACATGTCTCTGTCACTGCATCTATCCATCTTCTTTTCTCTTTCTCACTGATACCTAAAAGGTGTCGTGGTTATATCATTTGTCGTTCTTGAGCTGCTCGAACTGTCTGAATTAGTGATTTTCCTTTGTTGCTACATGTCTCTGTCACTGCATCTATCCATCTTCTTAAAAGAGAATTACTAAACACAATGCAAAGAAGTCAAATGAGATTTTTGGGGCATGTTAAAAGACATAGGAGCCTACTAAAATTAATCTTAGAAAGGAAAATACAAAGTAAAAGAAACAGAGGCAGACCAAGACTAACATGGGCGAGTAAAATCAGACGATGGACAAGTTAGCCTATGAGAACTTGCCCCATCGAAGCAAGAGGCAGAGCGGAATGTCGCTCCATGGGAGCCAAACTTCGAGGCGGAGACGGCACTCAGTGAATGATGCTGCATGATAACCAACAGTCGATGCGGAGACGGCACTCAATGAATGATGCGCCATGATTAGCCAACAGTCGATGCGGAGACGGCACTCTATGAATGATGCGCCATGATTAGCCAACAGTCGATGCGGAGACGGCACTCAATGAATGATGCGCCATGATTAGCCAACAGTCGATGCGGAGACGGCACTCTATGAATGATGCGCCATGATTAGCCAACAGTCGATGCGGAGACGGCACCCAACGAATGAATGGCGCCCCATTGTAGTCTACCTTCGATTCGGAGACGGCACCCACGAAAGAATCCTCCTCATTGTAACCAACCTTCGATGCGGAGACGGCACTCAATGATTGAAATTAATACAGATCGATATTCCACACGATGATGATAACCACAACATATTCCCTCCTCCCCCCTCCCCCCTCCCCTCCCCCTCATATGCCTGTAACATTATTACGTTATCCTTAGTTTTCGGTTGAAACAATCTATTTCATGTCAGAATATTCTGAAATAGGAGCTAAGTTAATCATCCACGAGAAATTAACGGATAGGAAACACGGTAATAAATTTGTTTGCAAGAAGATGACCGAGGACATGGGAGAGGGTTTAAATCTGTGAGCATTCTGAGAGAAAATTTGATGGCCTTGAAGTTGACAGGAAGCAAATTAAGATTTTGCTGAGTTCTTGACAGTTTACACGCCAAATCTTTGCTGAGTTCTTGACAGTTTACACGCCAAATCTTGTCAAAAGTGGATCTCATTTCGCTGGTTTTATTATTTCCAGCACTTGACGACCAGCTTGATATGTTAGATTGGGGATGTCGTGGCTCTTATCTTTTTCATTATTTCTCTTGAAATTTTGTCAGAACTTTCTAGAATCCCCTGACCAGAACTACTCCATTTTTTTCTTTGAATTCTTACTTTAACGAATATCTCCTTATTCTGTTTATAATTCTTCTTTGTTCTTATTCTTGTTTTTTCTTCTTCACAACCTCGTCTGCATATAATTTTTATTCTTATTTATTTCTTCCTGTCCGTTTTTCTTAAGGGAAAATAAAAAAAAAAATAGAAAAAATGGTATGTTAAAAGCTTTAAGTGATTAGTAGACGACACAGTTTTGAACGACGTTTCGGCTGAATAGGCCTTCAGCAGGAACAAACAAACAACACGCACAGACAGATAAGTAAGTAAATAAAACTGATCCTACATTACTAACTAGTAACGAAACATACAAATCAAAATAATCGAAATGGGTTAAAGAAAAGAAAAATGACTTCCCTGTGTCGTGGACCGTGGTCAGAATGGGAAAGGAATGGTCACACGAGTGTAGCTGATACAGCGATAATTGAGGAGGGAAGGCAACCCCGTACTCAAAATTATTGTGCTGAAGTCGGATGTGCTGGGCTGAAAGTGGCAAATATCATAGTTTTATTGCAAACCACAATAAGACTCAGACACGCCCGCTTAACGTCTTTTTAAGGGTGGGTGACGAAGAAGTATGATACTTTTGTCATCGGGAAAACGGAAACGATCGAACAGTGCCAGGATTGACATTCAACCTAAATAGGGACTTTTTTTCCTATTTCCTTCGTCACTTGCATTTCAGCATCGAGGGGAAATATAATTTGCGATTTTTTGCTATTCTGTTCGCCTCTGCCGCTGTTATGTTTCCTTGTGTTTCCAGTATTCCGTCGATCCATCTTTTTCACGGTCGGCTCTTGAGTCTGGCGTTCCACCAACGTTTATTGAAGGCTCGTTGTGTTGTGTTTTGATCTTTCTGCCTTATCTCGTCAAACAATTTTATTTGTTATTTCTTTACATATTATATGGTAGTGTCTACTCCTAGCTGTCAACCATGGGTTGAGCAATTATGGATTTTAATTCGTTTGCAGTGATACCGAGGCCTTCCATAACTAAATAACCAAAATATTCCTAGCTTTTTTCTCAGTTCTTCATTTCTGATCTTATCTCTCAGACTGTTTCCTGTCATTCGTCTGACACATCTCATCTCAGTAGAGGTTATTTTTCTTATTGTTCTCGCATCCAGGATCCAGGTCTTTACTGCAGCTTCGCATTTTTATGAATTCACTTGCATTTCTTTGCCTTAACCCCTTACTGGCACTGGTAGCACAACGTTGGTATGAAGATTGGAATGAAAAAGGGACAAATTCAATAATACGCGAATCAAAATCAACAAATAAATATTCATAATCTTCACAAATGAACTGCACAAATTGTAAACAGCTTAATAATATACAAGACAGACCGTTTCGCTATCTGATTTATTAACTCTTTTAGAACGTTCTTAAAATACCAACCCGATAAAAAGATGTTGTGACAACAATGTTGATGTTTGGAGAAACAAACTTCACTTGTTATCATCTTTAATAACATAGTTTTGATTCGCCTAATTACTGCTCCTGGTTTTGGGAAAGCTGAACATGTTTCTGGGTCCCAGCAGATTTCTGGTTCACGAGAAATAAATCCACAACGAGGCGCGAGTATAAACATCCGGGTCGGGGTTTCATGGAGGCTGTTAAATTATTAAGACGTGAGGTATGAGAGCAAGTTAACTGTTTGTTAACGTAAATGGGGAGCTACATTGTTTTAACGCTTGACTTGTTAAAACAATAATGATGTAATTTTTAATTAATTTATTGATCTTATTTTTTTTTGTGGGGGGGGGGGGGGGGGGTTAAATTGGATATCTTCTTCAATGAAAACCACAATTGGTAGGTCACGAACAAGACATTTGAGGTCATCACCGGCTCCCCATTACTTGTCTTGGCAGGGTTGTTTCTGTGGGCCATATTTGTGTTCTTAGGGTGTTGAGAGAGCCGTAGGTTATGTTCTGGCGTTTTGTCTGGATGCTCCACAGTCACGTGTTGCAAAGTCACCGAGTATTATCTTCTGTAGATGTGTTCTGAAATCAGTGTGACCTGTTCTTCGTCTTCTGCTTCTTTTTCGTCTTCGTCTTCGTCTTCGTCTTCTTCGTCTTCTTCTTTTTCGTTTTCTTCTTCTTCCTCTTCGTCTTCTTCTTCCTCTTCTTCGTTTTCTTCTTCCTCTTCTCCTGCCTCCTCTTCTTCCTCTTCTTCCTCTACTTCTTCGTTTTCTTCGTCTTCTACTTCTTCGTCTTCTTCTCTTCTACTTCTTCTTCTACTTCATCGATCAGCGATTATACGTATTTAAACACTTAGACCAACTTGGGTCACGAACATGACGTTGAGTTTAAGCTCATCACCGGTTGCCCTACGCTCACACAACATGCTCTTAAAGGCAGATAACACAAGAGGGCTATTCCATATTTTAGTAGACATAAGATGAACGGCAGAAAGAATGTATGTAAAACTGCTTGTCGATATATGAACATATATACACAGAATGTGGATCATGCAGTCTTGATGATTGACTTTCAAAGTGTAAAAAAAAAAAATAAATAAATAAAGTACCTCCATCATGCCAAGTGGCTAATAGGGAATATGGTTTTAGTGACCATACATTTTACAGACCTTCTACACATGATTTTTGGGGTAATGTGGTCGGTATTACGCCCTTGCTGCTTTACTTTCCCAGAAAAAAATCCGGTACCCATTAAAGGCTGTGTGAACTGGAAGATGTCGCTTGGGATCGAACTCGACCTGTTCTCCTTTGTGGTCCAGTCCACTAAGCACTGAGCTATCGTGGCTCCCGACTTTCAAAGTGTGCTAGATAAGATTACCAAAGAGTCTCTGCGGCAGGTGTGGAGGTAACTCTTGGTTGGCTCTACAGTGAGCGTGTTAAATCTGGGGGTACTGTCGGTGGCACGTTGGTACACACGGCAATGAAACCCGATGGCACGTTGCTATACACGACAATGAAACTCGGTGGCACGTTGCTATACACGACAATGAAACTCGGTGGCACGTTGCTATACACGACAATGAAACTCGGTGGCACGTTGCTATACACGACAATGAAACTCGATGGCACGTTGCTATACACGACAATGAAACTCGATGGCACGTTGCTATACACGACAATGAAACTCGATGGCAGCTCTGACACTGAGTGTGGCCTTACTCTCAACAAAGAGGACATCGCTAAGTTTGTTCGTCATTCCTTTAAAGAAGATGGAGAGAATGGGTGGGACAAGGATGTATAAGTAAATTAAAATACCCCCGTCACACCAAGTGACGTATGGGGATATGGTATTAGGGACCATAAATTTTACAGACCTTCAGCGCATAATTTTTTAGGTAATGTGGTCAGTATGATGCCCGAAAAAAAATCTGGTACCCATTTAAGGCTGGGTGAACCCGGAAGCCGTCAGTTGAGATAGAACCCTAACTCTTGTCATTTGTAGTCCAGTTCACTAACCACTGAGCTATCGTGGCTGGACAGAGATGTACACATTGAGAGAATGAGAAGGTGGGAAGTTGGTCTAATCTATCAGGAGTGTTTAGCGGGGAAAGGAGATGTATCTATAATCAATACCTTACAGTAATAATTAGTCTGCATACGTTTAAAGAAATGAACGGCGGAGCGGATACGGGAATGCCTTGACTGCAATGAAACTCTTTCTATAAAGAGAGGAAAATAGATTAAACATACATACAAATATACAAACGAGTGTGGATAATGGTACTTTCTTAACCATGAACTGTATTTTTATATGTTTGTTCACCGAGGGCTCACACGTGGTGAGGGCTTTGACGTCAAGTCATGTGACTGCTAAAATACTTGTTATTAAAAAAAAACGGAGCAATAGAGCTTTAATCAGATAGCAAGAGCTGTGCGGTTTTATAATAATGATTACCTGCACGCTGGGAACAAGAGAAGGAGAAAGAGAGTGAGAGAAAGTGTGGGGGGCTTGAAGAAACTCGATCAAAAAAAAAAATAAAGTGAATCTTTAGTTTGCGCGTGCCAGATTTGAAATGAAAAGCACGGAAGAGTGCATTCCTGGAATCGATGATTCCAAACGTGGCAGAAAAAGCGCATTACAGAAGTGAGCAATAGAAGACGGAATAATTTAGCCTTTATGTTCGAACGTGAGTACAATTTTTCCGGTAATGTCTGGAAAAATTCCTCTTTCACGGTGGTTATCAAACTGGAAGAATGGAGCTCCACGGGAGATAACAAATGTTGTTGTTCTTAGGATCAGCATCCATGCACACTGGACGAACCCATGGGTGCTCCACTATTCAAGTTGAGAACGTGAACTGCGTAGCACGGTGTATGATCCTCGTTGTGAGTAGGTTCTGCCAACAATTTTGCCCAGGGAAGCGACCATATTCATGCCTTGCTCGTTCTGATTATTACTGCCAATAGTTCTTTAACGTGCGCGAGTGCACACGGTATCTCCTGTTTATTGCCGTTATCCGAGAGGACAAGACATAATATCTCACTACCCAAGACATCATATCTCACTACCCAAGATATCATATCTCACTACCCAAGACATCATATCTCACTACCCAAGACATCATATCTCACTACCCAAGACATCATATCTCACTACCCAAGACATCATATCTCACTACCCAAGACATCATATCTCACTACCCAAGACATCATATCTCACTACCCAAGACATCATATCTCACTACCCAAGACATCATATCTCACTACCCAAGACATCATATCTCACTACCCAAGACATCATATCTCACTACCCAAGACATCATATCTCACTACCCAAGACATCATATCTCACTACCCAAGACATCATATCTCACTACCCAAGACATCATATCTCACTACCCAAGACATCATATCTCACTACCCAAGACATCATATCTCACTACCCAAGACATCATATCTCACTACCCAAGGCATCATATCTCACTACCCAAGACATCATATCTCACTATCCAAGACATCATATCTCACTACCCAAGACATCATATCTCACTACCCAAGACATAATATCTCACTACCCAAGACATCATATCTCACTACGCAAGACATCATATCTCACTACCCAAGACATCATATCTCACTACCCAAGACATCATATCTCACTACCCAAGTCATCATATCTCACTACCCAAGACATAATATCTCACTACCCAAGATATCATATCTCACTACCCAAGAAATAATATCTCACTACCCAAGACATCATATCTCACTACCCAAGACATTATATCTCACTACCCAAGACATCATATCTCACTACCCAAGACATCATATCTCACTACCCAAGACATCATATCTCACCACCCAAGACATAATATCTCACTACCCAAGACATCATATCTCACTACCCAAGACATCATATCTCACTACCCAAGACATCATATCTCACTACCCAAGACATCATATCTCACTACCCAAGACATCATATCTCACTACCCAAGACATCATATCTCACCACCCAAGACATCATATCTCACCACCCAAGACATCATATCTCACTACCCAAGACATCATATCTCACTACCCAAGACATCACAGTAGAGTAACATGATAAAGACACCATGGATTAATTTTGACTATTTTCTTAAATATTAGGAAGAAACGATTTTCATTTGTTGGCCACGTAATGAGAAGAGAACAGCTGGAATATATTGTAACAACTGGGAAAATTGAGGGACGAAGAAATAGAGGGAAGCAAAGAGAAAAAAATACCGGACAGCTTAAGAGAATGGCTTGGTAGAAGGTCAACAACAGAAATGATAAATAACTGTCGAGATCGAAAGTTGTGGAGAGACATGATCACCTACACCAGCAGGCATGGTATTGATGATGATATTCGCGGTACAACCTTTTCCTTTTACAAGCTTTTTCCTTTTTCTTTCTCCATTTTTACTTCCGCCAGCTTTCAGCTTTGGTGAAGTCCATAGAGACTAAGAAGTGAATTTTACGCGTTAATCCGTATCCCCCTCCCACTCTCCCCATTGCCGTGTGCACTGGGGTCCCTCGCCACACAGGCAGATAACTCCGTCTTCTGGGAGGCTCGTATTTTTCCCGTCTATGAGTAATTGACGTTTCAAGCCGGGCCTCACTGCTGACACCAGGGAGTGGAGAGACATGATCACCTACGCCAGTCGGCGCACTACTTGATGATGATGATGATGATTATTATTCTTTTTTTTTTTAAATCACACATCGCTTCTGATGGGGTTTGAACTCGGCTCCTTGGCACTAAGGTTCGACCTTGCTAACTGCCACCAACCGACAGAGGCAAGAATCAAAATAACTGCATGTTGTCCTGTTTCTGCTGAGACTAACATAGTCACTTAGACCGTTTCGGTGGCTTTGTTTGTCCTAAATGTGGTTGTTCGGTGAGATTGTTGTACGCAAGTGACTGTGGGCACTCTCTATTCGATGGAAGTCGTTTGGAATCGTCGCGTGCGCCCAGAATGGGCTGCATGGTTGTCGATAATCATCATCAAGTAGCCTGCTGGCGTAGGTGATCATGTCTCTCCACAACTTTCGATCTCGACAGTTATTTATCAAATCTGTTGTTGACCTTCTGCCAAGCCATTCTCTTAAGCTGTCTGGTATCTTATCTCTTTGCTTCCCTCTATCTCTTTGTCCCTCAATTTTCCCAGTTGTTACAATATATTCCAGATGTTCTATTCTCATTACATGGCCCAAAAAAATGATGATTGTTTCTTCCTAATATTGGAAATTAGCGCTCTTTTTGCTTTGACCTCTTTCAGAACGTTTACATTACTCTTCTTAGCTGTCCATGGTACTCTCAACATTCTTCTGTAAAACCTCATTTCTACAGACTCCGGTGACTTTCTTGTCTGTTCTCCTATTGTCTGTCGACCCGTATCAACAAAATTTTGTCTCCGCGCTTTGGCGGGTGCTGTGGAATGAGAGGAACGGATATGGGTAATTCGGCCAAACACATCCGACTTCAGCGCGATATTTTGGAATACCGAGTTGCCTTCTCTCATCGATTCACGCTCTCTTGTCCGGATTACATAGTTTGTTTCCTGCAGCACCCCTGGGAGGTGGAGCAGAGTCTTGATCAGCTTTTGTTCATCGATCCTCATGTATGCAATCAGTTGTGTAGATCTCTGATAGTCGTTTTGGTCTCACTTAATGAAATCAAAATAACAACAACTCAATGTACTCAACTATCAATGTCCTAACAATGACACATGCCTAACCTCTGCGATACATCACTGTTCCAGCAGTTGGAAAACATAATATAAGTACATCCGGTGATTGAGCTGTACTGTAGCACGCGGTGTTAATGTGACAGGTCATGTAAGTATTCGGCACAAATGAATATTCTCAGATTGCATATTCCGAGGCTAAGACGAGTTCTGTCCTGGCCAGCGAGTGATTGACACACATCACGCTATTGGTGACCTAGCTCGTGGCATGACCTTCTGCAGTTCGTGCAAGATGGCTACCGTATGCATGATAAGCCACAGGGGCGTATTTTGTTTGATTCTAAAAGCGAGGGGCTTATTTCAACTCTGTTGGTGGAAATTCTTGTCTGCAATATTCGTGTCTTTCGGCCACACATATCCGACTTTGTCACGATGCGGCGGAAGTTGAGATTCCGCTTCGTCCTTGACTCATACATTCTCGATCGGTCGGTGTTGGAGTAATCTGTCTCTTCTCTCGACCACGCCGTAGACGTATAGTAAAGTCTTGGTCAGATCTGGTTTAGGTTCAGTACCTCGATTAAAAACAAAAGACAAGAGGTAGGATTCGATCCCAACCGACGGCTTTCGAGTTCACCCAGCCTTAAATGGGTACCGGATTTATTTCTGGGAAAGTAAAGATGCACGGGCGTAATACCGACCACATTACCCTAAAATTAAAAATGTACCGAAGGTCTGTAAAATTTGTGGTCACTAACACCATATTCCCTATACGCCACTTGGCGTGACAGGGGCTCTTTATTTTTACTTTTTTATAACCTCGATTAACAAGCGGTAACTCATAATTGACCGTTTGCAACAGCTTCAATAAACCATTGTTGATTTAAAACCATATTCTATCACTTATAATCATGTGCTGGCTGCCTCACATATATCGTGAATTGTATGTAGTGTAATATATTATATATAGTGTATTGTATGTAGTCTTAACATATGGATTTGAATAATGGACAATAGGACAACAGACAAGAAAAACTCTCGAGTCTGTAGAAATGTGGTTTTACAGAAGAATGTTGAGAATACCATGGACAGCTAAGAAGAGTAATGAAGATGTTCTGAAAGAGGTCAAAGCAAAAAGAGAGCTAATTTCTAATATTAGGAAGAAACAATCATCATTTTTTGGCCATGTAATGTGAAGAGAACAGCTGGAATATATTGTAACAACTGGGAAAATTGAGGGACGAAGAGATAGAGGGAAGCAAAGAGAGAAAATACCAGACAGCTTAAAAGAATGGCCTGGCAACAACAGAAATGATAAATAACTGTCGAGATCGAAAGTTGTGGAGAGACATGATCAACTACGCCAGTAGGCCCAGTACTTGATGATGATGATGATTGTATATAGTGTAATATATTATATATAGAGTATTGTATGTAGTAGAGGTAGAGTTCGATCCCAACCGACGGCTTCCGGGTTCACCGAGCCTTTCTCTGGAAAACCGGATTTTTTCTGGGAAGTAAAGCGGCACGGGCGTAATACCGACCACATTACCCCAAAAATAATGTGCTGAAGGTCTGTAAAATTTATGGTCACCAACACCATATTCCCTATACGCCACTTGGCGTGACGGGGGTACTTTACTTATTTTTTTATTGTATGTAGTGTAATATATTATATATAGTTTTTTGTATGTAGTGTAATTATATTATATATAGTGTATTGTATGTAGTGTAATATATTATATATAATGTATTGTATGTAGTAGTAATATATTATACATTTGTTTATGTCTTCACTAAATCTACTATTTTACTAATTTTTCAATCCGTTATTTCATTATTTTCCTAGTAAGTCATTTCCGACTATACTAGAATTTTGATTCATGAAAGATATAGTTTATGAATTCATGAATTGTCTATCCTGTATTTTCATAATTTCTATTTCTTGCTTTTAATTATATTATGTCTGTGTTATTTTATTTGTTGGCCTATATTATCTGTTAATTCATGATTTCTCTTTTTTGTCTCGTTAATTCGCGATTTATATATATATATATATATATATATATATATATATATACACACCATTAATTATTTATTCTGTTATTTTCATAATTTGTTTTTTTTTTTCATTTTTTATGACCTTCTAATTCTTTATTTCACGAATTCACCAAAACATTTCTATCATAAAATGATCTAGATAGGCTCAAGAACGACGATACATTGAAAAGAGAAGTGACTGAAATAACAAACAATTCATCTACAGGAATCAGCTTGTATCATTAATTCATCCTTTCTCCTAGAACACTTCACAGCAAAGACAAATAGATACAATAACATATTATTTCACAATTTGTTTAATACAATATTCAATTATTTAATTGTTTCGTTATTTCATGATTTCTCTGTTCGGTTATTTCATGATTGTTTAATCAGTTAAATTATAGTTATTTCCCTTTATTCATTGCAGGTCATGACCCTGCAAGCGACAACAACAACAGCCTCTACAAAGAACGCATTATTAGAGTCGATGATGACGACGATTTTGACGATAACGATGATGACGAGGACACATCTAGAGATAGTTTTCACAATCGGCGACTCGCCGGAGATGTTTCGGAAAATTCTCGACTTGCAGCAGCTCGTGACCGAAGTCCGCTGCGAGGGTCATCGTACGAGTCGTACACTGACTCTCGTGGCAAAAGTCGGGATGATCATTCGGAAAGGAAGTCACCAGAGGGCGTGGAAGATTTGAGAAGCGGTGACAGCTTAACCAGGTCAACCAGTTCTCCTGTGAAGCAATCCCTTTCAACTTCAAAATCCAGTGACGTTTTAAGCTCCGCCCCAAATGTCAGTGCCAATAGACGATCTGTTAACGGAACGCCTCCAGCTACAACACGCCCTAAAATTTGGTCAATTTCTGACTTTATCAACACAACATCGCCATCATCATCATCATCATCAACAACATCAACTCCATTGAACGTTTCATCATCTTCGTTGCCGTGTCCATCGCTTCTCAACCGCCCTCCCTTCATGGGATCGTCAATGCCCTCCTCGTCGCCCCAAAGACTCATGCCAGGTCAAGGCTTTCTATTTTTAGCTCCAGGCGCGGCCGCCCATTGGCCAGCAACAGCTGCAGCTTCCCGGTTCGCTGGTTTGGCTGCTCATTACCCCCTGACCTTGACACATACGACTCTTTCTTACCCATACAACTTAACCACGCCCACAACTGCGCGGGTTGGTTTAGAAGCGCATGCGCAAGCAGTACAAATGGCAGCTCGCGCAGCAGCTGAGGGCGGGGCGAACAGAGATGTTTCAACTTCCGGTGAGAAACTATCTCTTCATCCACATTTTTCACGACTTCCGGTCACCTCGTTGTTCTCTCCGGCTCGTGATATTGATGGTGTAAGACCTCAGGGTGAGTAACCCGGAAGTTATTGTTAAAAGCAAAGGAGACGCTAGCTAACAGTGTGGACATTGCGTTAATCAACCTCTTATTTAACTCATGACTTTGTGTTTTAATGTATTTGCTTGTTTTCTTGTATTACTCTTATCAGGTGTGAAATTACAACTAAAACCCGAAAACGAAGACTGCTTGGTCTCAAAATGAGACGCCGGTCTCAAGACAGAGAGGTTTTGGGTTCAAATCCCGGCTACACCAGAAGGATATTTTATTTATTATTTTTCTCTGCGGCAACCACCCCTGGTCTCAGCAGCGAGGCCCGGCTTGAAACGTCAATTACTCATCAACGGAAAAAATATGAGTACCTCCGAAGTTGAGTTATCTGCCTGCTCGACATGGGACCCCTGTTCACAAGGCTGTCGGGAAACAAACGGATCAAGGCGCAGAATTCTGTTACTGGTCTTCAGGGACTTCACCACAGGTGAAAGTTGGCGACAAATTAAAAAAAAAAAACATAATGACCTAATGGGGACAGCTCAGACCATGAGACCTTTATTCTCCAGTCCAGTCCTAAAAGTCTCCCCTCTCCTCCCCAGAAAAAAAAAACCCAGTTATCAGTAAATATCCTTAAGATAGTTTGTTTTTCTTCTTTTTTCTTAAGATTATAAAGTAAATGAAAACATTGTCTCCCTTGATTGTATATTAATACTGATATGATGTTGGGTGTATCTGACTGAGTTAGTGCCCGCAATTTGCAAAATCGTCGGTAAATCTTATGGTAATCTGGACAGCACCCCGCCACTACCGCCTCTTTCCACCATAGCAACAGTCATGTTTAATATTTTGTTTTTCCAATATTATGATCGTTGCGTCCGCGGGTTAATGCATGGGGTTGATGCATGGGGTTGATGCTTGGGGTTGATGCTTGGGGTTGATGCTTGGGGTTGATGCATGGGGTTAATGCTTGGGGTTGATGCATGGGGTTGATGCTTGGGGTTGATGCATGGGGTTGATGCTTGGGGTTAATGCATGGGTTGGGTTAATGCTTGGGGTTGATGCTTGGGGTTAATGCTTGGGGTTGATGCATGGGGTTGATGCTTGGGGTTGATGCTTGGGGTTGATGCTTGGGTTAATGCTTGGGGTTAATGCATGGGGTTGATGCATGGGGTTGATGCTTGGGGTTGATGCTTGGGTTAATGCTTGGGGTTGAAGCATTTGGTTGATGCATGGGGTTGATGCATGGGGTTGATGCATGTGGTTGATGCTTGTGGTTGATGCTTGGCGTTGATGTTTGAGGTTAATGCTTGAGGTTAATGCTTGGGGTTGATGCTTGGAGTTGATGCATGTGGTTGATGCATGGGGTTGATGCATGTGGTTGATGCTTGGGGTTGATGCTTGAGGTTGATGCTTGGGGTTGATGCTTGGGGTTGATGCTTGAGGTTAATGCTTGAGGTTAATGCTTGGGGTTGATGCTTGGAGTTGATGCTTGGAATTAATGCATGGGGTTGATGCATGTGGTTGATGCATGTGGTTGATGCATGGGGTTGATGCATGTGGTTGATGCTTGGGGTTGATGCTTGAGGTTAATGTTTGGGGTTAATGCTTGGGGTTAATGCATGGGGTTAATGCTTGGGGTTGATGCTTGGGGTTGATGCTTAGGGTTGATGCTTGAGGTTAATGCTTGGGGTTAATGCTTGGGGTTAATGCTTGGGGTTAATGCTTGAGGTTAATGCTTCAGGTTAATGCTTGGGGTTGATGATTGAGGTTGATGCTTGGGGTTGATGCTTGGGGTTGATATTTGAGATTGATATTTGGGGTTGATGCTTGAGGTTAATGCTTGGCGTTAATGCTTGGGGTTAATGCATATCAAGTGTGAATTGACAGAAGTACTTTCTGCTCTCACCTGGAAGGTAGAATGGGAAGGGGCGGGAAAGAGAGAGAGAGAAAAAGAGAGAGATAGAGAGTATATGTATAAAAGCCAAAAATCAATTAGGAAAGAATAAGGTGGATTTAATCAAAACAAAATAAAAATTAAAGAATAGACAAATAGATCTGGTTATTTCTTCATCCAAAGCAAAAAGAGAGGTAATTTCCAATATTAGGAAGAAACAATCATCATTTTTGGCCATGTAATGAGAAGAGAACAACTGGAATATATTGTAACAACTGGGAAAATTGAGGGACGAAGAGATAGAGGGAAGCAAAGAGAAAAGATTACAGACAACTTAAGAGAATGGCTATGCAGAAAGTCAACAACATAAATGATACATAACTGTCGAGATCGAAAGTTGTGGAAAGACATGATCACCTACGCCAGCAGGCCCGGTACTTGATGATGATAGCATTTATTATCGTGTAATTTGCCACCTTCGTTTGCCGATAGGTCTACCTCATCGTTTGCAGTGAGGTGTAGTCCGCTGAATCACAGTTCTAGGAGCTTGTTGCTAGTTTCCGTTAGATCATTAAAGTCTTAGATAAGGTGACAGCTGCACTGTGAAGTAAAAAGCAGAAAACAGACAATATAAAGAACGTAGAGAGCCCCCCTCACGCCAAATGGCATTTAGGGAATATGGTGTTAGTGACCATAATTTTTATAAACATTCGGCACATGATTTTTAGGGTAATTTGGTCGGTATTACGCCCGTGTCGTTTTACTTTCCCTGAAAAAAAAATACTGCACCCATTTATGGCTGGGTGAATCCGGAAGCCGTTGATCAGGATCGAACCCGACCTGTGCTCCTTTGTAGTCCAGTTCACTAACCGCTGCGCTTTCTATCCCACGGAGTCAAATGAATGCACTATGACGCTGCGAATGTACTATGACGCGCGAAAAGCCATCACTTTATAACAGAGTCATTGTGGTAATTGACTAGTCAGTGACGCTCTATTGATATATTGGGATTTACGGTAATTTATCGATAGTTTCACTCTGTGGTCTCTGATGTCAAAGAAATACGCTCGAATGTAATAAGTATTTACTGTCGTATTTTATATCATCATCAGCATCAAGTATCAAGCCTGCTGGAGTAGGTGATCATGCCTCCCCATAACATTCGATTGTGACATTTATTTATCATTTCTGTTGTTGACCTTCTGCCCAGCCATTCTCTTAAGCTGTCTGTTATTTTTTCTCTTTGTTTCCCTCTATCTCTTCGTCTCTCAATTTTCCCAGTTGTTACAATACATTCCAGGTGTTCCCTTCTCATTACATGGCCAACAAATGATAATTGTTTCTTCCTAATATTGGATATTTGCTCTTTTCGTGCTTTGGCCTCTTTCAGAACAGGAAGCCGCGATAGCACTGCGGTTAGTGAACTGGACTACTAAAGGGCAGCTTCCAGGTACACCCAGCCTTAATGGGTACCGGATTTTTTCTGTGGAAGTAAATCAGCACGGGCGTAATACCGACCATATGACCTCAAAAATAATGTGCCGAAGGTCTGTAGAAATTATGGTCACTGACACCATATTCCCTATACGCCACTTGGCGTGACAGGAGCTCTTTACTTTATTTTCCTCTTTCATGGCGTTTTAATTACTCTTCTTAGTTGCCCATGGTATTCTCAACATTCTTCTGTAAAACCACATTTCTACAGCCTCCAATGATTTTCTTGTCTGTTGTCCCATTGTCTATGATTCACATCTATATGTTAAGACTGGCTATACATAATATTCAAGAACTCTTTTTCTTGTTTCTTTTGTCAAAAAAATAAAAGGATTGCGCAGTATCTGAAAGAACACATTTTATGAATTCACGAGAAAGTAACACATAAAAACAAAATTACAAAAAATACTTTCTATAAACCACGAGGAGGAATCGAGGGAAAATAGCAACACGTAGAGGTCATTGAAACCTTACGTCCTGGGGGAGGAATGTTCGAGGCGTGTTGGTGGTATGTTCTCCACGGGAGGTTGGAGTTTGCTGACAAGCCACGAAGATGTACATCTAATTACAGGAAAAAGCCACTTTCTGACGCCATTAGAGAAGAGAAGATGTACAAGGCTCTCAGAAAAATCGGCTCTCGTTTGCGTCAGTGTTTGACATTTGTGCCGCTGGGATGAGCAATATAACTGGACGTTTACTGGACAGTTTCGCTCAGAAAAAGCACAAGCCAGGAAGAGAATTAACACACAAACAACCCAGGGCCCTCGTAAATGACTCGGTCTGGATGTTTCAAATCAGAGCGAACGATCATTACTGCGAAGAAGGAAAAAAACAAAAACGACCACACAAAGACACGTGTATCTACTTGCGTAGAAAACAAAATGCAGGAAATTGCCTCGTAATTTTGATTGGTCTAATAAAACTTATTCCTGCGCATGCGTCATGGGACAACTCTACGTTTTATTGTTCGGTAATTCCCGGAACATGTTCGACATAACTCTGACAACTTCCGCTCTTGTTTGTGCCGGGACTGAGAAGTACCCGTCGAGATGTTTTAAGTTTAAGACCACAACGATCACAGTCAATTTTTGTCAATGTGGCCATTAAACTAAGAATGACGCAATCTGCATTCCAGTTCTTACCTGCAATTGGTATGTTGTTCTTGATGTTCTTGCATTCTTCTTTCCTTCCTCGTGTGTCTTTCTGAGTCTAAGAGAGGTATAATTTGCGGACTTTTGTTCTTCTGTTGGTCTTTCCTGTTGTGTTTCCTAGTCACAATGGGATGATCGAGAAGTAAGTCACTAAAATCTTACTCTTTATACGCAACACTGTTTTTACTAAAACTTCGCATGTAGTCAGTAGTTGACTGGAGCGGATTATTACGCGAAAAATGAAGACAAAAAAAGCAAGAAACGACAGCAGCAATCGGCCTTTCACCACCCATTAGAATAAAGCTCTTCACCGAATCAGAAATTAAACTGGTGTCCATGTGATTTGGAAACTCAATACAGTGCCCTCGACCACAAGCTCGTGAGTTGATCATTAAATCACTTTAAAACATGGAACTCGTTTTCTTCTTTGTTTTTTTTTTTTCCTTTGCAGCTTTCTTTCATCATCATCATCATAATCGAGTGCAGTCTCCGCAATGAAGGTTGGCTACCATGGAGCGCCATTCTGCTCTGTCTCTTGCTTTGATGGTGCAGGTTGTCATAGGCTGATTTGTCCATCTTTTGATGTTACACGTCAATGTTAGTCTTGGTCTGCTCTTTTATCTTGTATTTTCCCATCCAGGATTACTTTTAGTAGGCTGTTGTGTCTTTTAACAGGGCCCAAACATTTTATTTGTCTTGTTTGAATTGTTCTTAGTGGTTCTCTTTTCATTTTTAGTTATTTTAAGACTTCATCGTTTGTTTTCTTTTCCTTCCATCCAATTCTACATATTCTTCTACATATCCACATTTAAAGGCTTCAATTTTCTGTTCTGTTTTCTTGTTTAATGTCCATGTTTCTGCACCATATAGGAATATTGAGAAGATGTAACATGTTGCTATACTTATTTTTAGCCCTGGTGTTATTTGTTTTGATGTTAGTATGTTCTTCATGACATTAAAAATACTTTTTGCCATTCCTATTCTTTTGTTTATTTCAGTTGTACATTTTCCATCACTGGTTATAGTATGTCCAAGGTAGTTGTAGTTCTGAACTGTCTCCAGGTCTATTCCTTCAATGTTGATATCCACTTGTGGGTTTTGAGTATTTCCTTTGTTTATGATCATAGTTTTAATCTTTTTGATATTCATATCTAGTCCATATTTTTTGCTTCTCATGTTTATTTCATTAAGTAATTGTTGTAGATCTTTAGGATTTTCTGCTAGTAGTACAGTATCATCAGCATATCTTAGGTTATTGATTGTCTTTCCATTAATGTTTAGGCCTGGCATCTCTATGATGTTTTTAAAGATTTGCTCAGTGTATAGATTGAACAAGCTTGGTGATAGGATGCATCCTTGTCTTACTCCTCTTTTTATATCAATGGGTGTAGAGAACTCTTTGTTATATTTTATTATTGCTGTTTGCTCCCAGTATAGATTACATATTAGTCGTATGTCCGTGTCATCTAGATGTATCTCTTTTATGCATTCTATAAGTTGTTTGTGGTGTACTCTATCAAAAGCTTTTGTGTAGTCTATGAAGCAGGCATATATTTGTTTGTTTACTTCTGTGTAAGATTTCTTTCATGCAATAATATTACAACATTAGCTAAATTTACTTTCCTTTTTCCCGCCTGTTATGAGTGTCTCTTGCGATTTTCTGAAGCTGTTTCACTTACTGGTATTTATTTGTGCAATAAATAAACGAATTTAAACGCTTTACTTGCAGTCCTTCTGAACTCTACCTTCACTTCTGTCTACTTCATTTACAAATATATAAATTTACGTACTCAACAAATGCTTGTTTTAACCACTTCTTTAGCGCTCTTTCAAGACATTTATCACATTTATTACTTCAATTTATTTTTTATGATAAACTTTATCTGCATTTACTTACTATTTCCCAAACAGTTTTCCCGTTATTTGTTAAATTTTCTTTTTAGCACGTAATTTTCTTTGTCGGTTGTCAATTTTAATCCTTTGTGAAAAGCTTTGATGTTTCCTATGTTGTGGATAATTAACTTATTTTGTCAGTTTTCGTTTGTTATTGATTTCTTTGAGCTTTCAAGCGTTATACGCTTATTTGTTTTGTGAGTTTTTTAAGAAACGTTGGGAATCATCAACGTTCATATCTTTTATTATCATTATTTTGTTTTAGAAAGTTGGTGGCTTTCCCTAGATCGCTGTCACTCCGATTCTGTCAATCCTTAATATTTAATTGTCTCTCTCCCGAGAAACGGTCTCATCGTTGATTAAAAAGCGAGCGCTTTTCCAGCTAATCGACGTCTAGAGAGTTGCTACTGTAATTTTTCTTTCTCAGTTGCATTATCTGCCTGGAAAGTTGATCACATAATTTAAACACAACACAACGAGTGCTTTAAACACAACACAACGAGTGTTTTAAACACAACACAACGAGTGCTTTAAACACAACACAACGAGTGCTTTAAACACAACACAACGAGTGCTTTAAACACAACACAACGAGTGCTTTAAACACAACACAACGAGTGCTTTAAACACAACACAACGAGTGCTTTAAACACAACACAACGAGTGCTTTAAACACAACACAACGAGTGATTTAAACACAACACAACGAGTGCTTTAAACACAACACAACGAGTGCTTTAAACACAACACAACGAGTGCTTTAAACACAACACAACGAGTGCTTTAAACACAACACAACGAGTGCTTTAAACACAACACAACGAGTGCTTTAAACACAACACAACGAGTGCTTTAAACACAACACAACGAGTGCTTTAAACACAACACAACGAGTGCTTTAAACACAACACAACGAGTGCTTTAAACACAACACAACGAGTGCTTTAAACACAACACAACGAGTGCTTTAAACACAACACAACGAGTGCTTTAAACACAACACAACGAGTGCTTTAAACACAACACAACGAGTGCTTTAAACACAACACAACGAGTGCTTTAAACACAACACAACGAGTGCTTTAAACACAACACAACGAGTGCTTTAAACACAACACAACGAGTGCTTTAAACACAACACAACGAGTGCTTTAAACACAACACAACGAGTGCTTTAAACACAACACAACGAGTGCTTTAAACACAACACAACGAGTGCTTTAAACACAACACAACGAGTGCTTTAAACACAACACAACGAGTGCTTTAAACACAACACAACGAGCGCTTTAAACACAACACAACGAGTGCTTTATAAATGTTGGAGAACACCAGACTCAAAGGTCGACCACGAAGAGGATTGATTGACGGAATATTAGAAAGAGTAAGAAATATGACAGCAGGTGTGGCAAACATACTAGGAAGATGCTTGAAGCGACACTGTCCAGAAGTCTCCAAACATTTCCTGATAGGCGGCCGAGAACATCTGGGTGAAAACTCGCGAGCTAAGACGCCGATTCAAGTCTCGTGCTTTACATACTAGGAAGATGCTTGAAGCGACAATGTCCAGAAGTCTCCAACATTTCCTGATAGGCGGCCGAGAACATCTGGGTGAAAACTCGCGAGCTAAGACGCCGATTCAAGTCTCGTGCTTTACATACTAGGAAGATGCTTGAAGCGACAATGTCACGAAGTCTCCAAACATTTCCTGATAGTCGGCCGAGCACATATGGGTGAAAACTCGCGAGCTATTACGCCGATTCAAGTCTCGTGCTTTACCTTTACATTCTAGGAAGGAAAGAAGTAGACGACTTTTAGATTTATTTATCTCTAAATATACGCCGGAGAATGTTTCTTGGACAAATCAGGCCTGGCGTAGTGCTGTCGACTTTACCCAGACACGTGTCGACCGTACAAGATAATAAAACATGAGTAGTAACACCACGTTACTTCTATACAGTACTCGAGGCGTGGCGAGGGCGCTTTCCTTCTCTTCCATGTGGGATTGTAAGGATATCGAAGGGCAGTAAGTGTGTTTGGATCGTTAGTACATGAAGGGGTGGTGTCATCAATAAATCGAACCGACCAATAGGTTATCAAGAACAGGCAGCAATTTGCCATTGTACTGATCCCCGATCACAGATCTCTCTTTCAAAACAGTCACGGAGAAGCCGGTACAAAAACCCATACCGTCGGAAGGAAGAATAACAGTGAGGTCAGAACCAAACATAAAAAGGGGAGACAATAGAATCGCTGTGGAGATTGACGTTTTCAAGAGTCGGTGAAATAAAAAGCCGGAAGTCGCGCCATTTTAGTCATGGCGGATGTCGTGTCTTCCAGAATGTGACATGAAAGTGGCAGGCGGTAATAAGAGCTTCTCTTCGCTGGGGATGCTTGAAAGACGAGGTTTTGTGGTGATGGTGAATGCATTCAAGTTTCATCAATATCAATAAAGAAAGAAATATTCCGACGTGTTACTTTCCAAGCTCAACAAAAAGAGAAGAAATTAAGGATCAAGTATTTGAGCTAGGACTAATTTAAAGCAAAAAAAAAATAATTAAATAATTAAAAAAAAAAAACAACACATAGAAAAAAATAAAAATCGTCAGAACAGAAATCAGATAATTTAGAATAGTAATAAAAGAAAGAAAACAGAGACGGAATCATAAATAATGATATTACGAAAAGGAATTTGTTTACATTTGTGTTTGATCAAATTAAAAAAAAGTAACTTTGTTTTTTTGTAGCGCTCTCCCGTTACACGGGCGTCGATTTGTTGTGTCACTAGTTTAGGGCAACGCCACGACAACAGCGTATTTCGGACCGACACATCCTAACATTTTAGCATGGGGAAATTTTGCTTTAAATTTTTGCACGAGCGGCGAGCATTTTTAGGGCTGCCCAAATTTTTTTTTCTTTGCTTTTATCTGGCGAGATTTCTTTAACGTGCGCGAGTGTACACGGGACCTGTTGTTTTTCGCCTTTATCTGGGAGGGTGGTACATCGGATCTCGCTACCTAGCGACTGGGGTGGGGAAATAAAAAAAAAAGTAAAGAGCCCCCGTCACCCAAAGTGGCGTATAGGGAATATGGTGTTAGTGACCATAAAGTAAAGTACGAGACTTGAACCGGCGTCTTAGCAAGCGAGCTTCCACTCATATGTGCTCGGCCGCCTATCCAGAAATGTTCGGAGATTTCTGTATAGTGTCGCCTCAAGCATCGAAACTCAGATGCGAAGCGACATTCTTCACCTTCCCAGGGTAATACCCTGGTACCCACTTCTGCCAACGGCTGGGTCGACTGTGGGGGTATTTTTTTTTTCCAACTACGAGTACAATTCACACTGCTCCCAGCGGGAATCGAACACGGGTTGTCCGAACGTCGGTAGTCCAGTCGGGTGTACCGATCCTGGCACAAGCCATCAGTTGTGGGTCGCTGACAACGTACAGCTCGCTGCTGTGAGGTGCGCCTTCGCCACCTCTCTGGATAGTCGAGATCCGAGGTCCACCTCCCTCCACTATCTATCTTTACGACACATAGTACCATTGCTGGTGTATGTCGGGGGGCAACGATAGAACCAGAGGGATAAAGGCCGCTTGGTGAAGTAGTCGCCACGACGTGTGAGACTCAGGATTTTTATTTCACCCCCGATAGAAAAAATCCTTTCTGTCTACCGCGGGCTTCGAACACCGTACGTCAGCTTTTCAGCCAGCGGAACAGTGGTTTAGAAACGTCTGCCAGGACATACATTTTTTAAACAAATCGGCTCTGTTCTGTTCACGGAGTCAGTATCACTGTAGTCGAGAATTACCCATATCCGCTCCACTCATGTCACAGCTCGCGCTAAAGCCTGTTGGGAAATTATGTTCACGTGGTTAGCCCTAATCTCGGCTCACCGGCGACGACTCCAACATTCCATCGAACGGTGAGTGTACAGTCACTTTCTTACTCCAGTTTCCTCAAAAATCCACATTTAAAACCTACATTTAAAACCCACATTGAAATCCCATATATAAAACCCATATTTAAAACCTACATTTAAAACCCACATTTAAAACCCACATTTAAAACGCACATTGAAAACCCACATTTAAAACCTACATTTAAAACCCGCATTTAAAACCAGCATTTAAAATCCACATTTAAAACACACATTTAAATCCCACATTTAAAATCCACATTTAAAACCCGCATTTAAAACCAGCATTTAAAATCCACATTTAAAACACACATTTAAATCCCACATTTAAAATCCACATTTAAAACACACATTTAAATCCCACATTTAAAATCCACATTTAAAACCCGCATTTAAAACCAGCATTTAAAATCCACATTTAAAACACACATTTAAATCCCACATTTAAAATCCACATTTAAAATCCACATTTAAAACCCATATTTAAAACCCACATTTAAAACCAGCATTTAAAATCCACATTTAAAACACACATTTAAATCCCACATTTAAAATCCACATTTGAAACCCATATTTAAAACCCACATTTAAAAACAAAGAAAACAACCGAAGTGGGGTAAGCAACTACTTGTCTCTGCATAAACATGGCGACATGCCGCCGTTTCTCGCGTTGTGTTAGCTGAGTGGCAGTGTTCCTTGGCTTTTTGTGGCAAGGCGCTGTGCCACTGAGTACGGGTTCGATCCTGCTTTGGTCCATATTTTTTTCTGTTGTTGATTATTTGTCATTTTTTTCCGAGTGCTGTAAACATACCTCTTCCTCTGAATTGATTCGCCAGTTCTCGTAGTCGGCTGTGACGTTGGCAAGGCCAAGCTCCAATACGAGCCAAGTCCACTACATGGGCGGCAAGTTCAAAAAACATCAACAAGAAGAGAGTGCACACAGTTACTCAAAACTCCTCTTTGCTTGAATATACTAACAAACAAAAAAACATATAACAACCTGAGAAAACACACACACAAAAAAAAAAACGTTTCAGTGTGGGGACTCTGTAAAGCGAACTGCGCCACTGGCCACCAGCATTCCCGGAAGTTCATGCACATTGACTCATACCGAAGACGAATGTCTTCTTCCACTTCCTCTCTTCTTCTACTTCTTCTACCTTTCAGCTCCCTGTGGAGCATAGGTCTTCAAGAATCACTTTCCAAGCCGTTCTGTTTCTTGACATTCTTTTAAAATCATTCCATGTCTTCCCCATTATCTTCATCTCTGTTTCTGTCTGTCTTCTGCAACAATTTCATGGTCTTCCCCTGGGATTCCAAAAAGGGCCTGTTTTGTAATACTCTCAGTTGGCTTCCGCAGTGTGTGTCCTATCCAGCGCCATCGTCTTCGCTGTATCTCTTTATCCACTGGTATTTGACTGGTACATTTCCATAATTCTATGTTAGTGATTCTGTCCTGACATTTTCATCCTTTTATTCTGCGTAAGCATCCATTTATGAAAGTCTGTATCTTCATGATTGTCAATTTTGTTGTTCTCCATGTTTCACAGCCATATAATAGGACTGACAACATTGGAGTTCACATTTTTCATTTGTGTATTTAATCTAATTCAAAGTCGGATATGCCGGGTTAAAATCGCAATATATCTTCTCTGCAGTAAACTAACCACACAAGACATCAATATCCACATAATAAGCGGATTCTTCTCTTCTATCCTTCTTCCATTGCCTTTGGCGTCGAGGGGAGATACAATCTGCGATTCTTTGCTCTTCTGGTGTTATCCATCCTAGTGACTCAAGTCTTCACTTTATCCATCTCTTTCTCGGTCTTCATCTTAATCTGATATTTTCGTAGCGTTTGTTGATGGCTCTTTAAGTCATTGGTAGTTCTTTTTGTCTTGTTATGTGGCCGAACCAATTAAAGCGAACGATAAGCAAAGGAAATATAAAGGACGCAAAAATGAACACCCATGTAACCGACATTGATCGTACATACCGCACATCTGGAGACTTCATAGTCGGCTCGGTAAACACAATAGACGAGAGCAACAACACAAGCATGAAGCAGTCGTCGCTAACATTGCTTCAAAGTACTGCTTCTATAACTGATCGAACTGACAGCCCGCACCAGCAGTAGAAATGAAATAATAAAAATAAAACATTACAAAAACAGCATACACAAAGGCTGATCAATATAACACGGGAAACTTTTCAATCAAAGTTAGCAATATGAGCGGGTCTATATGTTAAATGTATGTGTTTTTGTAAAATTTAACTTTAAGAATGTTATGAGCATATGCCAGAAGGTTAAATCAGAGATGGAAATGCAAAGAAGTTGGGTTCAAGACAAACATTAAAATTGTTAATTCCAATGTTATATCAGCTATATATCTGGATACATGCATAGAATGTTGCTATCACACAGCCCGTTTGAAAGAATCTCTGTCTCTAGCCAGATCTCTCACAGAACGTTACATTCACCCCAGCCCGTCTGAAAGAATCTCTGTCTCTAGCCAGATCTCCCACAGAACGTTGCATTCACCACAGCCTGTCTGAAAGAATCTCTGCCTCTAGCAAGATCTCACACAGAACGTTACATTCATCACAGCCTCTCTGAAAGAATCTCTGTCTCTAGCCAGATCTCCCACAGAACGTTACATTCACCCCAGCCCGTCTGAAAGAATCTCTGTCTCTAGCCAGATCTCCCACAGAGCGTTACATTCACCACAGCCTGTCTGAAAGAATCTCTGTCTCTAGCCAGATCTCACACAGAGCGTTACATTCACCACAGCCTCTCTGAAAGAATCTCTGTCTCTAGCCAGATCTCCCACAGAACGTTACATTCACCACAGCCTGTCTGAAAGAATCTGTCTCTAGCCAGATCTCCCACAGAACGTTACATTCACCACAGCCTCTCCGAAAGAATCCCTGTCTCTAGCCAGATCTCTCACAGAACGTTACATTCATCACAGCCTCTCTGAAAGAATCTGTCTCTAGCCAGATCTCCCACAGAACGTTACATTCATCACAGCCTCTCTGAAAGAATCTCTGTCTCTAGCCAGATCTCTCACAGAACGTTACATTCATCACAGCCTCTCCGAAAGAATCCCTGTCTCTAGCCAGATCTCCCACAGAACGTTACATTCATCACAGCCTCTCCGAAAGAATCCCTGTCTCTAGCCAGATCTCCCACAGAACGTTACATTCATCACAGCCTCTCTGAAAGAATCTGTCTCTAGCCAGATCTCCCACAGAACGTTACATTCATCACAGCCTCTCCGAAAGAATCCCTGTCTCTAGCCAGATCTCCCACAGAACGTTACATTCATCACAGCCTCTCCGAAAGAATCCCTGTCTCTAGCCAGATCTCCCACAGAACGTTACATTCATCACAGCCTCTCCGAAAGAATCTCTGTCTCTAGCCAGATCTCCCACAGAGCGTTACATTCACCACAGCCCGTCTGAAAGAATCCCTGTCTCTAGCCAGATCTCCCACAGAACGTTACATTCACCACAGCCTGTCTGAAAGAATCTCTATCTCTAGCCAGACCTCCCACTTCTTCTGTTGTCATGTTCAAGATCTTCTTGATGTATTGAAACCACCTTTTTCTTGGTCTGCCCCTGCTTCGTTGCCCTGGAACTATGCTTTCCATTATTACTCTTCTCTACCCGCTGTATTTAGACGTTGCCAAAGTATTTTAATTTCTTCTATGGATTGGTGTCTACAGGTCAGTTCTTGTTATCGTTGAAATATTTTCATGTTTTTCTTTCTCTTTATAATTATTCAGAGTAATTTGAAGGATTGTTGTGTAGCACTGAACCTACAGATTTCATGACAATAATCTGTAGTATGATTTCAAACTGGTTACTGATACTATTTTTTACTTATGTTGAAAGTAATCGATCAGTCTCCCTCCCCCCCCCCCTCTCTCTCTCTCTCTCTCTTTCTCTCATTTATTTATTTTTTTCATCTATTTCGATTTTTCTTTATTCAGTTATACATTTAGGTTTTCTCTCTTTCCATTTCTTTCCCGATAGCATTACTCTCTTTCTATATCTTCATTAACTCTCTCACTACTTTCTAAAATATCTCTCTCACTCATACCTCTTCTTTCTACCTTTCTAACTCATTTTCTTCTCATTTTTGCTCATTATTTTATCATATTTTCTATTTTCGAAAAATCCATTCTTCTCTCTTTCTCCCATTCAGGTCCCCCTCCTCCCAGACCCATTCAATCTGGTTTACGCCCATGCCACTTTTCATTTATTTATCAATTTCCCCCACCCTCCCCCCTTTTCTGAGTTCTTCAATCTTCTCACAAGCATTCTCCTTGTCGTTATGCGACGCTCCTCATTTCCTTTCTGTCTGCCATGTTTGGCCAGGCCCCGATTCGATCAGTGCCTACCCCCCCAAGCCGAACAATGATCAAAACATCGCCAAAGCTAACATACCGCTGTTCGCTCCCACCAAACTAATCCCGGAACCGGAAAGCAAAGACCGCCAGCTCAGGGAACGAACGCGATTGGGTGTAATTTGCGCGGGCTGATTCGTATGCATGTCCACGATCACTTATGTGCGCATGCGTCAGCTAGCAAAGACTTCCAGGCTTTAGCTCTGGATTACAATCAGCTCAAACGGAAACAAACGACGCTAAACAGATCTATCCGGGACGGAAAACGGAGAGAAAATGAAATGCCTTGGACAACTTTCCGGGCTAAACACTAATGCCCAAACTTCTGTTTTCCACCATTTTTTTCCCTCACATGACACGTGCTTTAAAAGATGAAGGGATAAAGTTGGCGTCTCGATTTCAGGATATTGTTTCTAGGGATAATTTTGTCCTGTCGCATTGTGTTCTCATTTTGCAATATTAATTTTTTTTTTAAATATTGTCTGTGTGTATTTGTTTGTGTGTGCGCGCGAGGACATATTGTTTTTTTGGTTTTTTTTTTTTTTAGATTTGAACCAAATGTGGGAAGGACAAATTACGAACACTAGAATTTTGGGTCCAACAAGTGACAGAGACTCATAGCTGACTAACGTTTGTCAGGTTCAGTGAATCAGATCGGATCAAGGTAGTACTTCGTCCCCCTTTGATATCAGGAGAAAGACGATCAGTCTGGCCACACAAGAAGGAATAGAAGAGGAAAGGAACCCTAGAACTCAACGTCGTGCTCATGTCGGATGTACTGGGTCTAGGTGTGAAGAACGATTTCGTCAACTACAGGTTAGCGTCCATTTAAGAATTGTCGATAAAGAGGAGAAGCAGTTGGGGGGGAGGTCATAAATAGAAGACCAAGAAGAGAAGACGAGGACAAGAGGAAGAGAAGAAGAGGAGTAGGAGAAGAAGAAATGAAGAGAAGAAAAAAGGAAAAAAGAGACAGGGGAAGAGATGAAGAAGAAGAGAATGAGGAGGAGAAAAAGAAGAGGACGAGAAGAAGATGAAAAAAGAAAAAATTGAGAATTAAAAAAAAAACATAAACGATGCAGGTTCGGTTGCTGGAGGTAATTAGTACATTCGTATCCTGAACAGTCAGCTTTGAGTCGCTAAACCGCTCTCAGGTCAATTTCTCGTAGTCGGTTTGCCCGTTTGATAGGACATTTCTACATTCATCCAGTCTTATAATATGCAATAGGTATCGAAGGGTTTATGAGAAAGAAGCACAACTCTGGCGTTGTGCTGTCCACGCTTTAAAAAGTGTCATAATTAGAGAAACGTACATTAGAGACAATGACTTCACATACTTTACAGGCTTCCGGACATTATGGTGTTCTTTTTTTCTTAATGTTCTTTACAGGCTACATATTTATGTCATTTTATAATGTTCTTTACAGGGTTCATGAAGTTGAGGTGTTCTTTTCTTCGTCATGTTCTTTAAAAGCTACATGGTTTTATGGTGTTCTTTCTTTGTTCATTTTCTTTACAAGCTACAGGAAGTTAAAGGTGTTCTTTCGTTCTTCGTGTTCTTTATAGTCTACGGGATATTCTTTCCATCTTGTTTGTTCTTTACATGGCGTAATGGTGTTTCCTCATTGTTCACGTTCTTTTCTATTTTCTTACATCACTCATTTATCCGTTTACGACATAAAATTATGAAGCAAGAAATGAGATTATGAAAAACGACATAAAAGAGACCTTTTTTCCAAAAGCGAAATAATGGAGGGATAATTGATACACATAGTTAACCACAACGACAGCTGCAAAGTTCAGAAAGTAGAAAATAGTGCTACCATTATATTTGCCTTTGCAACAGCTTGCTGTCTGGATACTTTCTTATGTTCGTTTAGTGAGGCTAATTTCGTTGGTGGCTGGGAGACTTGGAATCTATCATGAGAATTATGAGAGATGATGAGAGTATGTGGTGTTAATCTGAGTCGTTATTTTAAGTTTATCTCTTGTTGAGATGATGAGAATTATTTCAATTTCTTTTTGGGGAAATGGACGTGGTAGTATGAGATAGTATAAGATAGTATGAGAAGGTATGAGAAGGTATGAGAAGGTATGACATAGTATGAGAAGGTATGAGAAGGTATGACATAGTATGAGAAGGTATGACATAGTATGAGATAGTCTGAGAAGGTATGAGATAGTATGAGAAGGTATGAGATAGTATGAGATAGTCTGAGAAGGTATGAGATAGTATGAGAAGGTATGACATAGCATGAGATAGTCTGAGAAGGTATGAGATAGTATGAGAAGGTATGACATAGTATGAGATAGTCTGAGAAGGTATGAGATAGTATGAGAAGGTATGACACAGTATGAGATAGTATAAGCTAGTATGAAAAGGTGTATTTTGACGTGACCATACTATTTTAATTTCCTCTGTAGAATGGTGTTTATAAGCCAGTTCTTTTTAATGTTTAAATCTGTTAACATGTCTTCATTGCTCCTTTTCATTATCCCAGTTTTCTTACACATTTTTCTGTAACATTTTGTTTCGAATGAAACCATTTTCTTCCCTGCTGTTTGTGAGACTGTCCATGATTCACAACCATATGTTGCTTTCGGGAAGATACATGCCCTCAGTAATTATAATGTCGCTGCCTTGCTGGTATTGTGCCAGAAGTTCTTCATGACATTTAATTATTTTTGTGTTGCCATTTCTAATCTTCTTTTAGTCCCTTTCTGGCAGTCTCCATTGTTAGTTACCACAGGTCACAGTTAGGGAGCCGCGATAGCTCAGTGGTTAGTGAACTGGACTACAAAGGACAAGGGATAGGGTTCGATCCCAACTGACGGCTTCCAGGTTCACCCAGCCTTAAATGGGTACCGGATTTTTTTCTGGGAAAGTAAAGCAGCACGGGCGTAATACCGACCACATTACCCCAAAAATCATGTACTGAAGATCTGTAAAATATAGGGTCACTATCACCATATTTCCCTATACGCCACTTGGCGTAACGGGGGTACTTTACTTTACTTTTACAGGTCACGGATATTCATTGTTTGTTACAATTTTAAGTTCCTTCACTTTTGATATTGATTTTGTGTTCCCTTTTTACTTTGTCAAAGGACATTCTTTTAGTTTTCTGTTTATTTCGATAGATCTTCCGCTCTTTATTGATGCAGAGCAGTGATAACAAAATTAAAGAAGATTAGTTGAAAACAGGTATGAACAAACATAGAAGATAATGATGTAGTCATCATCATCATCATCAAGTACCAAGCCTGCTGGAGTAGGTGATCATGTCTCTCCCCAACTTTCGATCATGACAGTTATTTATCATTTCTGTTGTTGACCTTCTGCTAAGCCATTCTCTTAAAAGTAAGTAAAGAGTAAAGAGCCCCCGTCACGCCAAGTGGCGTATAGTGAATATGGTGTTAGTGACCATAATTTTTACAGACCTTCGGCACATGATTTTTGGGGTAATGTGAGACAGAGATATTACGCCCGTGCCGCTTTACTTTCCCAGAAAAATATCAGGTACCCATTAAAGGCTGGGTGAACCCGGAGGCCGTCGGCTGGGATCGAACCCTTCATCTTGTCCTTTGTAGTCCAGTTCCCTAACCACTGAGCTATCGCAGCTCCCCCATTCTCTTAAGCTGTCTGGTAGTTTTTCTCTTTGCTTCCCTCTATCTCTTCGTCCCTCAATTTTCCCAGTTGTTACAATATATTCCAGATGTTCTCTTCTCATTACATGGCCAAAAAATGATGATTGTTTCTTCCTAATATTGGAAATTAGCTCTCTTTTTGCTTTGACCTCTTTCAGAACATTTTCATTACTCTTCTTAGCTGTCCTTGGTATTCTCAACATTCTTCTGTAAAACCACATTTCTACAGCCTTCAGTGATTTTCATGTCTGTTGTCCTATTGTCCATGATTCTCATCTTTATGTTAAAACTGGTTCTACATAACATTTAAGACCTCTTTTTAATGATGCAGTATCTTCCTCACTTAACAAAGGTAACATCGTTGCATCATAAAGCATCACTACCAACGACTTCAAGTCCATTCCCCTTAATTCCAAGACTTATCTCCCCCAACCGGATGTCAACCGCACTGACAGCTATCCAGTTATCGCCAGTAATGGCTGCCCTTGTGAGTATCCCAAGCTCCATCACGTGTTCTTAAGGATCGGAAAGTCTCGCAAAGTGCCCTAAATCTTCTTCTTATGTCCCCTGAATTGCTGTCTCGTGTCCAGGCTGTTTTGGTTGTAAGGCAAACAAGTCCCGGGTCTCGGGCAGCCTTGAGCCATTTAAGAGTTATTAATGTTGAGACTGTGATGATGATCGCTCGACATGAAGGCAATCCGAGCCGAGGCGAAAGCGAGAAATGGCCCATTGAAGACGGCGCTATCAAAATAATGCTAAAATGAGTGGTTAAGAAGAGCAGGGACAAACTAAGACTTTGATGTCTGAGCTGGGGGGAATGAAAGGAGTGGGGTTGTAAGATAAGGTCTACTTTATGTTTCTAACATTGAGGAAAAGTCGTGGTCGATAAAGAGAGAAAGGGGGGGGGGAGGGAGAGAGAGAGTAGAAAAGTAAATGAAACAATAGAGTGTATGGATAATAGGAAACTGGATAATTGGAGCAGGGATTTTGAAGAATCGGATAGAAGGAAACTGGAGAATATGAGCAGGGATTTTGAGGAATTGGATAGAAGGAAACTGGAGAATGGGAGCAGGGATTTTGAGGAATTGGATAGAAGGAAACTGGAGAATGGGAGCAGGGATTTTGAGGAATCGGATAGAAGGAAACTGGAGAATGGGAGCAGGGATTTTGAGGAATTGGATAGAAGGAAACTGGAGAATAGGAGCAGGGATTTTGAGGAATCGGATAGAAGGATACTGGAGAATGGGAGCAAGGATTTTGAGGAATTGGATAGAAGGAAACTGGAGGGGGCAGAGAGCAGAAAATAGGAGAAAATTGACTGTAGGAAAATGGAGGATGCGGATAGCTTCTCTCTTGCTCTTTATTAATGACATGAAAGTTGTCTACCTTTAACCAGACAATAGCCAGATTGGTTAAGTAAGACAGAAATCTCAACAGAAAGCTCGGTAAATGACGGTCTTGAACAGACGAGGGTGGGTAAATAATTTGAGTGGTCATTGCCTATAAAAGGTAACAGCTGATTTACGGGCAGATGGAGGGCATCAAGGGCATGAAATAGTTTGCTTCAGAAATCGGATGCAATGGGCTAAAACACATAATTCAGTGCAAGATAAATCATATGCTAGACTCATTTTCATCACCATCATGTGCCATACCGGTTGGCGAAAGCGATCCTGCACTTCTACAATTCTCTGACCACAGTGCATCGTATCACTTCTGTTGTTGACTATTTTCAGTCTCTCTTTGTCGTCCGCAAGAAATGTCAATTGTTTCTTTCTGACTTTTCTTAGGAGTTCGCTTTTTGTTTTGGCCTCTTTGAGAATTTCGCCAGTTTAATTGTCCAGGGAATTCTCAACATTCTTCTGTGAAATCCCACCTCTGTGGCTTCTAATCAATTTTTTTTTCATTTGTATGTCTACTGTCTATGATTCACTTCCATAGGTTAGACTTGGTTTTATATAGGACCGGTGGACTATCTTTAGACTCATTTTATGAGTTTAAAACCTTTGACGAAATGAGTGATGTTCATCATCATCAAGTGCAATGCCTCTTGATATAGGCGATCATGTCTCTCCACAACTTTAGATCACGACAGTTATTTATCATTTCTGTTGTTGACCTTCTGCCAAGCCATTCTAGTAAGCTTTCTAGTTTCTTTTCTCTTTGCTTCCCTCTATCTCTTCGTCCCTCAATTTTCCCAGTTGTTACAATATATTCCAGCTGTTTCCTTCTCAATACATGGTAAAAAAAAAATGATGATTGTTTCTTCCTAATATTGGAAATTACCTCTCTTTTTTGCTTTGGCCTCTTTCAGAACATTTTCATTACTCTTCTTAGCTGTCTATGGTATTATCAATATTCTTCTGTAAAACCACACTTCTACAGCCACCAGTGATTTTCTTGTCTTTTGTCCTATTGTCCATGATTTACATCCATATGTTCTACATAACATTTTAGAACTCTTTTTCTTGTTTCTATTTTCAAAAATGTATTGCATAGTATCTTCCTCATATTTTGGAAAACTGCTTTTGCCTGATGTTAGCTAGAGAATCAGCTGTTGAAACTGTGCAGTTCAATATTTCATTTAATTATTTGAAAGGAACAGAGAAAACAACACTAAAAGTCATTTGGAATCATTCTAATCAAGCAAATTTTAAAATAACCCACGAGTGATCGCACTTGGATTTGGGGTGTTGGTTACAATTACCATGGAAGAAATAGCAATCACAGCCAAACTACCGAGACCGTGGTCGAGGGCCATGCATCGTTGAGTCGTCAGGTCTTTTCCGGACACGAAACGTCTGGACATCTGTCTGTGTCTTAGAAAAGGAGGATCAGAAGGAACAATAGGTTTATTCGTCCGTGGCTGAGATTTCCGGCTGGTTCCAGTCATTTCAATTTCTAGCTGTGGTTATCAGGGACGGTTGAAGACTGAATGGAGGGAGAATGATAAAAGAAGGATTTATCGGCTTGATTGAATACATGATCGGAAGGATTTAGTGCAACCGGTGCTGCAACTCATTGAGAGGGTGGGAGGAGGGGGGTATTAGAAGAGGGGATGGAGACACACGTGGACTGGGGAGTGGGCTGGGGGGGGGGAGGTTAGAATATATCAGGGGTTTTTATGCAGATTGAGACTAACAGAAAATGAAATCATAAATTATCATCATCATTGAGTGCCGTCTCCGCATCGATGGTTGACTACCATGGAGCGCCATTCTACTCTGTCTCTTGCTTTGATAGTGCAGATTGTCATAGGTTGACTTATCCATCATTTGATGTTATTCGTCCATGTTAGTCTTGGTCTGCCTCTGCCTCTTTTATCTTGTATTTTCCCTTCCAATATTACTTTTATTAGGCCGCTGTGTCTTTTAACATGCCCCCCCCCCAAAAAAAAAAAAAACCAAAAAAACTTGGTTATAGTATGTCCAAGGTAGTTGTAGCTCTGAACTGTCTCCATAAATACTATCGGAATTCTACCAGTCATTGAATACATAGAGAGACAAAGATGAAAGTGGTTTGTACATTTAATGTACATGAAGCCCTCAGCTCCAGCGTCAAGAGTTTATAACAACAAAATGGAACAACCAAGACATAGAGGTAGACCGAGAAGAAGATGGATTGAGGGAATTTACGACATAATAAAACAATACAATATCACTATGTGCCAAGTCAAGAATTTACGAAATAATAAAACAATACAATATCACTATGTGCCAAGTCAAGAATTTACGAAATAATAAAACAATACAATATCACTATGTGCCAAGTCAAGAATTTACGAAATAATAAAACAATACAATATCACTATGTGCCAAGTCAAGAATTGACGACATAATAAAACAATGCAATATCACTATGTGCCAAGTCAAGAATTTACGACTTAATAAAACAATGCAATATCACTATGTACTCTCTCTATCTCACTCGCTCTCTATCACACACTCTCTCTATCTCACTCTCTCTCTCTCTATCACACACACTCTCTCTATCACACACTCTCTCTCTATCTCACTCTCTCATTGTCCATACAGCTCCCAGTGGAGCATAGATCCTCAACAAACACTTTCCAACCGTTCTGTCTATTACCATTCTCTTAATATCGCTCTATGTCTACCCCATCCTCCTCATCTCTCCTTCTGCCTGTCTTCTCCAAGCATATTTTGACTTCCCCCCTTTACACCATGTATGTCTCTACCAAAATTAAAACTTTGAGAATAATGACCGCTAAATAATCATTATCATTAAAATGTTTTATTATACCTCAATTGACAGGTAAAAAGACACTTGGGTAAACACGTTTTCTTAGACTCCCCAGCGATACAATACATTGAACATTTTAAAAAATAAAGATAACAATAAAAAAATTGATCACACTGCATGGTTGTTGTTAGTTAACATATACCTGTCAGAACAAAAACGTTCTGAAAGAGGCCAAAGCAAAAAGAGAACTAATTTCCAATATTAGGAAGAAACAATCATCATTTTTTGGCCATGTAATGAGAAGAGAACAACTGGAATATATTGTAGCAACTGGGAAAATTGAGGGACGAAGAGGTAGAGAGAAGGAAAGAGAAAATATACCAGACAGCTTAAGAGAATGGGTTGGCAGAAGGTCTACAAATTGATCATCAAGTACCGAGCCTGCTGGCGTAGGTGATCATGTCTCTCCACAATTTTCGATCTCGACAGTTATTTATCATTTCTGTTGTTGACCTTCTGCCAAGCCATTCTCTTAAGCTGTCTGTTATATTTTCTTTTTACTTCCCTCTATCTCTTCGTCCCTCAATTTTCCCAGTTGTGACAATATATTCCAGTTGTTCTCTTCTCATTACATGGCCAAAAATGATTATTGTTTCTTCCTAATATTGGAAATTAGCTCTCTTTTTGCTTTTGCCTCTTTCAGAACGTTTTCATTACTCTTCTTAGCTGTCCACTGTATTCTCAACATTCCTCTGTAAAACCACATTTCTACAGACTCCAGTGATTTTCTTGCCTGTTGTCCTATTGTCCATGATTCACATCCATATGTTAAGGCTGACTCTACATACCATTTAAGAACTCGTTTTCTTGTTTCTAATGTCAAAAATGGATTGCATAGTATCTTCCTCAAGTCAGCAACAGAAATGATAAATAACAGTCGAGATCGAAATTTGTGGAGTGACACGATCACCTACGCCAGCAGGCATGGCACTTGATGACGATGAGAAGGAAACTAATAAATTAGCATTGGGTGCCTCCGATTACTTGAGGCATCCCTCGTCCTCTCTTGTGGCCAAACTCCCAACAGACAAGCAGTCGTGACTGCCAGCACGACAGGGTCAGCTTTCAATCCGGCTATCTAATCTGCGCATTCTTCAGTGGAGTATTAATTGAAAGACTGTAGCTAAATCGAAAGAAGGAAGAAAATGAACGAGACACAGGCGAGGGGGGAAAATGCAACCGAGTGGCTTTAGGAGTTACCTCGGTGAGAAGAAAGGGATGAATAGAATAATATTATTGAAAATCAAACGAGCAAGCGCGAGGGAGAAATTGATCGGGGTAATTAGAGAGCAAGCTGAGTTTTCTCGCTTCTCGCTCGACCCGTGAAGACTGCCCTTGTTTGCTTGGGGACGCTAAGAGCCACTTTCTTGTCACAACAAATGCTATCACTCGATAAATTGATTATTTCTAGCAAGGAAACAATGACGTTTCGATTCCCTTGTGGGATTATTCGCAAAATAATCATTTCTTTAATCAAAGTAATCACTTCATTAATCCATTTATATCTTCGCAGTCGGAACTAATATCGCGAGAACTACCACTAATTATTTATAGCAACAAAATAGTCATATCTTTAATCCAAACAAGAATTTCTTGCAAGCAACTCTTTTTTATAATCAAGTATTTAATCCAGTAATTAATCATCTTTTTATTCATGTAATCAAGAGATGTGAATATATTCACATAATTAATCATTGTAATTTAGTATCTATGCAATTAAAGTGATGTTTCACTTTGTGTGAAAATCATAATTATGTAAGTGCCATACCGGTTGGCGTAGGCGATCATGTCCTTCCACAATCTTCTATCTACAGTGCATCGTATCAGTTCTGTTGTTGACTGTTTTCCATGCCATCATTATGTTATCAATCAAATTAATTATTGTAATCAAAATAATATTTTGACAATCAACATTTATTTATGTTTTCAATGTGGTTATTTTGAATCTGTAAGGTTTGAAGGATTATTATAGTTTTATTACTATTAGTAGTAGTACTGGTAGTAGTGGTAGTAGTAGTAGTATTAGTAGTAGTACTGGTAGTGGTAGTAGTATTAATGGTAGTAGTAGTAGTATTAGTAGTAGTATTAGTAGTAGTAGTAGTAGTAGTACTGGTAGTACTGGTAGTAGTGGTAGTAGTAGTAGTAGTACTGGTATTAGTGGTAGTAGTAGTAGTAGTAGTACTGATAGTAGTAATAGTAGTACTGGTAGTAGTAGTAGTATTAGTAGTAGTAGTATTAGTAGTAGTAGGAATAGTTGTTGTAGTACTGGTAGTAAAAGTAGTACTGGTAGTAGTAGTAGTAGTAGTACTGGTGGTAGTAGTAGTAGTAGTAATAGTAGTACAGGTAGTAGTACTGGTGGTGGTAGTAGTAGTAGCAGTAGTACTGGTGGTAGTAGTAGTAGTAGTAGTAGTACTGGTAGTAGTACTGGTAGTAGTAGTAGTAGTACTGGTAGTAGTAGTAGTACTGGTAGTAGTATTAGTAGTAGTACTGGTGGTAGTAGTAGTACTGGTAGTAGTAATAGTAGTAGTAGTACTCGTGGTAGTAGTAGTAGTAGTAGTAGTACTTGTAGTAGTAGTAGTAGTAGTAGTATTGGTAGTACATCTTGGTAATAGTAGTACTGATGGTAAAAGTAGTACTGGTAGTAGTAGTAGTCGAGCTTGTCATCACAGAGATGAGATCTCTGAGAAAAGAGCCTGGAGTGATCAGAAAAGACAGAATCACGATGAGGTGGAGTTGGCCGAAACGTCAGTATTTTGTTGTGTTCCTTTTATGCAAAGCTGTCACCATAGCTTGTACGTACGTTAGACCCCCAACTACTGGCCCCACACATCCGACATTAGCAAGGTAGTTTAAAGTAACAAACTGCCATCCTCATTCTATCACTGCTTGCTTGGCCAGACTGGATACTCTGTGTTCAATAGCACCGCTGGGAGGTGGAGCAGGTTCTAGACTAGTTCTATTTTTAGCCGATCCTGAGGCAAGCAGTCAGCTTTGGGTCGAGTGCACAGGCGACAATCCTGACTCCTTTGTCACCTTTAACGACATGCATTCAAGATAACTTCGCCAGGATTTATTGTTTTCTCACCTCATTGTGGGGTCCCCTTTGAACGCCTTCTAAAATAAATATCTAAGGAAAATACTTGGTATAGCGTGGAACGAATTCAAAACAAACGAGGAAATTAGAGAAATCGCCAATCAACCACTAATATCTTCAGTAATAAAGAAAAGACGATGGTCATATGTTGGACATGTGATGAGAAGAGATAATAACCGAATAGCAAAGCAAGCCCTCATGTGGGAAACAACAGGTAAGAGGAAAAGAGGAAGACCCAGAGAGACACTGAGAAGAACATTGATCAGAGAGGCAAGAGCAGTAGGAATCGGCTCCATCAATGAGCTAGAGCTGCTTGCACAGAACAGAGACAAATGGCGAGATTTGATAAAATATCTTAACAAGGATTGAAAACTGCTAGAATAAAAATTTAGATAAGAGAAAGAGTATCTGGGTCTATGCCCTATAGGCCAGCTACGGCTCGAAGAGTCAAAAGAAGAAGAAGTGGGGTCCCGGTGGTCACACGGGGGAAGAGAATGTGAAGGTAAAGAATTCAAGTAAATGTAAAGGTGATAGTATTTTTTGCTGTAATTGTCCTAGTAATTAGTAATTAGTATTTTGTACTAAAATATTTTTTTGAAAAATAATTTTTACTTTTCTTCTGCTACAGCTATGCCGCCTCCCAGAATGATTGTAGATTCCAGCCTCTGATGTAAACATGACGTCATCACTCGAGTTGATCCAGCTCTCGTTTAAGGACGACATTACGGCACTCGATCTCACCTCGTTGTTTGTTGAGCCCGCGATATCTAGTCACTGAACACTACGGTTTAATAACAAGTGCCAAACCTCGGAGGGTCTCAATCACGCAGATTCGAACACACCCCCTTTCGGGGAGACAGCTGCCAGGTTTTGATTGTGCCGGACTTGGTGTTCCTCTAATGTAGTAAATAAAATGTGAACTGGCTGTATTTGTCTATGACTGATTTGTTTTCAAGTGAACGCTGTATTTGAGTGAATTATTTGTTCACATTATTAGGACAGTTTAATTGTGAATTATGTTGTGACATCGAATTCACACAGCATGAATTTTGTGCATTTAAGACAGAATGTCGAAGTGCTTCAAAATTCTGTTATTAGATAATAGTAATTTTGAGACATAACACTTTGGAATTTTAACGGGCATATGCCTAAAGTCTCTCTAAGTGTTCGATAATTTTATGCACATGATTTGTCTTGTCCACAGTAGCCTGGACTAAACTGACAGTCCTCGCTAGGTGGTGTAGGTTCGGTTCTGTTCTGCTCAAGGCATTAGAATCACTGCAGTCGGGAATTTCCCTCACCCGCTCGACACAAGTCCCAGCTCACACCAAATCGTGTTGATAGATTCTGTGGACATGGTCGACTACCGTGCAGCCCTACTCTAGCATAGGCGACGATTCCAAACGACTTCCATCGAATAGGAGTACACAGTTACTACCTTACGACAGTTACCTCGAAAACACATTTAAAACACTTTTAAAACACACATTTAAAACACACATTTAAAACACACATTTAAAACACATATTTAAAACACATATTTAAAACACACATTTAAAACACATATTTAAAACACATATTTAAAACACATATTTAAAACACATATTTAAAACACATATTTAAAACACACATTTAAAACACACATTTAAAACACATATTTAAAACACATATTTAAAACACACATTTAACAAACATATATTTAACAAACACATTTCAAACACGCGTTAAAAGACATATTTAAAACGCATATTTAATAAACACATTTAAAATAGACGTTTAAAGACACATTTAAAACACATATTTAAAACACACATTTAAAACACCCATTTAAAACACATATCAACAACACATACTAAAACACATTAAAATATATATATTTAAAACACATATTTAAAACACACAACAAACACATATTAAAAACACATTTAAAACATATATTTAAATCATATTTAAAACACTTTTAAAACACACACTAAAACACATATTAAAAAACTCATTTAAAACATATATTTAAAACATATTTAAAACACATATTTAAAACACATATTTAAAACACATATTTAAAACACATATTTAAAACACATATTTAAAACACATATTTAAAACACATATTTAAAACACATATTTAAAACACACATTTAAACACATATTTAAAACACATATTTAAAACACATATTTAAAACACACATTTAAAACACATATTTAAAATACATATTTAAAACACATATTTAAAACACATATTTAAAACACATATTTAAAACACACATTAAAACACATATTTAAAACACATATTTAAAACACATATTTAAAACACACATTTAAAACACATATTTAAAACACATATTTAAAACACACATTTAAAACACACATTTAAAACACACATTTAAAACACAGATCTAAAACAAACAAAGCCACCGAAACTGTTGAAGCTACTACGCCAGCCTCTGCACAAACAAGACAACAAGCAGCCATTTCGACTTGACAGTGTCGGCTGGCGACCGTTAGCATGGTCGAACTTCAGTGCGAGCCAAGTTAGCTGCGTGGGCGACAATTTCAAACATCACCGAAAAAAAGAGTGCCCCCAGTCACTTACAACTCTCTTCTTCTTCTACTTCCTCTTCTTCTTTTACCTTTTTAGCTTCCAGTGGAGCATAGGTCTTCAACAAACACTTTCCAAGTCGTTCTGTTTTTCGCCATTCTTTTAAGATCATTCCATGTATTCCCCATCATCTTCATCTCTGCTTCTATCTGTCTTCTCCAAGAATTTCTTGGTCTTCCTCTTTGTCTTTTCCCCTGGGGATTCCAAAAAAGGTCCTGTTGTGTATTACTCTCAGTTGGCTTCCGTAGTGTGTGTCCTATCAAGTGCCATCGTCTTCGTTGTATCTCTTTATCCACTGGTATTTGACTGGTACATTTCCATAATTCTATGTTAGTTATTTTGTCCTGCCATTTCCATCCTTTTATTCTGCGTAAGCATTCATTAATGAAAGTCTGTATCTTCATGATTGTCAATTTTGTTGTTCTCCATGTTTCACATCCATATAATAGGACTGACTTAACATTTGAGTTGAAAATTTTTATTTTTGTATTTAACCTAATTTCTTTGGACTTCCATATGTTTCCCAGTGCAACAAATGCTCCTCTTGCTTTTGATATCCTTATTTTGGTATCATTTTCTGTTCCTCCCTCTTTATCTATATTACTGCCCAGATATGTGTCAGATTGTAACTTACAACTCTAAATCACTCGAATAAATCGAAAAACCCACATAAAACCACCAAATCGCCAAACTGTTTTAGTAATGGCGCTCTATAAATAGACATGCAGCCGCCATCTTTCACGGCTCACCTAGTTTGTCAATGTTGGATAACACCAAACCTTCCACATCAAGATGGCGCTGGATGTTTCGTTATGTGTACGTTTCCGTTTCCGGTCAAGTATATGGAAAGTTATTATTGATCGTTCTATGGACGGATGATCGTTGGTCACAAGCCACCATCGCGAATCATCGGTTCTTATTGATAACAAAAAATGTAACTCTTAAACAGAAGAATCGGGTCTATAATCAAGAGAAGAAAGTGGACATATGTTGGTCGTGAGATGAGAAGGGGCAATAAGAGAATCTCAAAGCAGGTCCTCAAATGGGAAACAGAGGGTAGAAGAAAAAAGAGGAACTTTATAAAGAACATTGAAAAGAGAAGCAACAACAGAAGACTAGAGAAACACTATTAAAACACTGAAGAGAGAAGCAACAACAGAAGCTAGCAGCTCCCTTACCGAGATTAACTGGCTGACCCAGAATAGAGATGTGTGGGGAAATACAATGCGGGTCCTGTGCAAGGTCTGAAACATAGAAACAAAGATTGTTGGACACAGAGTCTAGAATTTCTGTCTTTCTGCCTTCAGATCGAAATAACATTAGATAGATAGATAGATAGATCAATAGATAGATAAATAGATATATAGATAGATAGATAGATAGATAATAGATAGATATAGATAGATAGATAGATAGATAGATAGATAGATAGATAGATAGATAGATAGATAGATAGATAGATAGATAGATAGATAGATAGATAGATAGATAGATAGATAGATAGATAGATAGATAGATAGATAGATAGATAGATAGATAGATAGATAGATAGATATGTAGGTAGGTAGATAGGTAGGTAGGTAGGTAGCCTATACACAAAACATTCAGTGCAATCCCTAACCAATCTGTTCAAGACGAAATAAGTAAACCGCAGAGTGTGAAACACAATGCAGTACACCACGCATGTGAATGAATATATTGTTCTATTTTATTAATAATCTGTTCAAAGATTGAGAAGGAAGGATAGATACATATGGAATAAAGAAAAATAAGGAGAGAAAAAAGAGATATAGGGAAACAAACAGGTGGGAATTTGTGTCAATATTTTTAATGAAGGCGGATTATGCTGAAGGTTCAGGGCAAACCGATTTAAGAGAGACATGTAAAGGTGAAGGCCATCTGCTTTAAGACAAGTCCTGGTATATTTGTTAGACGGTAGAAACGAGGGTGACACGTGTTAGACAAGGTCTGATCTGTAGGACAAGCTTGTTGCTGAGGTTGACAGACAATACCTAACCGCCGAGACAGTGGTCGAGGGCTGGGCAGACAATGTTTGTGTGTGAACATAAACAAACCCAGGTACAGCTGTTAGTTGTCTGGCGCGTGTACACAGTGCCTTGTTAAACAAGAAGTCTTCAATCACCGTCACCCAGAGTCTGCGAAGGGAAGGCGAGGGCGACAAACACTCATATTTGGTAGAGCACATGACAGGAACACCGAATACCAGACAAGTCCGTGACCGGTAGTAGGTGGGAACGAATTAGCGGTACGAGAATGATGCCACGTGTTTGTGGATGTCAGTTTGTTTTCTTCATCGAAAATCACGTATGGAAGTGGCCAGCCAGACCATGGCAATAGTTAGTCATCATGGAGGCAAGTAATAATAAATGAATATGTTTAATGGAAGGAAGCTTCCGAGGCGATAGTCATCAAGTTGTGCCTTGCCAGACATCGTAGGCGATCACTGAATGCCTAAAAGCCACATCGTCATTATGTGCCACACCGGTTTGTGTATGCGATCGTGTCCTTCCACAATTTTCTATCCACATACTATCGTACCAATTCTGTTGAAGACTGTTTTCCATGCCATGGCGCCAAACTATCCAGTATCTTCTCTCTTTGTCGTCCACGATATCTCTTCCCCTCTATTTTGTCAGTTGTCACCAAGTTTTCCAACTTTCATTTTTTCCGATACAAATGTCGATTGTTTCTTTTTGATGCTTCTTAGAAGCTCCCGTTTTATGTTGGCCACTTTCAGAATTTCTTCGTTGGTCTTTTTAGCTGTCTAGGGAACTCTCAACATTCTTCTGAGAAATCCCGTCAGATTTGTACATCAGATCAATGACAATCGACATTTCTATAAACTCATTAACTGGGAAATGATTTTCATGAAGTTGTAGACAACATTCTGTCATCAACTGCAAACTGAATACCATCATCAAGTACCATGCTTGCTGGCGTAGGTGATCATGTCTCTACACAACTTTCGATCTCGATAGTTATTTATCATTTCTGTTGTTGATCTTCTGCCAAGCCATTCTCTTAAACTGTCTGGTATTTTTTTCTCTTTGCTTCCCTCTATCTCTTCGTCCCTCAATTTTCCCCAGTTGTTACAATATACTCCAGTTGTTCTCTTCTCATTACATGGCCAAAAAGTTATGATTGTTTCTTCCTAATATTGGAAATTAGCTCTCTTTTTGCTTTGGCCTCTTTCAGAACGTTTTCATTACTCTTCTTATCTGTCCATGGTATTCTCAACATTCTTCTGTAAAACCACATTTCTACAGCCTTCAGTGATTTTCTTATCTGTTGTCCTATTGTCCACTATTCACATCCATATGTTAATTGTGGCTGTACATAATATTTAGGAACTGTATATAAATGTTAGTTAATTTACGAGTTTAGGGACATAAATTAAAGTTATCTCCCCCGTCACGTTATAACTACTGTGTTTCTCACATACTAAAAATGATCCCTGTGCTCATCTTTAACGCGATTTTTTTTTATTGTTGGGTTTAGTGTTTGGGGTAGAAAACATAGGACTTCTCTCTCTCTCTCTCTCTCTCTCTCTCTCTCTCTCTCTCTCTCTCTCCCTCTTCCCCCCCGGTGTTTCTCTTTTCACTACAACTAGGGGGAGATCACTTTAATTTATATCGATAAACTCGTAAATCACCAAATTCTATTTATATTCTAAATTAAAAAAATAGTTTAAATGTATACTAAATAAAAAAAATAGTTTAAATGTATACTAAATAAAAAAAATAGTTTAAATGTATACTAAATTAAAATAATAGTTTAAATGTATGCTAAATTAAAAAAATAGTTTAAATGTATACTAAATTAAAAAAATAGTTTAAATGTATACTAAATTAAAAAAATAGTTTAAATGTATACTAAATTAAAAAAATAGTTTAAATGTATACTAAATTTAAAAAAATAGTTTAAATGTATACTAAATTTAAAAAATAGTTTAAATGTATACTAAATTAAAAAATAAAATTGTTACACAATATGGATTCATACCAGAATGGATAAGAGGTCGGTTTTTCGATCCTGATCGACGGCTTCCGGGTTCACCCAGCCTTAAATGGGAACCTGATTTTTTTTCTGGGACAGTAAAACGGCACGGGCGTAACATCGACCACATTACCCCAAAAATAATGTGACGAAGATCTGTAAAAAAAATTATGGTCACTAACACCATATTCCCCAAACGCCCCTTGGCGTGACGGGGGCTCTTTACTTACTCACTTATGGATTCTGATAGGCAGAGCTAGTGACATTTGAAAACAAGAAGTAGAGCTAGTGACATTTGAAAACAACACGTTCAAAATATCAGGAACAAAACTGGTTTAAAAAACGGTTCCCTTCTTTATCAATCAACTTACTGGAGTCGTCAGTCGATGGACTCTACATGAATTGCTGAGGGGGATCTGAGCACCTATGGACATATTCGGAGTGCAATGATGATGACCTGCAAATAACTCAATAATTCAATGATGATGACCAGCAAATAACTCAATAATTAAATGATGATGACCCGCAAATAACTCAATAATTCAATGATGATGACCTGCAAATAACTCAATAATTTAATGATGATGACCCGCAAATAACTCATTAATGATGACCCGCAAATAACTCAATAACTCATTGATGATGACCTGCAAATAACTCAATAACTCAATGATGATGACCCGCAAAAAACTCAATAACTCAATGATGATGACTCGCAAATAACTCAATCAATTAACTCCTGCGCCCTAGCTCTCCAATTTCTCAAGACATTGAAATCACGGTAGCGAAGTGGTTAAGCTGCTTGTTTACTGTTAAAGCTACTATTCATTTCCCAAATACATCTCAACGAACCGACACAGCTTTGTGCTGGGCCAAATTCTGAAAATCCTCAGATCGTCTCTAGGAAATTAAGGCGCCCTGATATAATACTGACCACATCGAGTATAAATATGTCGACTGTGTTAGACAAATATAGACACTATCACAAAATTCCCAACACCACATGCTGTTACGTCACCTTTATTTTTGTACACATTAGTTGCCCTCGATTCATCATCGTACTTCTATTTGCACGCTATTTTAGATTTAAAAACAAACAAACAGTGATTAATGCTACACAATATTGCGTGGCTAACGTATGGTTTGTCAATGAACATATGTGAATCATATGTTACATATGTTGATAAAATCAGTATCACTGTTTTCAATTCATCAACAGAAGAGAAAGAGTATGTTATTTTTGTATTTGCAAAAACATCGTATGTCAAAAGTGTATGTCCCTTCCTGATAATAATGGACTATGTTTATTTTTTTTGTTTTTGGTCTTAACATAATTATGTCTTGTATGTGTGTTCTTGCATCAATTACATGAATTGATTGTATGTTATTTGGTAATGTCAGTTGCATGTTTTTACGTGATAAAAGTATGGTTGGGAAAAAGAGAATTATTAAATTGGTTGCATGTTTATTGGTTGTATGTTTTTGCAACACAAATAACATACTATTATGTGATTCTATAGTACTCCTGTACTGTTGATATGTTGCACCTATTATATGACATTTTTGTTATGACAATTGTTGTATGTTATTGCAACAGCAATTCGTTATAGCTACGTGTTGCAAATATGCCATATGTGTATGTATTTGAACGAAATATTCACCAGCTGTATGTCCTTGCAAGAACTATATGTCATTTAATACATTTTCTTTGTAAATTAAATTTATCACTTTTATATGTTGGGTAATATGTGTCTTCACTATATTTTCGCAACTGAAGTATGCTACTGTGGTTGTATGTTTATGAAAGTGATACATTAGTTATGTATGTTCTTGAAATTTAAATGTTGTTTTTATGTTCTTTTCAAATTTATGTCTTTTGGTTCAAAGATCTTGCAATATAAATATTTCATAAATAAATTCGTGTAAAATACATTTCTCATCGTTGCACGTTCATGCAATCTAAATTAAATCACCATTGCAAGATCTTGCACTAAAAATATGATCTTGAAATTATTTAAAAAATATGTCCCCACTGCAAGATCTTGCACTAAATATATGATTTTACAATAAAAATTTGCCACTTCCTGTTAGCTTGTGTTTCTCTCAAACTTATTTAGTATGCAGTGTTTTTTTTTATTTCTCTCTAGTTCTATCTTTCTTCCTCTATCTCTTTCTCTTCTTTCTCTCTATCTCTCTGTCTCTCTATCTCCCCCTCTCTATCTCTCCCTCTCTATCTCTCTCCCGTTCTATCTCCCTCAAACTCTTTCGATATATCTCTCTAACTCTATCTCCCTCTCGTTCTCTCCCTCTCTATCTATATCTCTTTATCTCTCTCCCTCTCTCCATCTTTCTTTATTTTTCTCTATCTGTCTCTATTTCTCTCTCTCTCTCTCTCTCTCTATATATATATATATATATATATATATATATATATATATATATATATATATTATTTGTAAACATAGCTTCAGGACTGGAAAAGAAAACGAACTGAAAGCACATGATGACAATTAGAGACAATAGAGATGGGATTTCTCAGAAATGTTGAGAAACTCCCTGGACAGCTAAACAAGACCAATGAGAAAATGATCAGTGTCCAACACAAAGAAGCAGCTACTAAACAAATATATGTGAAAGTAAAAATCAGCATCAGCACATCAAGAGAAGAGGAAACCTGAATAACTGGTTACAGCTGGCAAAATACAGGGAAAGAGAGACCGCGGACAACAAAGAGAGAAGATACTAGATAGCTTGGTATCATGGCACGGAAAACAGAAACCTACCTACCTACCTACCAACCAACTTACCTACCTACCTACGAACCTACCTGCCTGCCTAGTTACCTACCTACCTACCTGCCTGCCTGCCTACCAACTTAACTACCTACCTACCAACCAACCTGCCTGCATACTTACCTACCTACCTACCAACCAACCTGCCTGCATACTTTACCTACCTACCTACCTACCTATCTACCTGCCTGCCTGCCTGCCTACCTACCTACCTACCTACCTACCTACCTACCTACCTACCTACCTACCTATCCACCTGTCTACCTGTCTGCCTGCCTGTCTGTCTGTCTTTCTGCCTTCCTGTCTCATGCCTGCCTGTATATCTGCCTGTCTGTCTGTCTCTCTATCTGTCTGCCTGCCTGCCTGCCTGTCTGTCTGTTTAAAACCTTCCACAGAACGGATGATGAAGAATACTCCTCAGTCCTTTAGGAGTTTCCAGTGAGCACCAAAAAGACATTAGTAAAAAATGAAAGAAAGAAAGAAAGAAACAGAAAAGGAAATAGAAAAAGAAAAAAGAGAGAAAAAAAGAAAGAAAATGTTATAGAGGTGACACCTACCTGTAAGTAGCTTCCAACCTATTTACATTAGAACATAAAGGACTGCCCCAATAAAATGTGACTTCAGTTAGTTAGGCCTCGAGATCTTGCATCTACACCAGGTTGTTGTGGATCCAGTGACCCGTGAGCTGACGCCCCTTCGCCCAATGCCATGTAATAATTATATATGTGCAGACATCTCTGATGTGTGAATGGGAGTCACATTTAAATTATAAATGAATTTTAATCTATCTATCTATTGACCTATTGAGCCGCAGCCGGCCCATAGAGCGTAGACCAAGATACTCCTTCTCTTATCTAAATTTTTGTTCTAGCAGTTTTCAATTCTTTTCAAGATATTTTTTCAAGTCTCGCCATTTGTCTCTGTTCTATGCAAGCAGCTCTATCTCATTGAGGGAGCCGAATCCTGCTGCTCTTGCCTCTCTCATCAATGTTCTTCTCAGTGTCTCTCTGGGTCTTCCTCTTTTCCTCTTACCTGTTGTTTCCCACATGAGGGCTTGCTTTGCTATTCGGTTATTATCTCTTCTCATCACATGTCCAACATATGACCATCGTCTTTTCTTTATTATTTAAGATATTAGTGGTTGATTGGCGATTTCTCTAATTTCCTCGTTTGTTTATGAATTAGACGCTATGCCAAGTATTTCAATGCGCATAGTAAAAAAGAAATTCAAGCGTTCTTGTGTGTGATTTCGAACGGATTTATTTGGTGATCAAATTCCAACGGAAACAGTGACAGTTTATGCTAGAAAAGTAGAAAACCCTGCCAAGAATATATAGAACAACAACTTAAAAGGTTGGGCCACCTGGTCAGAATGAATCCTCACCAATCACCATCAAGGGCGCTCTTCTCGAGAATGCATAGAAAAAGACCAAGAGGAAGACCCAGAAGAAGATGGATAGATGCAGTGACAGAGACATGTAACAACAAAGGAAAATCACTAATTCAGACAGTTCGAGCAGCTCAAGAACGACAAATGATATAACCACGACACCTTTTAGGTATCAGTGAGAAAGAAAAAAGAAGAAGATGGATAGATGAAGTGACAGAGACATGTAACAACAAAGGAAAATCACTAATTCAGACAGTTCGAGCAGCTCAAGAACGACACATGATATAACCTCGACACCTTTTAGGTATCAGTGAGAAACAGAAAAAAAAGACATCTCAGAGTTCCCTAACTCTCGGTCACTGATTGCAACATTTCCTGATGGTACAGCCAGTGCACCGACTACTTTAGATAGTCTAAGTCATAGACCTGGGTGTTGAAAGTGCAATTCCTAGTAACCTCTACTATCGTGATGTCATCAGCTTTGCGAGCACGGGAGGTTGTGTCTAACATGACGACAATCGAGAAATAAGTGAATTATTTTTGTGAATGGAAACTCACGAGACGATTGACCAACCACATCCATCTATAGATTTACTAAGGCAAGCAGACAGAAAATAAAAAACGGAATACCCTCCAACGAGAGCCGCGATACCTCAGTGGTTAGTGAGCAGGCTACAAAGGACAAGATGTCGGGTTGGACCCTGACTGACGGCTTTCGGATTCACCCAGCCTTAAATGGGTATTGTATTTTTTTCTGGGAATGTAAAGCGGCACGGATGTAATACCGACCACATTACCCATAAAATCATGTGCCGAAGGTCTGTAAAAATTATGATCACTAACATCATATTCCCTATACGCCACTTGGAGTGACGGGGGCTCTTTACTTTGCACTTTAGCTTTAAACTCTAGCAGCTATAGACGGCTGACGTCATTGGTATACCCACAACCGCCCATATTTGCAATATAGAAAACGTCACACTAGTTGAAGGATTTCCAGGAATTTCCTGTCAACACGAAGGCCATATTTAAATCTATAGACGGCTATGCATCAAAGAAGAATTTTTGGCGAGAGGTATATTTGCAACACAGAAAAGTTTACCCCCCCCCCCCCCAAAAAAAAACAACAACAACAACAAACAAACAGAAAAAAAAAAAAACACACGCAAAGAAAATATAGACCTCTCAATGTAGGATCGAACCAGCAACCCTTGACACAGCGCCCTTGCATCTACTTCAGGACGTTTATAGTTCTTTGCTTTTCATGTACTTGAATGTTTGTGGATTATTCCGAATGTTGTAAACTTTTCTTCCTCTTCTTCTACCATTCAGCTCCCTGTGGAGCATAGGTTTTCAACAAACACTTTCAACTCCCTGTGGAGGATAGGTCTTCAACAAACACTTTCAGCTCGCTGTGGAGAATAGGTCTTCAACAAACACTTTCAGCTCCCTGTGGAGAATAGGTCTTCAACAGACACTTTCAGTTCCCTGTGGAGCATAGGTCTTCAACAAACACTTTCAGGTCACTGTGGAAAATAGGTCTTCAACAAACTCTTTCAGCTCTATGTGGAGAATAAGTCTTCAACAAACACTTTCAGCTTCCTGTGGAGCATAGGTCTTCAACAAACACTTTCAGCTTCCTGTGGAGCATAGGTCTTCAATAAACACTTCCAGCTCCCTGTGGAGAATAGGTCTTCAACAAACACTTTCAGCTCCATGTGGAGCACAGGTATTCAGAAACACTTTCAACTCCCCGTAGAGCATAAGTCTTCAACAGACACTCACAGGTCCCTTTGGAGCACAGATCTTTAACAAACACTTTCAACTCCCCGTGGAGCATAGGTCTTCGACAAAATCTTTCAACACCCTGTGGAGCATAGGTCTTTAGCAAACACTTTCAGCTCCCTGTGGAGCATAGATCTTCAACAGAAATTCTGCAAACCTTTCTGTTTCTTGTCATTCTTTGAAGATCTTTACATGGCTTCACCATTATCTTCATCTCTGCTTCTATCTGTCTTCTCCAAGAATTATTTGGTCTTCCTCTTTGTATTTTCCACTGGGGATTCCAAAAAAGGGCCGGTTGTGTAATACTCTCAGTTGGCTTCCGCAGTGTGTGTCCCATCCAGCGCCATCGTCTTCGCTGTATCTCTTTATTCACTGGTGTTTGACTAGTACTTTTCCATAATTCTATGTTAGTGATTTTGTCCTGCCATTTCCATCCTTTTATTCTGCGCAAACATCCATTAATGAACGTATGTATCTTTGTGAATGTTAATTTTGTAATTTTCCATGTTTTACAACCATATAATATGACTTACTTAACATGAAAGTAAACAATATTTATTTTTGTATTTAAATTAATTTTAAAAATAAATTTTCATGTTTCCTAGTGCACCGAATACTTCTTGTTTTTTGTATCCTTATTTTGGTATCATTTTCTGTTCCTCCATCTGTATCTATATTACTGCCCAGCTATATGTAAGATTGTACGTCTAGTTAAGGATTTTCTCCTATTATTATTCGGTTATTTCCAACTGCATTAATTCTCATAATTTTAGTTTTATCTCTTTTTACTTTCATTCCCAGCTGTTGTGATCTCTCATCAAGTATGCTCCTTTTATATTGCATCTGTTGATGTGGTAGTAGAGCTATGTCATCAGCAAAGTCTAAGTCATTAAGTTGCCTGGTCAGTGATAACCTAAACTTATCTCTTCCCCTAAAATTGTTATCAATAATGACGTCAGCATTCTGTTTGTCCCATAGTTGAATACCTGACGTTAGTTGGCATTTTTCCAGGATTCGCTTTCATTCCATTCATTCGCAATCCATTTTTGACAATAGAAACAAGAAAAAGAGTTCTTTAATGTTATGTAGAGCCAGTCTTAACATATGGATGTGAATCATGGGCAAAGGGACAACAGACAAGAAAATCATTGGAGTCGGTAGAAATGTGGTTTTACAGTGGATTGTTGAGAATACCATGGACAGCTTAGAAGAGTAATGAAAACGTTCTGAAAGAGGCCAAAGCAAAAATTGAGAGCTAATTTCCAATATTAGGAAGAAACAATCATCATTTTTCGGCCATGTAATGAGAAGATAACATCTGGAATATATTGTAACAACTGGAAAAATTGAGGGACGAAGAGACAGAGGAAAGCAAAGAGAAAAAAGAGAAAAAAAATACCAGACAGCTTAAGAGAATGGCTTGGCAGAAAGTCAACAGCAGAAATGCTAAATAACTGTCGAGATCGAAAGGTATAGAGAGACAGGATCACCTCCGCCAGCAGGCCCGGTACTTGATGATGATCTATATCAAAAGGGTGATGGCAAAGATTATGTGAACTCTCAAAAAGCGAAGAGATCCTTTTTGTACAATTTGTCTATTTATCCCCCCCCCCCCCACCCGTAAGGAGAACATGAACGAACAAGAAGTCTTAATGTAAATGATGACGATGAATGATAAGAAGAAGAAAAAAAAAGAGAGAGAAACAAAAATAGTTGAAAAACAAAGATATGAAGAGGATGGAGAAAAAAGAAGACAAAGATGATGAAAAACGAGAGTGAGTATGTAAACGTGGAAAGCGATAGTGCACTTAATAACGAACAACCAGTTATGCCCATGGTTGGTGCAATAACAAAAATTGAAGTTTTGGGTTAAGGTTTCCAGGCTGTGTGGGCGTAATATAAAAAAAAAACACATAATACCAGATTGTATGGGCGGACAAGCACAGGGTCAACATTAATACGTGATTGTAAAGAAATATTAAAAGAAATATGTACTACTAGACACGTTTTCGGTTTAAAGGAGTGTCCAGGATATAAAAATATACGCACGCAGACCTCATTAAAGAAAGAGATGCGATCAATTGGAATAGCAGCGAGAAACAGGAAGAGAAGCAAGAAATAGGAAGTGAAGCAAGAAATAGGATGAGCAGCGAGAAATAGGAAGGCAGCGAGCAACAAGAAGGGCAGCGAGCAATAGGAAGGGCAGCGAGCAACAAGAAGGGCAGCGAGCAATAGGAAGGGCAGCGAGAAATAGGATGAGCAGCAAGAAATAGGAAGTGAAGCAAGAAATAGGATGAGCAGCGAGAAATAGGAAGGCAGCGAGCAACAAGAAGGGCAGCGAGCAATAGGAAGGGCAGCGAGCAACAAGAAGGGCAGCGAGCAATAGGAAGGGCAGCAAGAAATAGGATGAGCAGCAAGAAATAGGAAGTGAAGCAAGAAATAGGATGAGCAGCGAGAAATAGGAAGGCAGCGAGCAACAAGAAGGGCAGCGAGCAATAGGAAGGGCAGCGAGCAATAGGAAGGGCAGCGAGAAATAGGAAGGCAGCGAGCAACAAGAAGGGCAGCGAGCAATAGGAAGGGCAGCGAGCAACAAGAAGGGCAGCAATCAATAGGAAGGGCATCGAGCAACAAGAAGGGCAGCGAGCAATAGGAAGGCAGCGAGCAACAAGAAGGGCAGCGAGCAATAGAAAGGCAGCGAGCAACAAGAAGGGCAGTGAGCAATAAGAAGGGCAGCGAGCAATAGGAAGGCAGCAAGCAACAAGAAGGGCAGCGAGCAACAAGAAGGGCAGCGGGCAATAGGAAGGCAGCGAGCAACAAAAAGGGCAGTGAGCAACAAGAATGGTTGCGAACAATAAGAAGGGCAGCGAGAAACGGGAAGAGCAGTGAGCAACAGGAAGGGCAAATTGCAACAAGAAGGGCAGCGAGCAACAAGAAGGGAGCGGACAACAGAAAGAGCAGCGAACCACAACAATGGAGGGAGCAACAAGAAGGGAGGGAGCAACAGGAAGGGAAGGAGCAACAAGAAGGGAGAGAGCAAAAGGACGGGAGGGAGCAACAAGAAGGGAGGGAGCAACAAGAAGGGAGGGAGCAACAAGAAGGGAGGGAGCAACAAGAAGGGAGGGAGCAACAAGAAGGGAGGGAGCAACAAGAAGGGAGGGAGCAACAGAAAGGGAGGGAGCAACAAGAAGGGAGGGAGCAACAAGAAGGGAGGGAGCAATAGGAAGGGAGGGAGCAACAAGAAGGGAGGGAGCAACAAGAAGGGAGGGAGCAACAAGAAGGGAGGGAGCAACAAGAAGGGAGGGAGCAATAGGAAGGGAGGGAGCAACAAGAAGGGAGGGAGCAACAAGAAGGGAGGGAGCAACAAGAAGGGAGGGAGCAACAAGAATGGAGGGAGCAACAAGAAGAAAGGGAGCAACAGGAAGGAAGGGAGCAACAGAAAGGGAGGGAGCAACAAGAAAGGAGGGAGCAACAAGAAGGGAGGGAGCAACAAGAAGGGAGGGAGCAACAAGAAAGGAGGGAGCAACATGAAGGGAGGGAGCAACAAAAAAAGAGGGAGCAACAAGAAGGGAGGGAGCAACAGGAAATAGGGAGGGAGCAACAAGAAGGGAGGGAGCAACAAGAAGGAAAGGAGCAACAGAAAGGAAGGGGGCAACAGGAAGGGAGGGAGCAACAGGAAGGGAGGGAGCAACAAAAGAAGGGAGAGAGCAACAGGAAGGGAGGGAGGAACAGGAAGCGAGGGAGCAAAATGATCGGAGGGAGCAAGAAGAAGGGAGGGAGCAACAGGAAGGGAGGGAGCAACAGGAAGGGAGGGAGCAACAGGAAGGCAGGGAGGAACAGGAAGCGAGGGAGCAAAAGGATCGGAGGGAGCAAGAAGAAGGGAGGGAACAACAAGAAGGGAGGGAGCAACAGGAATGGATTGAGCAACAGGAAGGGAGGGAGCAACAGGAAGGGAGGGAGCAACATAAAGGGATGAAGGAACAAGAAGGGAGAGAGCAACAGGAAGGGAGGGAGCAACATGAAGGGAGGGAGCAAAAAGAAGGGAGAGAGCAACAGGAAGGGAGGGAGCAACAGGAAGAGAGGGAGCAACAGGAAGGGAGGGAGCAACAGGAAGGGAGGGAGCAAAAGGATCGGAGGGAGCAAGAAGAAGGGTGGGAGCAACAGGAAGGGAGAGAGCAACAGGAATGGAGGGAGCAACAGGAAGGGAGGGAGCAAAAGGAAGGGAGGGAGCAACATAAAGGGATGAAGCAACAAGAAGGGAGAGAGCAACAGGAAGGGGGGGGGCAACAGGAAGGGAGGGAGCAACATGATCGGAGGAAGCAACAAGAAGGGAGGGAGCAACAGGAAGGGTGGGAGCAACAGGAAGGGAGGGAGCAAAAGGAATGGAGGGAGCAACAGGAAGGGAGGGTGCAACAAGTATGTTGGGAGCAACAAGGAGGGAGCAGCAGGAAGGGAGGGAGCAACAAGAAGGGAGGGTGCAACAAGTAGGGTGGGAGCAACAAGGAGGGAGCAGCAGGAAGGGAGGGAGCAACAGGAAGGGAGGGAGCAACAAGAAGGGTGGGAGCAACAAGGAGGGAGCAGCAGGAAGGGAGGGAGCAACAGGAAGGGAGGGAGCAACAAGAAGGGCAGCGAGCAACAAGAAGGGTGGGAGCAACAAGGAGGGCGCAGCAGGAAGGGAGGGAGCAACAGGAAGGGAGGGAGCAACAAGAAGGGCAGGGAGCAACAGTGAGCACATACCTTAGAGTTTAGCAAAGAAAGGCAGGGATAAGCACAGATTGTCGATAACGAGCAATAATTAGAAGAGAGCAATTAATGAGGCTACGATTACTAATGAGAAGTTAATAAATAGCAGATGTGGCCAGTGCACAACAGGACTAGTGTTTAGACATTTAGAAATGTGTTCTCTGATTTACTGATCCCAGGATTATGTGAGTCCGGTGGTTATCTAGACCGCCCGTTAATTAGATTATAATTTTACTGACTGAACTTTATTATGTGATAATATCACTAGTGACTTTCATCAGTCATCAAGTACTATGCCTGCTGGCGTAGGTGATCATGTCTCTCCACAACTTTCGATCTCGACAGTTATTTATTATTTCTATTGTTGACCTTCTGTCAAGCCATTCTCTTAAGCCGTCTGGTATCTTTTCTCTTTTCTTCCCTCTATCTCTTCGTCCCTGAATTTTTCCAGTTGTTACAATATATCCCAGCTTTTCCCTTCTCATTACATGGCCAAAAAATGATGATTGTTTCTTTCTAATTTTAGATGTTAGCAATCTCTTTGCATTGGCCTATTTCAGAACGTTTTTATTGCTCTTCTAAGCTGTTCTTGGTAATCTCAATATTCATCTATGAAACCAAAACTCTACAGCCCCCAGTTATTTTCTTGTCAGTTGTCCTATTGTCCATGATTCACATCCATATGTTAAGACTGGCTACATAATATTAAAAATTCCTTTTCTAGTTTCTAAAAATGGATATCACAGTATCGTCCTCATTTTTGCGACTTTCAATAATGTAATAGGTAAAGGTAAATGTCAAGGTCAAAGTCAAGGTCAAGGTCAATGTAAATGTAAAGGTAACGGTCAAGGTAAAGGTAAAGGTCAAGGTAAAGTACAAGACTTAAATCGGCGTCTTAGCACGTGTGTTTCCACTCATATGTGCTCGGCGGCCTATTCAGAAATGTTCGGAGACTTCTGGGTAGTGTCGCTTCAAGCATCGAAACTCACGATAGTTAAAGTTAAAAGTTAAAGTACCTCCGTCCCGCCAAGTAGCGTATAGGGAATATGGTGTTAGTGACCATAAATTTTACAGACCTACGGCACATGATTTTTGGGGTAATGTGGTCGGCATAACGCCCGTCCCGCTTTACTTTCCCAGAAAAAATTCCGGTACCCATTAAAGAATACGTGAACCCGGAAGTCGTCGGTTTGGATTGAACCCTACCTCTTGTCCTTTGTAGTCCAGTTCACTAACCACTGAGCTATCGCGGCTCCCCGAAACTCATGATGCGAGGCAACATTCCTCACCTTCGCAGAGTAAAACCCCAGTACCCTTTTGTGGCAAAAAACGGCTGGGTCGACCACGGGGGTAATTTTTTTTTCTCTTTCCAACCACGAGTACAGCTCAAACTGCTCTCAGCGGGAATCGAACACGGGTTGTCCGAACACGGGTTGTCCGAACACGGGTTGTCCGAACACGGGTTGTCCGAAAGTTAGTAGTCCAGTCGGGTGGGTTTCCCAACTAGGCTACCAAGGTCCCCAAAATAAAGTAATAATAGTATGTAAAAAAACGTAGATATTTGACCGTGTTAAAGGATTAACATCCTATATACACACTATATTTCTGCACATTCACGACAGCCACACTTTTGTTACCATTTCCTTTTCATACACACAGGATAGATATTTTCTTTAACATATTTCGAATATTTTTGTTTTAAATGTTTCGTTATTAGTTGTGTGTGTTTCTTTTTCTTGTTTGTTCCTGCTGAAGGCCTATTGGGCCGAAACGTCGTTTAGTCTGTGTCGTCCACTTATCACGTAAAGCTTCTAACATACCATTTTTTTGTATTTTTTAATTTTTCCTAACATCCTGTATGGAGTATGGATAAGCACGGCACAACAGACATTAAATTATATTTAAAATTTCAGATACGTAGATATCAAGTCTTCTATTAAACGATGTGAACTGGACTACAAAGTGCAAGAGGTAGGGTTCGATCCCAACCGACGGCTTCTGGTTTCACCCATCCTTTAATGGGTACCGGATTTTTTTTCTGGGAAAGTAATTATAAAGTAATACCGACCACATTACCCCAAAAAATAATGTGCTTAAAGTCTGTAAAATGTATGGTCACTAACACCATACTCCCTATACGCCACTTGGTGTGACGGGGGCTCTTTACTTTTTTTACGTTATTATACGAAGTAAGCCAGTCCTCGATTCAACAAGCGTCAAATAAAAGTATAAAATATCTTTATAAGGACTTCCGGCCAACATGGCGGATAGGTGGCAGAGACCAGTGAGGCTCAGTCGAAAAAGTGTTCCTTGTAGTTTCCTATTCTTTCAAGTCTGGCTTGCTGTTGGAGCTAATGAGTTTAGTGCTCGGTCCACACCGTGAGTTGTGTTTTTCATCCGGATCATGTTTCGTTATTCCGATTGTTAACGATGAATGATGATATCGTATGACAAAGGACAGTTCAGCTGTGTTCATGTTCTGTGTTGTAGCCGAATTGGTAGTGTTGCCTAACGTTTGGCTTTTCGTGGCAAAGCGCTGTGCCAAGGAGAAGGGGTTCGATCCTGCTTCGGTCCATATATTGTTCTTTGTTTTTTTTTTCCTGTTGTTGATTATTTGTCATTTTTTTCCGAGTGCTGTAAACATACTCTTCCTCTGAATTAATTCGCTGATTATCGCCTCGGAAGTTTCCCTCTGTAATAATAAAAGTAAAGTAAAGTACCCCCGTCACGCCAAGTGGCGTATAGGGAAATATGGTGTTAGTGACCCTATACTTTACAGACCTTCAGCACATGATTTTTGTGGTAATGTGGTCGGTATTACGCCCGTGCTGCTTTACTTTCCCAGAAAAAAATCTGGTACCCATTTAAGGCTGGGTGAACCCGGAAGCCGTCGGTTGGGATCGAACCCTACCTCTTGTCCTTTGTAGTCCAGTTCACTAACCACTGAGCTATCACGACTCCCTCTATAATAATATTCATATATTATTATTTGTCTTCATTTTCTGTGCTGTTTGTCCTTATGGCATTTCGCGTTTGCTGTAGCTGCTATGATGGTGACTGCAGCTGCCTTTCTTTGTTTGGATCTTTCAATGAGATGAGTTTTAATTCGGATGATTCCACTGGCACGGGCGGTTGAGCAATTATGGATTTTACTTCGTTTGCAGTGAAACCGGGGCCTTCGACTAACTATAACCGTAACCAAATCTTTACAAGCAAAGACATTCGACAGCAACAGGGCTGAAAGTTGTGAGCGACTCATAGCTGATTGGTGAACCAGAACTATTCAGACGCTACAATCCCCTTTCACACTGCCCCTAGAAACAGACTAACCATTCTAGTGTAGCGAAGTGACTAGGGATAGAGAGGAAAGACGACCGGCACTCAGAAACGTCACGCCGAAAACGTTTGTTTTAGACCGAAAGGTGCAAATATCACAGTAAACAAACAGGAACACAGCGCACTAGCGCCCACGTAACGTTCCTTTAAGGACTGATGATGAAGAAGTGTAACTATTCCTTTTGTCGAAGGGTTAACACAAAGAAGGAGATGACGAAAAGAAGAAGTAAAAAGGAAGATGAAAAAGAAGAAGTAAAAAAAGAGGAAGAAAAGTAGAACACGTACGACGAGACGAAATTAAACAGGGAAAAAATTAAAAGAGAAAAGAAATGGAAGACAATGAAAAGGAAGAAGACGAAAAAAAGAAGTAGTTTAAAAAGTAAGCGAAAACAAGACACACGAATTTTGTAAAAAAAAATAATTTGTTGCAACATTTCAAGAATAAGAAGAAATAAACAATTAATAATAATAAGAAAGAGTTGTAGAAAAAGGAGAAAAAAATATAAACTCGAAAGAAAGCTTACATCCACGAATAAGAATGAAGAAGTAAAATAGGAAAGAAGGAATTATAACCGGACTTAGACATAACCAAACGAAAAAAAACACACAATAATTACAACTTTTCATGTTTCTTATCGTACTGGTTAAAGAAGACACACAAGCCAAGCGTAGATATCTACATATCTCGAGATATCAAATTCTTCATTAAAAAACCAGTATATAGTTGTGCACGATATCTGCCTGAACCACTACGTACTGGCAAACAATATTTAATTTGACGCACGAATGACTCGCGAGCTAGTATTACCATCTGCCCTTCCAAGTGACTTCAGTATGTATTTTCAAAATATACGGCACACACACACACAAAATAAATAATAAAAACCAAAAATTCTCGTTAAAATCAATGGACAATTAAAAGCAGTTGTTGGGTAACGTAATTTAATGTATTATTAACAATTCTGAACCTCATGTAGCCAGGGTTTTATCAATTCGCGATATAATTATATTTTTCAAACACGTAAGAAAATATAATTCTATTTTAATTATTTCGGTCAATGAATGTCACAGTAATGTAAGAAAGGAAATGATCTGAACATTTTAGCATTGCTTATGCTGCTGTTATTGTTGTCGTTGTTTTTTTTAGTTTAATGTATATTTCATTTTCTTTGTATTTATTAATTATTTGTGTGTATATATATAGGAGGAATACATTACATATTTTGAGAATACCATGGACAGCAAAGAAGAGTAATGAAAATGTTCTGAAAGAGGCCAAAGCAAAGAGAAAGCTAATATCCAATATTAGGAAGAAACAATTATCATTTTTTGGTGATGTAATGAGAAGGGAACAGCTGGAATATAATGTGACAACTGTGAAAATTGTAAAACGAAGAGACAGAGGGAAGCAAAGAGAAAAGATACCAGACAGCTTAAGAGAATGGCTTGGCAGAAGGTCAACAACAGAAATTATAAATAACTGTCAAGATCGAAAGTTGTGGAGAGACATGATCACCTACGCCATTAGGCATAGTACTTGATGATGATGATGACATTTGCAAATTGATATCTTGATTGATGAGTGCAACGTTCTGTGGGAGATCTGGCTAGAGACAGAGATACTTTTAGACTGGCTTTGATGAGTGCAACGTTCTGTGGGAGATATCGCTAGAGACACAGATACTTTTAGACTGGCTTTGATGAGCGCATCGATCTGTAGGAGATCTGGCTAGAGACAGAGATACTTTTAGACTGGCTTTGATGAGTGCAACGTTCTGTGGGAGATCTGGCTAGAGACAGAGATACTTTTAGACTGGCTTTGATGAGTGCAACGTTCTGTAGGAGATCTGGCTAGAGACAGAGATACTTTTAGACTGGCTTTGATGAGTGCAACGTTCTGTGGGAGATCTGGCTAGAGACAGAGATACTTTTAGACTGGCTTTGATGAGTGCAACGTTCTGTGGGAGATCTGGCTAGAGACAGAGATACTTTTAGACTGGCTTTGATGAGTGCAACGTTCTGTGGGAGATCTGGCTAGAGACAGAGATACTTTTAGACTGGCTTTGATGAGTGCAACGTTCTGTGGGAGATCTGGCTAGAGACAGAGATACTTTTAGGCTGGCTTTGATGAGTGCAACGTTCTGTGGGAGATCTGGCTAGAGACGGAGATACTTTGAGACTGGCTTTGATGAGTGCAACGTTCTGTGGGAGATCTGGCTAGAGACAGAGATACTTTTAGACTGGCTTTGATGAGTGCAACGTTCTGTGGGAGATCTGGCTAGAGACAGAGATACTTTGAGACTGGCTTTGATGAGCGCAATGTTCTGTGGGAGATCTGGCTAGAGACACAGATACTTTTAGACTGTCTTTGATGAGTGCAACGTTCTGTGGGAGATCTGGCTAGAGACAGAGATACTTTTAGACTGGCTTTGATGAGCGCAACGGTCTGCAAAGAACATGCAGCATGATCATAGGGATGTTGAGAGTTCTGCAAGGCTGTAGTAGACACATGAGTTTGTCTGGATGCCCCACAGTCGCATAATCTCAAGAGACGACACCAGCATCAGTCATGGAATCATCCGCAAGCATTGTTCTTGGTGAGAGTTGCATCTGACATCGTTGAAAGATTAAATCTTCAATCTCAAAAGAGAAAAGATACCAGACAGCTTAAGAGAATGGTTTGGCATAAGGTCAACAACAGAAATGATAAAGAAGTGTTGAGATCGAAAGTTGTGGACAGACATGATCACCTACGCCAGCAGGCCCGGTACATGATGATACTGATGATCATTGTTAAGATTAAGCCTGGCCATAAATGATTTTGTATTATCACGGCGTCTGCTAACGTCCATGTTTTCAGAAAATATGTACTTAACATTAGTCATTAGTGACACAGGAAAGTCGGTCATTCCGTTTACATATTTCTGATACGAGAGGGCGAAAAGGGGAAGGTAAGGAGAGAGAGAGAAAACTAGAGGAGGGAGAAATAAAGAGAGAAAGGAGTGAAAATTGAGATATAGAAAGAGAGAGAAATTAGAGAAGAGAGAAAACTTGAAGGAAAAGAAGGGAGAAAATGAGAGATAAAGGAGAGCGACAGAAGGAGAAAGAGAGAGAGAGAGAGTGAATGGGAGAGAGAAAGAAGAGGGATAAGGAAGAGAGAAAGGAACAAGAGAAAAGGAGAGAGAATGAAGAAGACAGAGAAAAGGGGAGAGATAGTCTGTGATTCAGTTGGCCTTTTATTGATTTGAACTAGTTTGTGATTAAGTTTCAGGACCCTAGATGCAAGAACAATAAGAAAGTAACCTCTACTGAGATGAAATGTGTTAGACGAATGACAGGAAACAGTCTGAGAGATAAGATCAGAAATGAAGAACTGAGAGAAAAAGCTAGGAATAGGCCCCCGCCATAGAATATATAAGGAAACAACAGATAAAATGGTTTGGCCACGTGACAAGGCAGAAAGATAAAAACACAACACAACGAGCCTTCAATAAACGTTGTGAGAACACCAGTCCCAAAGGTCGACCACGAAAAAGATGGACGCAATATTAGAAACACTAGAAAACACAGCAGCAGAGGCGAACAGAAGAGCAAAAGACGGCAAATTATATCGACGCAGAAAGGCAAATAAGAAAGGAAAGAAGTAGACGAAGTAATATGAATCCCCTACAGTAAATCTGTAATCCTTAACTCCAAATTACTTCAGATCTTCAGCTATAAACTACAGATCAATACAGCAATAACTGTAATAATTCATTTATCTTGATACAGCAAAGTATTTGATTATTTCACTTAATTCCATTATGCCCTCAAATAAGCCTCGGTATTTAGCCAATGTTGCACTGACATACACACGTGACGCATAACTCCTTTGACTTTTATTATGTTTGTATCTTAAATACAAACAGAATAATTTCCCTTCAACCCTCGGCACTCTCCATCCATTCGCCCTCTACCCTACCTCGTCCAGGATTTTAACAAATGTTGCCACACCAGCAGGGGAGTCTATTGAAAGAAAGACGCGTGCGTGCATGCTATAGGTCTTCTATATAGTACTCGTGTATGTAGTAATTTATTTGACATGAGGACCGCTTTTTAGTGCTCATTTGACAAGTCTCCGCCATCTTTAGTACTTTCTTCTGGGTTGGAGGGTTTGGTGGTGGAATGGGTGGAGGGTTGAGTTAAAGGGAATTATGGGAGTTATTAAATTCACACGCCACACATGACTCCAAAGCCCTCGTGTTGTTCTCGTGGTTTATCTTATATTCCTTACTGAGCATAAACCTGCTACATCTTGTTCTTTCTTTCTTTCTTTCTTTCTTTCTTTCTTTCTTTCTTTCTTTCTTTCTTCTTTCTTTCTTTCTTTCTTTCTTTCTTTCTTTCTTTCTTTCTTTCTTTCTTTCTTTCTTTCTTTCTTTCTTTCTTTCTTTCACTTCCTACCTGCCCTCCCTCCCTCCCTCTTTCCCTCCCTCCCTCACTCCCTACCTCCTTCCCTTCCTCCCTCCCTCCTTCCTTCCTTCCTTCCTTCCCTCCCTCCCTCCTTCCTTCCTTCCTCCTTCCTTCCTTCCTTCCTTCCTTCCTTCCTTCCTTCCTTCCTTCCTTCCTTCCTTCCTTCCTTCCTTCCTTCCTTCCTTCCTTCCTTCCTTAATATATTAAACATGTTTCTTCACCCCTCTTTTTTCATTTTCCGTCCTCTTCTAATCCTTCCTTCCTTTTCACATATCACCTTTCATTCTCATCTTTTTTCTATCGCCTCCATCTTACTTCACTATTACGTTTTCCTGTTTCCTCTTCTTCTTTGAAATGTTTTACTTCCTTTTCGTCTTTTCCCAGTCTCCCTGTTTTAACATGTGTATTATTATTATTATAATAATATACATCCACAGAAAGGGCATGGAACAACACGAAACTAACACTGAAGACCAAACTCTTAATATATCAAACTTGTGTGCTTAGCACACTATTATATGGATCTGAAACCTGGACAATATCATTATCATCTAGTACCGGGCCTACTGGCGCAGGTAATCATGTAACTCCACAACTTTCGATCTCGACAATTATTTATCATTTCAGTTGTTGACCTTCTGCATAGCCTTTCTCTCAAGCTGTCTGGTATTTTTTCTTTGCTTCCCTCTATCTCTTCGTCCCTCAATTTTCCCAGTTGTTACAATATATTCCAGTTGTTCTCTTCTCACTACATGGCCCAAAAAATGATGATTGTTTCTTCCTAATATTTGAAATTAGCTCTCGTTTTGCTTTGACCTCTTTCAGAACATTTTCATTACTCTTCTTAGCTGTCCACGGTATTCTCAACATTCTTCTGTAAAACAACATTTCTTCAGACTCCAGTGATTTTCTTATTTGTTGTCCTGTAGTCCATGATTCACATCCATATGTTAAGACTGGCTCTACATAACATTTAAGAATTCTTTTTCTTGTTTCTATTGTCAAAAATGGATTGCATAGTATCTTCCTCATTTTTTGGAAAGCTGCTTTTGCCTGAGCCATTCTGCATCTCACCTCTTGTGTACATCTTCTGTCTGAGGTTAACCTCGACAACAAACTCAAGTCACGAAAAAAGACTCCATGTCGTCCACATGCGATGTCTCCGCAGAATAATACACATCAAATGGCAGGATAAAATAACCAACTTAACTGTCCTGCAACGCGCTAAGACCCCAACAATCATGTCGATGCTCAGATGTCGAAGACTAAGATGGCTGGGGCACGTCCAGCGAATGGAAGAAAAACGCATCTCCAGGCAAATACTATATGGTGAACTAACACACGGAAAAAAGACAAATCAGCAGACCTAAACTACGATATAGAGATATCTGTAAATCATCTCTGAATGACTTCTCCATATGTGAGTATGACTGGGAACATCTGGCAAGTGATCGCACATCATGGAGAGCATGTATAAGGAATGGTATAACATCATTTGAGACTGTGCTAAGGCAAAACGTAGAAGGGAAAAGACTCATGTAAAGGGATGGAAAACCCTGTGGACCAGTGGGCCTGACTTGTTCATACTGTGGCTGTGTGTGTTTATCAAACATTGGTAGAATTAGCCACGAGAGAAATTGTTCGACAAAAACAAAACCACAAAAAAAATACACAATAGCCTCCACTAGACCGTCTGACAAGACGAAAGGGGCCATATATTATTATTATTGTTATTATTATTATTATTATTATTATCAAAATAGATCAGCGAGGAAATTCTGAAAAAGGCCAAAACAAAAAGAGAACTACTTTAAAAAAAAACAATAAATGAAACAATTAACCTTTTTCTGACACATCATGAGAAGAAGAATGTTGGAAATACTTGGTTACAACTGGCAAAATACAGGGAAAGAGATATCGCGGACGACAAGGAGAGAAGATACTAGATAGCTTGGTGTCAAGGCACGGAAAGCAGTCAACAACAAAATTAACACGATGCACTGTGGATCGCTTACGCCAACCGGTATGGCACATGATGATGTACATAATTAGTTTTGTGTGCAAAGCTCAAATATATACTATATATATATAAGTTATACTTTTCGTGTTTCAAAGTAAGTTAACGTAGTTTTGAATTTCAGATTCAAGAACTGAAACAAAGTTTAATTTCCTGTTTGACAGAGAGCCTGTAATTACACACATCTATAAGTTGGTATGGAACCGCGAAAGCTCAGTGGTTAGTGAACTGGACTACAAAGGACAAGAGGTAGGGCTCGAGCCCAACCGACGGTTTTCGGGTTCACCCAGCCTTAAATGGGCACAGGATTTTTTTCTGGGAAGGTAAAACTTCACGGGTTTAATACCGACCACCTTACCCCAAAAATCATGTGCCGAAGGTCTGTAAAAATTATGGTCACTAACATCATGTTCCCTATACGCCACTTGACTTGACGGGGCTCTTTATTACTTTTACTATGAGTTGGTATTTGATGTTTTATTCATCTACCCAAAAGAGCAGTGTTCAACTGACATGTTTATTTTTGTTTTCAATAATTTAATGTGGACATAATGGGACCAGTTATAGAAATGGCTGAAGCTGTGAGACAGAGAGAAGAAAAGAGAGGAGAGAGACGAGGGGCAAGAGAAGGTGAGAGAAACAAGGAGAGATAAGGTGAGAGAGAAAGTGAGAGAGACAAGGAGAGAGGGAAGGAGAGAGGGAAGGAGAGAGAAAGGATAGAATATGAAACAGAGAAAAGGAGAGAGAAATGAGAGATAAGGTGAGAGAGAAAGTGGGGAGGCAAGGAGAGATAGAAGGAGAGAGAGAGAGAGAGAGAAGGAGGGAGAAATGAGAGATAAGGTGTGAGCGAAAGTGAGAGAGGCACGGAGGGATAGAAGGATAGAGAGAGAAGGAGAGAGAAAGGAGGAGAGAGAAAGGAGAGATAAAGTGAGAGAGTAAGTGAGAGAGACAATGAGAGAGAGTAGAGAGAAAGGAGAGAATATGTAACGTAGGAATGGAGAGATAAATGAGAGATAAGGTGAGAGATAAAGTGATAGAGGCAAGGAGAGAGAGAGAGAAGAAGAGAGAAAGGAGAGACTATGAAACAGAGAAAAGGAGAGAGAGAAAAAAAAAAGAAAAGGGAAGGACTGGGAGATAAGAAGAGATAAAAGAGGAGAGAGAAAAGGAGAGGGTCTAGGAGAGAGAAAAGATGAGTGAGAAAATAGAGAGAAATGAAGAGGAAGATTGAAATGGAGAATATGGAAAGAGAGTAGGAGAGAGAGGTGAGAAAATGAGAGAGAGGGTGATATAGTAGAGGAGCAGATAGAAATGGGTAGAGAGAATAAGAGAGACAAGGATCGACAGAAAACGAGAGATAGAAAGTGAGAGAAAAGGAGACAGAAATGAGAGATAAAAGGAGTGGGAGGGAATAAGAAAGAGAAGAGAGAGAGAAGGAGACAGTCTAAGAGAGGCGAAAGAAAGAAGTATAGAAGGTGAGAAAAAAGGAGACAGAAAGGAGACAGAAATGAGAGAGAAAAGGGAGGGGGAAAAGGAATAAGAAAGAGAAGAGAGAGGGCAAGAGAGAGAAGGAGACAGACTAAGAGAGTCGAAAGAAGCAGAGAAAGAGAGAGAGAGAGATAAGGAGACAGACTAAGAGAGCCGAAAGAAGCAGAGAAAGAGATAGATAGAGAGAGAGAGAGAGAGAGAGAAGGAGACAGACTAAGAGAGGCGAAAGAAGCAGAGAAAGAGAGAGAGAGAGAAAGAGAGAGAGAGAGAAGGAGACAGACTAAGAGAGGCGAAAGAAGCAGAGAAAGAGAGAAAGAGAGAAAGAGAGAGAGAGAAGGAGACAGACTAAGAGAACCGAAAGAAGCAGAGAAAGAGAGAGAGAGAGAGAGAGAGAGAAAGAAAAGGAGAGAGAAGAATAGAAAGAAATAAGTATAGAAACGCCAATAAAGAAAACAACAACAAATATATAAAAAATATAAAGAAATCAGTGGAGGAAAATGGCTGTAAACTTTGTACTTTCTCATGTCCGTGTTGTCTGCGTCATCAATGAAGCGGAAATTGGAAAGCACGTGTACATACAGAAAGATCAATTAAAACGTAATTAGATTCTTTAACAAAGATATTCTCTGAATAATGGTCTTTATATCAGAATTCAGTTCTAAAATGGGTATGAAGTGAATTCTCAATGAGGTCGTGGGTGGAAGGGGGGGGGGAGGGGAATGTCTTGGTTTTTATCAATATCTTTAATCAAAATGGTGGGGCAACATGTTGCCTGGTCAGATTGAGTTGACGTGAGGCTTTTATAGTTGGAGTGTTGGGAGGTAGGTAATTGAGTATAGGAGATGGGAAGGAGGGGAGAGGGGTTTGGAGGAGAGGATGTAGGGGAGGGGGGAAAGATATGAGGTGGAGAATGAGATGAGGGGAGGGAGTGAGAGGTATGAGGTGGAGAATGAGAAGAAATGAGGGAGTGAGAGATATGAGGTGGAGAGTGAGAAGAAAATAGGGAGGGAGAGATATGAGGTGGAGAATGAGATGTGGGGAGGGAGGGAGAGATATGAAGTGGAGAATGAGATGAGGGGAGGGAGTGAGAGAAATGAGGTGGAGAATAAGATGAGGGGAGGGAGTGAGAGAAATGAGGTGGAGAAAGAGATGAGGGGAGGGAGTGAGAGGTATGAAGTGGAGAATGAGATGAGGGGAGGGAGTGAGAGGTATGAAGTGGAGAATGAGATGTAGGGAGGGAGTGAGAGATATGAAGTGGAGAAAGAGATGAGGGGAGGGAGGGAGAGATATGAGGTTGAGAATGAGAAGAAAGGAGGGAGGGAGGGAGGGAGAGATATGAAGTGGAGAATGAGAGGAGGGGAGGGAGTGAGAGATATGAAGTGGAGAATGAGATGAGGGGAGGGAGTGAGAGAAATGAGGTGGAGAATAAGATGAGGGGAGGGAGTGAGAGAAATGAGGTGGAGAATAAGATGAGGGGAGGGTGGGAGAGAAATGAGGTGGAGAAAGAGATGAGGGGAGGGAGGGAGAGATATGAGGTGGAGAAAGAGATGAGGGGAGGGAGGGAGAGATATGAGGTTGAGAATGAGAAGAAAGGGGGGAGGGAGGGAGAGATATGAGGTTGAGAATGAGAAGAAAGGTGGGAGGGAGTGAGAGACACGACTTGGAGAATGAAAAGAAGGGAGGGAGGAAGGGAGGGAGGAAGGGAGGGAGGGAGTGAGTTAGACGTGGAAGTGTAGAAAGAGAAGAAACGTTGGAGGGAGGAATAGAGTGAGTGAGAAGAAGAGGACTGGTGACGGATGGGAGGTAGAAGAAGAATAAGATAAAAGAACACAGTTTTTGGTGTGATTTTCGATTTTGTGTCTCGGTGTATTAGAGTTTTGAAGCGACTGAATATGTACTTTCTTTTGATGAAGTCGGTCGGTGGTTTTTACGTGTGCAGCTTGTATATAGATTAGCTGCATTCGACCTTGTGATCTACTTATACAATAATACCCGGGGCTTAAAGAGTGGCCAGTCGACTATATCTTGTTGGTACATTTGTTCGCTCTCTCTCTGTCCCTTTTTCTCATTCCTTGTTGTTTTCTCTGTGTGTGTATGTATATGTGTGTGGCTTTCTCACTCCTTGTTGTTTTCTCTGTGTGTGTGGCTTTTTCTTATTTCTTGTTTTCTCTCTCTTTGTGTGTGGTTTTTTTTTCTTATTCCTTCATGTTTTCTTTGTGTGTGTGTGAATTTTTCTTCCTTCTTGTTGTATTCTCTGTGTGTGTGTGTGTGTGTTTTTCTTCTTCCTTGTTGTTTGCTGTGTTTGTGTATGTAGGGGCTTTTTCTTCTTCCTTGTTTTCTATGTGGAGTTGGGGGGGGGGGGGAGAGGTGTCTTTTTCTTCTTCCTTGTTGTTTTCTATGTGGGTGGGTGTGTGTGTGTGGGGGGGGCTTTCTCTTCTTCCTTGTTGTTCTCTATGTGGGCGTGTGGGGGGGGGCTTTTTCTTCTTCCTTGTTGTTTTCTATGTGGGTGTGTGTGGGTGTGGGGGGGGGCTTTTTCTTCTTCCTTCTTGTTTTCTATGTGGGTGTGGGGGGGGGGGGCTTTTTCTTCTTCCTTCTTGTTTTCTATGTGGGTGTGTGTGTGGGGGGGGGCTTTCTCTTCTTCCTTGTTGTTTTCTATGTGTGTGGGGGGGGGGCTTTTTCTTCTTCCTTGTTGTTTTCTATGTGGATGTGTGTGTGTGGTGGGGGGGGGGGGGCTTTTTCTTCTTCCTTGTTGTTTTCTATGCGGGTGTGTGTGTGGTGGGGGAGGGGGGCTTTTTCTTCTTCCTTGTTGTTTTCTATGTGGGTGTGGCTAGGATAGGGTAGGATAGGGTAAGGTAGGGTAGGGTAGGGTAGGGTAGGATAGGGTAGAGTAGGGTGGGGTAGGATAGGGTAGAGTAGGTTAGGATAGAGTAGGGTAGGGTAGGGTAGGAGGGGTTAGCGTAGGGTAGGGTAGGATAGGTTAGGGTCGGGTAGGGTAGGGTATGCTAGGAATGGGTAGGGTAGGGTAGGGTTTGGTAGGATAGGGTCGGATAGGTTAGGGTAGGGTAGTGTAGGGTAGGATAGAGTAAGGTTAGGGTTAGGATATGGTAGGGTAGGGTAAGATAGGATAGGGTGTGGTCGGGTACGGTAGGGTAGGATTAGGTAGCGTAGGGTTGAATAAATTAGGTTAGGGTAGGGTAGGTTAGGGTAGGATAGGATAGGGTAGGATAAAGTAGGATGGGTTTGGGTAGGATAGGATAGGGTAGGATAAAGTAGGATAGGATAGGGTAGGATAAAGTAGGATGTGGTAGGGTAGGATAGGATAGGGTAGGATAAAGTAGGATAGGATAGGGTAGGAAAAAGTAGGATGGGGTAGGGTAGGGTAGGATAGGGCAGGATAGGGTAAGATAGGATAGAGTAGGATAGGGTAGGGTGGGATAGGATGTTATAGGGTAGGATAGGAGAGGATAGGGTAAATATGAATATGATAAGAAAGGAAAGAATGTTGTAGGATAGAAGATAATTAGAGATGATTGAATGTGAGATAGTATGAGAGTAGAGGATATGATGAGACAATAGGATAGGAGAGATCATGATTGGATATTATTGGTTTGTATAGAATATGATAAGATTGCACAGGAGATGATAGAATAGCTAAGGGTAACATAAGATAGGATAGAACAGGTGGGACAGGAGGAAAATGGGGGGGGGGCAGTTTATAATGGAAGAGGATAAGACAGATTACCTTAAAAGCATGATTTCTCTAAGGGTGGGGGTGGGAGTGGAGGTGAGGAGGGCTATGTAATTAGAAGGAATAGCATGAACATGATGCAGCAACTGAAAACAATGAGAGAAGTAGATATAGAGGAGAACTGAGAGAAGAAGATATAGAGGAGAATTGAGAGAAGAAGATATAGAGGTGAATTGAGAGAAGAAGATATAGAGGAGAATTGAGAGAAGAAGATATAGAGGTGAATTGAGAGAAGAAGATATAGAGGAGAATTGAGAGAAGAAGATATAGAGGAGAATTGAGAGAAGAAGATATAGAGGTGAATTGAGAGAAGAAGATATAGAGGAGAATTGAGAGAAGAAGATATAGAGGTGAATTGAGAGAAGAAGATATAGAGGAGAATTGAGAGAAGAAGATATAGAGGTGAATTGAGAGAAGAAGATATAGAGGAGAACTGAGAGAAGAAGATATAGAGGAGAACTGAGAGAAGAAGATATAGAGGAGAATTGAGAGAAGAAGATATAGAGGAGAATTGAGAGAAGAAGATATAGAGGAGAACTGAGAGAAGAAGATATAGAGGAGAACTGAGTGAAGAAGATATAGAGGAGAACTGAGTGAAGAAGATATAGAGGAGAACAGAGAGAAGAAGATATAGAGGAGAACTGAGAGAAGAAGATATAGAGGAGAACTGAGTGAAGAAGATATAGAGGAGAACTGAGAGAAGAAGATATAGAGGAGAACTGAGAGAAGAAGATATAGAGGAGAACTGAGAGAAGAAGATATAGAGGAGAACTGAGTGAAGAAGATATAGAGGAGAACTGAGAGAAGAAGATATAGAGGAGAACTGAGAGAAGAAGATATAGAGGAGAACTGAGAGAAGAAGATATAGAGGAGAACTGAGTGAAGAAGATATAGAGGAGAAATGAGAGAAGAAGATATAGAGGAGAACAGAGAGAAGAAGATATAGAGGAGAACTGAGAGAAGAAGATATAGAGGAGAACTGAGTGAAGAAGATATAGAGGAGAACTGAGAGAAGAAGATATAGAGGAGAAATGAGAGAAGAAGATATAGAGGAGAACTGAGTGAAGAAGATATAGAGGAGAACTGAGTGAAGAAGATATAGAGGAGAACTGAGAGAAGAAGATATAGAGGAGAACTGAGTGAAGAAGATATAGAGGAGAACTGAGAGAAGAAGATATAGAGGAGAACTGAGAGAAGAAGATATAGAGGAGAACAGAGAGAAGAAGATATAGAGGAGAACTGAGAGAAGAAGATATAGAGGAGAACAGAGAGAAGAAGATATAGAGGAGAACTGAGTGAAGAAGATATAGAGGAGAACTGAGTGAAGAAGATATAGAGGAGAACAGAGAGAAGAAGATATAGAGGAGAACTGAGAGAAGAAGATATAGAGGAGAACTGAGAGAAAAGACTCAATACAGTTTAAGAGAATAGTTTTGTGAGAAATAACAACTGTAGAGATAGAAAGTTGTGGAGAGACATGGTTACCAATGCCTACTGGAATGCCACTCGATTGAGGTGCTTATCCAGGTGTAGTTGAACGTAATGGTGCCAATTTTCAAACAAAACTATGGCCATGTCAAAACAAGCCGCAAGTTATAAAGAGTAATAATGGAAGACAAGGTTCTTGAGCGACCCATCAGGGGCAGACCAAGAAGAAGGTGGTTTCAATACATGAAGGAGACCTTGAACATGAGAATAGAAGAAGTGGGAGATCTGGCTAAAGACAGAGATTTCTTCAGACGGCTCTTCACAACAAAAACAATTTGAGTTATGCAGATGACCCGATCTTAATAGCAGAGACAGGGAATAAAATACAAGAAATGATAGACATAATAGTAAAAGAATGCTGCAAGAAAGGTCTCAGTCTGAATAGTAAGAAAACAGAAGTAATGGTTATATCGAAGAAACAATCACCACCATCATGCAGCATAAAAATAAACGAGACAAATCTGAAACAAGTACAACGTTTCAAATACTTGGGCACAATAATAACATCAGATGGAAGATGCACCACAGAAATAAAAAGCAGAATAGCTCAGGCCAAAATAGCATTTCGGAAAAGAAAAACGTCTAATACAACAAAAATATATCAATAGAAGTGAGAAGGAGAGTTCATCGTTGCTATATAAAGCCAATTCTGATCTATGGAAGTGAATCATGGACAGCAGGCACACAAATGAAAAGACGATTAGAGGCCACAGAGATGGGATTTCTCAGAAGAATGTTGAAAGTTCCCTGGACAGCTAAAAAGACCAATGAAAAATTCTCAGAGGCCAACGCAAAAAGGGAACTCTTAAAAAACATCAGAAAGAAACAATCAACATTTTTCTGGCACGTCATGAGAAGAGGAAAATTGGAATACTTGGTTACAACTGGCAAAATAAAAGGAGAGAGATATCGCGGACGACAAATAGAGAAAATATTAGATAGCTTGGTGTCATGGCATGGAAAACAGTCAACGCCAGAACTGATACGATGCACGGTAGGTAGAAGATTGTGGAAGGACATGATCGCCTACACCAACCGGTATTGAATATGATGATGATGTTGCAACTATAGTCTATTTCTGCAGTCGTTTGTCACTAAACACCCTAAGTACTTAAATTGTTTTAATTGTCTGCCGTCTATAGTTATCACTATAGATCTTGTTCTTCCTCTTCCTCCTCTTGTCATTATTATTTTCTTCTTCTTGTTCTTCTTGTCATTATTATTTTCTTCTTCTTCTTCTTCATCTTCTTCTTCTTCTCTTTTTCCTCTTGTCATTGTTATTTTCTCTACTTCTTCTCTCTTCTTGTCATTATTATTATTTCTACTACTTCTTATCTTGTCATTATTATTTCTTTTACTTCTTCTCTTCTTCTTGTCATTATTATTTTCTTCTACTTCTTCTCTGCTTCTTGTCATTATTATTTTCTTCTACTTCTTCTCTTCTTCTTGTCATTATTATTTTTATTATTATTATTTTCTTCTACTTCTTCTTCCACCAATTCTTCATTTTTTTCCTCTTTCTTTTCGTCTTCCTCCTCGTCTTCTTCTTGCTTTATTTTTCTTTTCCTATCCTTCTTCCTCTTTTTTCCTTCTTCTTTTCTTCTTTATCTCTTTCGTATTCATTTATCCTACAACAAACATATCTGAATATAGTCTGTGCGCTAAAGGGCGCTAAATGTCGCAGATTCGCGATGCTTTTGTTTACAGTCGTTTGTCACAAGACTTCCTAAGTACTTCTTTTGTTTTAATTGTCTGCCGTCTATAGTTATAATGATGTTCTGCTTCTGTTTTGCGATGTTCATGACTTCTGTCATCACAACATTATCATCATGTGCCTTACCGGTTGGCGTAGGTGATCATGTCCCTCCACAATCTTCTATCTACAGTGCATCGTATCAGTTCTGTTGTTGACTGTTTTCTATGCCATGACACCAAGCTATCCAGTATTTTCTCTCTTTGTCGTCCGCGAAATCTCTTTTCCTTTTATTTTACCAGTTGTAACCAAGTATTCCAACTTTCCTCTTCTCATGATATGCCCGAAAAATGTTGATTGCTTCTTTCTGATGTTTTTTAAGAGCTCCCTTTTTGTGTTGGCCTCCTTGAGAACTTCCTCATTGGTCTTTTTATCTGTCCAGGGAAATTTCAACATTCTTCTGAGAAATTCCATCTCTGTGGCCTCCAATCGTCTTTTCATTTGTTTGATTACAACATCAAACATCAAATTTACAAATGTTAACAGTAATCAAATCTAGAACTCAATAATCAATAATTATGAGTAACACCAAGACTGTTCATAAATTTTAATATTAAAGGATTTAATAGGATTATCATTTCTAGAAAGATTACAAACGTCGGAGGGAGATTGAGGATTGCAAGGAAATGGGATTAGAAAGGATTAGTCACGTATCCTCGTCTATTAAATGAGTACAAAGTCACAGTTTGTGAATTCGCAAACATGGCGCCCTTATGTGACGACATCGTTTTGTGGGTACTTGTATCCGCGTATCGATGACAAGATTAATTGATTACTGGGAATTAACTCCTGGGAGTTTCTTAACTGTTACGTGGATTAATACATCAGTGATATTATTTAACGGTTCGGCCGGTTAATATATCCGTTAATTTTTTTTTTGTAAACGGTTGGGCCGATTAATATATTCGTGATAATTTTTAATGGTTGAGTCGATTAGTAAGTTCGAAAATCGTATTATATATATATATATATATATTGATTCGATTATTATATGTGTATAAGAAAAAAAAATGTACATATGATAACAAATGGTGGAAAATGTAAGACAGAAAAAACAAAAAATCAAAGGAATATGAATGACAAAAAAAGCAGTTTTAAAAACATGAAATGTATGCTCACTTCAAATAAAATAGCATCAGAATTAAACTACGAATTGTAAAATGCTTTATTTACTCAACCCTCTTTATGGTGTAGAAACATGGACATTACATAAGAAAGCAAAGCAGAAAATGAAAGCCTTTGTAATGTGGTTCTATAGGAAACTGGGGTGAATTGGGTGGAAGGTAAAGAAGTTTTGGTTATGGAAGGCCCAGGCATCAATGGAAACGAATGAAAATCCATAATTGCTCAACCGCCCGTGCCAGTGAAATCATCCTAATTAATATCTCATCTTGACCTCCCAAACAAAGAAAGTTAGCTGCGGTCCCCATCATAACAGTCTCAGCACACGCCAGAAGACGTAAGGCAAAACCGCACAGAAAAGTGAACACAACCATCTGTTCCCCGTCATACGATATCATCATTCATCGTAAGCAATCGGAATATCGAAGCACGATCAAAACGGATGAAACACACAGCTCACGGTGCGCACAAGCACTAAACTCAGTAGCTCCTGCAACAAGCCGTACTTGGAATATGAGGAAACTGCAACAAGGAACACTTTTCAGACCGAGCCTCAATTTGCTCTTGCCGCCTATCCGCCATATTGACCGGCTTTCCAATGATGACGTACTTATATTACAATCAACACAGAACACACTATTGGGCACATATCAATCAATATATTAATTGATTACCTTTGATTGATTAACCAATAAATAAATTGGAAAGGAAGACAAACAAGGAAGTTCTGAATCAGCTGAAAGTAAAAAAAGATCAACTTAACACAATTCGCAAAAGAAACGGAGATTTTGTAAACAGAGACATAACACCTTTCTAAAAACATCTTGGAAGGAAAGATATAAGGTAGATGAGGCAGAGGCAGACCAAGACTAAAGTGGACTGATAACATGAAATGGTGGACATGTGACAACATGCCCTATCTAGACAAGAGGCAGAGTAAAATGACGATCCATGGTAGCCAACCTTCGATGTGGAGACGGCACCTAGTGAATGAATGGCACTCCAGTGTAGCCAACCTTTAATACGGAGACGGTACCCAGTGAATGAATGATTCTATATGGTAGCCAATCTTTGATGTCGAGACGGCATCCAATGAATGAATGGCGCTCCATGGTCGCCAACTATCGATATGAAGACACCACCAAATAAATGAATGGCGTTATATGGTATACAATCTTCGCTGTAGAGACGCCAACCAATGAATGCATGGCACTATATGGTAGCCAACCTTCGATGTTGAGACGCCAACCAATGAATGCATGGCACTATATGGTAGCCAACCTTCGATGTTGAGACGCCAACCAATGAATGCATGGCACTATATGGTAGCCAACCTTCGATGTTGAGACGCCAACCAATGAATGCATGGCGCTATATGGTAGCCAACCTTCGATGTTGAGACGCCAACCAATGAATGCATGGCGCTATATGGTAGCCAACCTTCGATGTTGAGACGCCAACCAATGAATGAAATGAATTTTTTGTTTTAAGAATTGTGGATATATACCCAGAACAGGGACGTAAGGCGAGATACAAAGCGGTGTAACGGTGAAGAATAGAGCAGGAACTAGGCTATCAAAAAAGGGAAATAAGCCACTTCCCTGAGCTCCAGAGCTTGGTCAGCCACAGAGCTTGGTCAGCGACAGATGGTCAGCCACAGGGCTTGTTCAGCCACAGAGCTTGGTCAGCGACAGATGGTCAGCCACAGGGCTTAGTCAGCCACAGAGCTTGGTCAGCCACCGAGCTGGTCAAACACAGAGCTTGGTCAGCCACAGAGCTTGGTCAGCGACAGAGCTTGGTCAGCTACAGAGCTTCGCCAGCCACAGTGCTTGGTCAAGCACAGAGCTTGGTCATCGACAGAGCTTGGTCAGCCACAGAGCTTGGTCAGCCACAGAGCTTGATCAGCCACAGAGCTTGGTCAGGCAATGACTGGATTGAAAATGATATGTCCGGCCAACAGGGAGGGATCAAATGTGTGAAAAATCACACAAGAGGGGAAGAACTCAGAAACTATACAAAGATTGGTACAAGATCCCAGCCTGTACTATTACTGGAAACGTTTCTATGAGTTGGTTTCTAATACGTAAATCCAGGTGGAAAAAAGTGAACATATAAATCTATGTATATCTGCAACAATGGGCGTGCACATCGAAAAAGATGTGTACAAAACACATGCGTACCTACATGCAGATAAATATACACACATATATAGGTAGCAGTGTGCAGTAGGGTACGATATGTGTAGCAGGTATCCTATGTATTTGAGAGCGATATGTTCATGCCACGTGGGGAAAGCGTACCCAACTGGACTATGACACGATTCTCATATATATAATAATATGTCTTCTGTGCTTAAATTGGTTCAGTAACATCCCATATGAAATCTATGTACCGTGTGTACATGATCTCTATAATAAGTACTTATGTCTCTAAATATGTAAATTATCTATTCATAGCAAATTCCTTCTCTTGTACAATTCCGTCTATTTGATCCACACTTCTAAGACATTTCTCTGTCGGTCTCACTTCCTTTCATCTACCTTTCATCTACCTTTCATCTACCTTTCATCTACCTTTCATCTACCTTTCTGACTCTTAAATTAAAAAATGAACCATAGAAAGCTAAACGCAGCTTCTTTAAATAATAAGTCTGTTTGCAGATTTTCAATCTATTTCCAAATGTTCAATCTATTTCCAAATGTTCAATCTATTTCCAAATGTTCAATCTATTTCCAAATGTTCAATCTATTTCCAAATGTTCAATCTATTTCCAAATGTTCAATTTATTTCCAAATGTTCAATCTCTTTCCAAATGTTCAATCTATTTCCAAATGTTCAATCTCTTTCCAAATGTTCAATCTATTTCCAAATGTTCAATCTATTTCCAAATGTTCAATCTATTTCCAAATGTCCACTGTGTTTCCAAATGTTCAATCTCTTTCCAAATGTTCAATCTATTTCCAAATGTCCACTGTGTTTCCAAACGTTGAATCTATTTCCAGCGGTTTCATCTATTACCAAATGTTCAATCTATTTCCAAAGATTCAATCTGTTTTCAAATGTTTTAATAATTTCCAAATGTCCTCTTTGTCTCCAAATGTCCACATTGTTTCCAAATGTTCAGTTTGTTTTCACACTCACATTTAGGAGGTAGAGTGTAATCGTTGCTTGAAATTTGTTCTTGACCGTAAACAATCAGCTATGAGTCGCTACTCACTTCCAGCCGAAGGGCTTGTTACATCATAATAAGTAACTAAATTTATACAATTTCCACGCTAGCCTTCGTAGGTGATTTTTCCTATCTCTCTTTTCTACACATCTTGACTCTCATCCTACCTCCCCTCATGTAGCCTCCTTTCTTATTTCAACATCCTACTTTCTTCTCTTCTTTTCTGTCCACCTCTCCATTCTCCTGGTCATCTAACATGTAGATATAGATAATTGTGCTTCATCGTTTGTTGTTGTTGTCCTTGTTTTCCGAAGAAGGCTCCTAGCCGAAACGTCAGTATTGTGTTGTGTTCCCTATTTGTAAAGCTGTCACCATACCTTGGAGTGTCTAACACCCCCCATCACTGGCTCCTACGTATGTGACACGGAGTTTCATGCACTGTGCTGATATTTCTTTGAATGCTATCAGAAACAAGATCGGAATATAAGTGGACACTCTCACAGGGTAATGATGTCCACCCCAAACACAAAGACAAAGACTTTAGCATCTGTGCATTGTACCTCATTTCGTTCTTTATTTAAACAGCTTTGGGGAATTGGTTTTGATGTAACCGAAATGCTCAAACGGTTAATTAACGCACTTCCGTTTTGACATCATTTAATAGTTGACGTCACCAACATTGGGTGTTGTTCATATTACATTACGCACGGAACGAATTATTTATTGTGGTTGATCAGTGACACTGCAGAGAATATGGTCGCACTCGCCCGCATTAGTTTTGTTTAACATTTCAACTCTCGACCGCTCCTCGTTTTATGCTGATTCCTGTTTAATTATTATTGATGCAGATGCATGTGGGCTTTTATCCTTTTGGTTCTACACAATGTGTTATATTGGTGGGGAGTCTGTAGATATTTAGCCCACCCAGGTTGTTTCTCTACACATTGGACGAATGTACTGAATTTTTTGTTTTAACATTTCACCCTAAAGGCGGTATAAAGTCTAATTTGTCTGTTAGGGTTTTAAAAGTATAACCATCTTTAATTTTTCATCTTCCTCTTTTTTCTTCTTATTTTCTTCTTCTCTTCCTCTTCTTCTACTTCTTCTTTTTTTCTTCTTATTTTCCTCTTCTCTTCCTCTTCTTCTACTTCTTTTTTTCTTCTTATTTTCCTCTTCTCTTCCTCTTCTTCTACTTCTTCTTTTTCTTCTCCTTCTTCTACTTCCACTTCTACTTCTTCTTCTTCTCTCTCTCTTGTCATTATTTGTATTATTATTTTCTCCTTCTCCTTCTCCTTCTTCTGCTTTTTTCTTCCTCTTCTTCTCTTTCTCTTGTCATTATTTGTATTATTATTTTCTCCTTCTCCTTCTCCTTCTTCTGCTTCTTCTTTCTCTTGTCATTATTTGTATTATTATTTTCTTCTTCTTCCTCTTCTTCTGCCTCTTATTCTTACTCTTCTTCTCTTTCCTCTTCCTCTTCCTCTACCTCTTCTTCTACTTCCTCTTCTTCCTCTTCTTCCTCTTCTTGTTGCTACTATTCTGTCTTTTTACTATTAAAGCTGGGTCCTTTATTTTTGCTTTAGTAAAGTAAAGTACCCCCGTCACGCTACCCAGTCAGATCCCAACCGACGGCTTCCGGGTTCACCCAGCCTTTAATGGGTACCGGATTTTTTTCTGGGAAAGTAAAGTGGCACAGGCGTAATATCGACCACATTACCCCAAAAATCATGTGCTGAAGGTCTGTAACATGTATGGTCACTAACACCATATTTCCTATACGTCATTAGGCGTGACGGGGCTCTTTATTTATTATTTTTTTACAAGAACAACACAAAAAATTGTAAAAGTTATAGAAGAAACGACAATGTAGACAATTCATGTTCATATGAACGATATATCGGTAGATAGATGGAATGCCATTCTGGAAAGTTAGTCTGGTATGAGATGAATACTATTTCACACCATGTGACCTCGTCCAGCGCTCGTTGGGAGGGCAAGATTTCAGCATCTAGCACAGATCTTCGGGATGAAGGTACAGATAGATAAGATGACCTTCACTTAAGACAGGATTTCTTCATAACCAGCAACATTATAATCTCTTCACTGATAGCGTATGTGCTTTATCAACATTGAATGTGTTCACTTCAGTGTTAAAATTAGGGGTGTTCCGTCGAGGTAACAGTTGTGGAGAAATGGTGGCAGTTGATGAATCAGTGATGTTGATTCGACGTTCTAGAGTTTGACATTTAGAAGTCAGAGTCTTGGAGTCATAGACCATGAGTCATGGAGTCATACGAAAGAGGGGGAGATGAATAAATAAATCAGAAAGACAAATAGAGGAGGACAGCGTGGAGATGAATTAGCATTGCAAGAAAATAGATTAAGAATAATAGATAAAATTAATACTGAATTAGACGAGCAACAATTGGATACAGGAAAAACAGTGGCACAAAAGAAGCCATATTCAGCATGAGAACATTGATTGAAAAGTACACAGAAGTAAACAAACCAATAAATGCCTGCTTTATAGACTACACCAAAGCTTTCGATAGAATACACCATAACCAACTCATAGACTGACTGAAGGATATAAATCTAGACGACGCAGACATACGACTAATATGTAATTTGCAAACAGCAATAATAAAATATAACAAAGAGAACTCTACACCTATTGATATAAAAAGAGGAGTAAGACAGGGATGCATCCTATCACCAAGCTTGTTCAATCTATACACTGAGCAAATCTTTAAAAACATCCTGAGATGCCAGGCCTAAACATTAATGGAAAGATAATCAATAACCTGAGATATGCTGATGATACTGTTCTACTAGCAGAAAATCCTAAAGATCTACAACAATTGTTTAATGTGATAAACATAACTAGAAAAAATTATGGACTAGATATGAATATCAAAAAGACTAAAACTATGATCATAAACAAAGAAAATTCACAAGACCTACAATTAAAAATCACAGTTGAGGGAATACATCTGGAGACAGTCCAGAGCTACAACTACCTGGGACATACTATAACCAGTGATGGAAAATGCAAAACTGAAATAAACAAAAGAATAGGTATGGCAAAAAGTAATGTTAAAGCCATGAAAAATATACTAACAACAAAACAAATATCAGCAGCGCTGAAACTAAGAATCGCAAAATGTTACATCTTCTCAATATTCCTGTATAGTGCAGAAACATGGACATTAGACAAGAAAACAGAACAGAAAATTGAAGCCTTTGAAATGTGGATTTATAGAAGAATAGGTAGAATGGGATGGAAAGAAAAGAAAACAAACGATGAAGTTTTAAAACAACTAAAAATAAAAAGAGAACTACTAAACACAATTAAGACAAGACAAATGAAATTTTTGGGGCATATTAAACGATACAACAGCCTACTAAAAGTAATATTGGAAGAGAAAATACAAGATAAAAGAGGTAGACCAAGACTAACATGGACGAGTAACATCAAAAGATGGACAAGTCAATCTATGACAACCTGCGCCATCAAAGCAAGAGACAGAGTAGAATGGTGATCCATGGTAGCCAACCTTCGTTGCGGAGACGGCGCTTGATGATGATGAGATAAAATTGCATAAATAGAGAAGAAATAAAGATAAAAGTAGACTGCTGTTATATAGAATAAATATAGAAGATAAGTATAGTTTTATAGGCGCAAAGTGTGTTCAGCTGGGAGATAAAAGATAAATTCAATTAAATAGTGTAAGAATAGAAAACATAGAGAGATGAACAGAGTATAGAGAGCAACGGTTAAAGTAGGGGAGAGACGAAGGAATTAAGTGTGGGTTATGGAGGTTGTGAAGTCTGAGTTGTGAGGGTTGTGAAGGCTGAGTTCTGAGGGTTGTGAAGTCTGAGTTGTGAGGGTTGTGGAGGCTGAGTTGTGAGGGTTGTGGAGGCTGAGTTGTGAGGGTTGTGGAGGCTGAGTTGAGAGGGTTGTGAAGTCTAAGTTGTGAGGGTTGTGAAGTCTGAGTTGTGAGGGTTGTGAAGTCTGAGTTGTGAGGGTTGTGAAGTCTGAGTTGTGAGGGTTGTGAAGTCTGAGTTGTGAGGGTTGTGGAGGCTGAGTTATGAGGGTTGTGGAGGCTGAGTTCTGAGGGTTCTGAAGTCTAAGTTGTGAGGGTTGTAAAGACTGAGTTGTGAGGGTTGTGAAGTCTGAGTTGTGAGGGTTGTTGAAGCTGAGATGTGAGGGTTGTGGATGCTGAATTCTGAGGGTTGTGAAGTCCGAATTGTGAGTGTTGTGGTGTCTGAGTTGTGAGGGTTGTGAATTCTGAGCTGTGAGGGTTGCGAAGTCTGAGTTGTGAGGGTTGTAAAGTCTGAGTTGTAAGGGCTGTGAAGCTTGAGTTGTGAGGGTTGTGAAGTCTGAGTTGGGAGGGTTATATAGTTTGAGTTATAGAGGGCGTGATGTCTGAGTTGTGAGGGTTGTGGAGGCTGAGTTGTGAGGGTTGTGGAGGCTGGGTTATAGAGAGCGTAGTGACTGGGTTGTGGAGGGCGTGGAGTCTGAGTTATAGAGGACGTGGAGTCTGAGTTATAGAGGACGTGGAGTCTGAGTTATAGATGACGTGAAGACTGAGTTATAGAGGAAGTGGAGTCTGAGTTATAGAGGACGTGGAGTCTGAGTTATAGAGGACGTGGAGACTGAGTTATAGAGGACGTGGAGTCTGAGTTATAGAGGACGTGGAGACTGAGTTATAGAGGACGTGGAGTCTGAGTTATAGATGACGTGAAGACTGAGTTATAGAGGACGTGGAGTCTGAGTTATAGAGGACGTGGAGACTGAGTTATAGAGGAAGTGGAGTCTGAGTTATAGAGGACGTGGAGACTGAGTTATAGAGGAAGTGGAGTCTGAGTTATAGAGGACGTGGAGACTGAGTTATAGAGGACGTGGAGTCTGAGTTATAGATGACGTGAAGACTGAGTTATAGAGGACGTGGAGTCTGAGTTATAGAGGACGTGGAGACTGAGTTATAGAGGACGTGGAGTCTGAGTTATAGAGGACGTGGAGACTGAGTTATAGAGGAAGTGGAGTCTGAGTTATAGAGGACGTGGAGACTGAGTTATAGAGGACGTGGGGTCTGAGTTATAGAGGACGTGGAGACTGAGTTATAGAGGACGTGGAGTCTGAGTTATAGAGGACGTGGAGACTGAGTTATAGAGGAAGTGGAGTCTGAGTTATAGAGGACGTGGAGTCTGAGTTATAGAGGACGTGGAGACTGAGTTATAGAGGACGTGGAGTCTGAGTTATAGATGACATGAAGACTGAGTTATAGAGGACGTGGAGACTGAGTTATAGAGGACGTGGAGACTGAGTTATAGATGACGTGGAGTCTGAGTTATAGATGACATGAAGACTGAGTTATAGAGGACGTGGAGACTGAGTTATAGAGGACGTGGAGACTGAGTTATAGATGACGTGGAGTCTGAGTTATAGATGACGTGAAGACTGAGTTATAGAGGACGTGGAGTCTGAGTTATATATGACGTGAAGACTTTGTTATAGAGGACGTGCAGTCTGAGTTATAGATGACGTGAAGACTGAGTTATAGAGGACGTGGAGTCTGAGTTATATATGACGTGAAGACTGAGTTATAGAGGACGTGGAGTCTGAGTTATAGATGACGTGAAGACTGAGTTATAGAGGACGTGGAGTCTGAGTTATATATGACGTGAAGACTGAGTTATAGAGGACGTGGAGTCTGAGTTATAGATGACGTGAAGACTGAGTTATAGAGGACGTGGAGTCTGAGTTATATATGACGTGAAGACTTTGTTATAGAGGACGTGCAGTCTGAGTTATAGAGGACGTGGAGTCTGAGTTATAGAGGACGTGGAGTCTGTGTTATTGACTGCATGGAGTCGGATTTATGAGTGTTGTGGAGTCTGAGTTGTAACTTGTCAGACGGGGTGGTGGAAGCTATTGTGTTTTTTTTTCTTTTTTGAAGGTTTGTTTTTGTCGAGCAGCTTCTCTCGTGCCTGATTCTGCCAATCTTTGACAAACACACACGGCCACAGAATGAACAAGTCAGGCCCACTGATCCACATAAACTAACTGAGGACAGTATACAAATAAAGCAAATGGAGACATTTAGATAGGAATCTATGACAAATGATAATTCAGAAAGATCAGAAATAGACTCGAAATGCAACAAAGCCTGTCAAATCATTGAGCACTATTGCCCAACTGACTGCGAACATCTAGCTAGTGATGGCACATCACGGAGAGCGTGTATAAGGAGTGGTATAACATCATTTGAGACTGTAAAATTATTAAAGTACCCCCGTCACGCCAAGTGGCGTATAGGGAATATGGTGTTAGTGACCATACATTTTACAGACCTTCAGCACATGATTTTTGGGGTAATGTGGTCGGTATTACGCCAGTGCTGCTTTACTTTCCCCCCAAAAAAATCCGGCACCCATTTGAGGCTGGATGAACTGGAAGCCGTCGATTGGGATCGAACCCTACCTCTTGTTCTTTGTAGTCCAGTTCACTAACCACTGAGCTATCGCGGCTATTTGAGATTGTGCTAGGGAAAAACTTAGATGAGAAAAGACTTATAAAAAATGATGGATAACCCGGTGGATCAGTGGGCCTGACTTGTTCATTCTGTGGCCGTGTGTGTTTGTCAAACATTGGTAAAATTAGCCACGAGAGAGGCTGCTCGACAAAAACAAAACCTAAAAAGCAAAAAAAAAAAACAAAAAAAAAACACAATAGCCTCCAGTAGATCGTCTGACAAGACGAAAAGGGCCATATATTGCTCACGAGGAAATACGTTTAGAGGGAAAACGGCACTCTACAATAAAACCTTCATTCCAACGTTGTGCTACCAATGCTAGACCTGGACTCAAGATGCAAGAACAATAAGAAAAATAACCTCTATGTTGATGAAGTGTGTTAGACGAATGGCAGGAAACAGAATGAGGGATAAGATCAGAAATGAAGAACTGAGCGTTTCTGATTTTACCTTCTGCACGTGGGCCTTTGTAAATCTAAACATTGCCACCTATACTGAATTCCTGACCGCTGAGGGGGACCACCCAACGGATATGACGTTTTCAGCATTGCGAGTAGGGGCGGGGGATAGGTAAAATGACGTCACCCATGTTTAACAAAGCTGATGACGTCACAAGCTTGGTGTGCTTTGGGGAAAATCCTCTCAGCCCTTCAGCTTTTAATACAGGCGGTAATGATCTTGCTTAAGGTTGTGGTTAGTTGAAGGCCCCGGTATCACTGCAAATGAATTAAAAGCAACAATTGCTCAACCGCCCCTGCCAGTGGAATCATCAGAATTAATATCTAATTGAAAGACCCAAACAAAGAAAGGTAGCTACAGTCGCCATCCTAGCAGCTACAGCACACGCCAAAAGACGTAAGGACAAGTGGCACCGAAAGTGAATGCAACTGTATGTCCTTCGTCATGCGATATCTTCATTCATAGTAAGGAGGCAAAGCCGCGCCTTCAGCACCAGAGCTGGAAGTTGTCAGCGACCCACAGCTCATGGCTTGCGCCAGGATCGGTGAACCAGAACCATCCAGACCCTGTTCCACCTCTCCGTGGTGCCTCCAGTAACAGACAAACCTGTCTAGTCTGGCCAAGCGAGCAGGGATCGAAGAGGGAAGACAACCCGGTACTCAAAAATGTCGAGCTGAAGAACGAAGAGGAATCCTACAGTCTACGAATACTCTAGAATACTTTAGTCATCGGGTGAACGCAAGCAAGCCAGCACTCATAGTAAGCAATCGGAATATTGAAACACAATCTGGATGAAAAACACAGCTCACTGTGTGCACAGAGCACTAAACTCAGTAGCTCTGGTAGCAAGCCGGACTCGACATATGACAAAACTGTAACAAGGGACACTTTTCAGACTGAGTCTCAATGGTTACTGTCGGCTAGCCGCCATATTGACCGGAAGGCCGGCAGTGATCTTACCGATGGCTATGCTACATCACCCACCGCTAAAATATAGTAACATCACGTGGCATCAAGATTCATGAAAGTCAATGCCCTCTGTGGGTTTTCCCAAATGTTATGGGTTTTCCCGTTCGTAGGAAGCTCACTAAAAATAGACAAAACCAGCGGTCACAAAATTGCACGGAATGGGGAAGAGGAAAAAAAAAAACATGCTCACATACAAATATCCCATTCGAGACAAGTTGAGAGGTTGCACATTTCCCAGGAGATTTATCAAGTATCCAGGATACGTGTGTATATTTACAAAAAGATAAGGCACCCGGAGGTCATGTGGCATGAGTTACGTATTATTGTGGCCAGCTTTCAAACACTGTCAAGGCGATAAGGAGTGGAGCGCCACACTCGATAGAAGAGGAAGCCATTTTGTCTGTCCAGAATGTTGTGAGCATGTTTGTTTGTCTAAAAATATATTTGCTCGTGACATGTCAAAGTGATCCTTCCCGAGTGTAAATAGAGGGTCAGTTTAAAGAAAACACGATTAGTTGCATAACTCTCTGTGAGAGCTTCCTGATGAGGTGTGACCTTTGTAATATTACTTATCAGGGACGGATAATTGTAGCTGTGATAACGACCGGTTAATGCGTTCATTTATTTTTTGAGGTTGTTTTAGTTCAATTCTCCAATTTGCGTGTTTTCATTTTCCAGACAATTCCCTACTTCAGCGTACATCTCACATCATCATCATGTGCCATGCCGGTTGACGTGGGCGATCATGTCCCTCCACAATCTTCTATCTACAGTGCATCGTATCAGTTCTGTTGTTGACTGTTTTCCATGCCATGACACCAAGCTATCCAGTATTTTCTATCTTTATCGTCCGCGATCTCTCTTTCATTTTATTTTGCCAGTTGTAACCAAGTATTCCAACGTTCCTCCTCTCATGATTTGCCCTAAAAGTGTTGATTGTTTCTTTCTGATGTTTTTTTTTTTTTTTTTTGGAGTTCCCTTTTTGTGTTGGCCTCTTTGAGAACTTCCTCATTTGTCTTTTTAGCTGTCCAGGGAACTTTCAACATTCTTCTGAGAAATCCCATCTCTGTGGCCTCTAATCGTCTTTTCATTTGATTGTCAACTGTCCATGATTCGTCTCCATAGGTCAGAATTGGCTCAATGGTTCACCGATGAACTCTTTTTCTCATTTCTATTGACATAGATTTGTTGCATAAGATTTTTTTCATTTTCTGAAATGCTATTTTTGCCTGAGCTATTCTGATTTTTATTTCCGTGATGTCATTATTGTGCCCATGTATTTGACGCGTTGTACTTGTTTCAGATTTGTCCTCTTTATTTTTATGTTGTATAGTGGCGATGATTGTTTCTTCCATATGACCATTACTTCTTTCTTCTTACTATTCTAGACATCAAAATGAATAAGTTCGAAGTTATTGGTCAGGTCAAGGCTGGTGACATCTCAATAAAGTTAGCCCCAGTATGGTACCGATGATTTCCCCACCTCTCATCATCATCATCATCATCATGTGCCATACCGGTTGCAGTACGCGATCATGTCCTTCCACAATCTTCTATCCACAGTGCATCGTATCAGTTCTGTTGTTGACTGTTTTCCATGCAATGACACCAAGTAAAGTACCCCCGTCACGCCAAGTGACGTATAGGGAATATGGTGTTAGTGACCATAAATTTTACAGGACCTTCGGCACATGATTTTCTGGGTAATGTGGTCGGTATTACGCCCGTGCTGCTTTACTTTCCCAGAATAAAATCCGGTACCCATTTAAGGTTGGGTGAACCCGAAAGCCGTCGGTTGGGATCGAACCCTACCCCTTGTATATGACCCCAAGCTATCTAGTATTTTCTCCCTTTGTTGTTCGCGATCTCTTTTTCCTGTTATTTTATATGATGTAACCAAGTATTGCAACTTTCCTCTTCTCGTGATGTGCCCATAAAATGTTGAAATATTTATTTATATATTTATCCCCATCTCTTGACGTCTTCTACTTCTTCTTCCTCTATCCTTCCTCTGCTGCCGTTGGCGTCGAGGGGAGAAACAATCTGCGATTCTTTGCTCTTCTATTGGCCTCTTCTGATGTTATCCCTCCTAGTGACTCTAGTATTCCCTTTATCCATCTCTTTCTCGGTCTTCCTCTTAATCTGGCGTTTTCGTAGCGTTTGTTTATGGCTCTTTGAGTCATTGTTAGTTTTTTTTGTCTTGTTATGTGGCCGAACCAATTTATCTGTTGTTTCTTTATGTATTCGATGGCTGGTTCAATTTCGAGTTTCTTCCTCAGGTCAGTGTTTCTTACTCTGTCCCTTAAGCTGTTTCCTGTCATGCTTCTGACACATTTCATTTCGGTGGTCGTTATCTTTCTTATTGTTCTAGAGTCCAGCGTCCAATTCTGGCACTGATAGCACAGAGTTGACGTCTCTAGACGTCAATATGAATTATTCCAAGAAAGAGTTTCTCAACACAACGGTTGTCAATAATATGTATTATATTAATAATTAATAATTAATAAGATGTGTGTATTATATTAATAATTAATAATTAATAAGATGTGTGTATATGTATGTGTATGTTGATATGTATTAGTATGTGCACTTCTTCTTGCACGTGTATATATGTATACACGCATCTGTGTGTGTGTATACATGTATTTATGGGCCCTTAGATACTTTCAGATATTGCCTGTGCCTTTGTAGTTGACGGACCTAGATAGCGTTCCCCCCGCTCGTGTATTTTTAGAACCCTTCACCTCTGACCACAGGGTATAAATTACAGCTACATTCGTGAGAAATTCCTTCCTAGCCTGACCACAGTCCACGACACACAGGGAAGTCAACATATTTCGATTATTTTGTTTTTGATGTTTCATTAATAGTTAGCTATGTAGGATTAGTTTTATTTATTTACATATCTGTGTGTGTATGTTGTTTGTTTGTTCCTGCTGAAGGCCTATTGAGCCGAAACGTCGTTCGAATCTGTGTCGTCTACTAATCACGTAAAGCTTCTAACATACCATTTTTTCTTTTTTTTTCAATTTTTCCTCGCATTTAGCTTTACTGCAGCTTCGCATTTTTATGCATTCACTTGCATTTTTTTTGCATTAACCCCTTGTCAATAATATGTTGGCCATGATTACAGTAGATGTCCAGCACTTATTTCCTCAGTGCCACAATCACATTCATCAGAGGTGCCTATCATTAGGATGTTGAAAAGGTGGTACTTTAATCTGTTGTGGCCAGTTCGGAGTCTCTAGATTATTAGTTTTTACTTTCTGTTTAAATGATAGTAAGAATGGAGCCGCGATAGCTCAGTGGTTAGTGAACTAGACTACAAAGGACAAGAGTTAGGGTTCGATCCCAACCGACGCCTTCCGGGTTCACCCAGCCTTTAATGGATACCGGATTTTTTCTGGGAAAGTGAAGCAGCACGGGCGTAATACCGTCCAAAATACCCCAAAAATCATGTGCTGAAGGTCTGTAAAATTTATGGTCACTAACACCATGTTCCCTATACGCCACTTGTCGTGACGGGGGCTCTTTACTTACTGATAGTAAGAATACTTTTTTTCAGTTAACCCTGATGCCCGAATTTTGTGTCCAGATATTTGTTCCTAACAAACCTCTTTGATTCCTCATAAGTTGGACTTGTATCTGGCTGGTGGAATTTGCCACCTTCCTTTGCTAACCTGTTGGCCTCATTGTTTCCAGGTATATTCCAATTAGATTGAAGGCTCTCAGTTACAATTCTGTATCTTCGGCACGTCTTGAAGATTTTTTTTTTTATCATTGAAGCCTTCGATTTGCTTGCTTGCTTGCTTGCTTGCTTGCTTGCTTGCGTTCGCCCGATGACTAAAGTATTCTTGTAGAATAGAGAATTCTTCTTCGTCATCCGCTCTTAAAAAACGCGTTAAGTGTTGTGTTGTGGTTTGCACTAAATCTGTGATATTTGCGCCTTTCGGCCAAACACATCCGACTTCAGCATGACATTTTTGAGTACCGGATTGTCTTCCCTCTTCTATCCCTACTCGCTTGGCCAGACTAGACATTTTTGACAATAGAAACAACAACAAAAAAGAGTTCTTAAATGTTATGTAGAGCCAGTCTTAGCATATGTATGTGAATCATGGACAATAGGACAACAGACAAGAAAATCACTGGAGTCTGTAGAAATGTGGTTTTACAGAAGAATGTTGAGAATACCATGGACTACTTATAAGAGCAATGAAAACGTTCTGAAAGAGGCCAAAGCAATAAAGAAAGCTAATATCGAATAATAGGAAGAAACAATCATCATTTTTTGGTCTGTAATGAGAAGAGATCAGCTGGAATATATTGTAACAACTGGAAAAAATTGAGGGGATGAAGAGATAGAGGGAAGCAAAGAGAAAAGATACCAGACAGTTTAAGAGAATGGGTTTGGCAGAAGGTCAACAACAGAAATGATAAATAACTGTCGAGATCGAAAGTTGTGGAGAGACATGATCACCTACGCCAGCAGGCATGGTACTTGATGATTACGTCTAAAGATTATTGCATTGCTTGTTCTTTTAATCACTTCCCTTTTAGATGTAGTCCCGGCTTGGGTGTGTCAAGGCGCTGTTATAATTTGGAACATAAATCTTTTCTTGACTTCCTATTCTATCGTAATAAAAGTAAAAAGTAAAGAGCCCCCGTCACGCCAAGTGGCGTGTAGGGAAATATAGTGTTAGTGACCCTATATTTTACAGACCTTCAGCACATGATTTTTGGGGTAATGTGGTCGGTATTACGCCCGTGCTGCTTTACTTTCCCAGAAAAAAAATCCGGTACCCATTTAAGGCTGGGTGAACCCGGAAGCCGTCGGTTGGGATCGAACCCTACCCTTTGTCCGTGGTAGTCCAGTTCACTAACCACTGAGCTATCGCGGCTCCTATTCTATCGTAATGCGTCTGTTAATGTCTCGTTTCAGAGTCAAGACCACGTGGCAGTGACAGAGGAGACAAAAAATATTATTTAAAAAAAAAAAGAAAAGAAAAAAAACGGTACGGTTAAAGCTTTACATAACAAGTGGACAACACAAACCAGAACGACGTTTCGGTGAAAAATGCCTTCAACTTGAACAAACACACAACACAGGTGCAGATATTTATTGAAATAAAAAATTATATAAATATATATATATGGAGCCGCGATAGCTCAGTGGTTAGTGAACTGGACTACAAAGAACAAGAGGTAATGTTCAATTCATTTTAAGGCTGACGGTGAAGAGATCAATTCCTTAGTAGTCATCGGGTGAAAGCTTGAAAGAAAGTAAGAAAGAAAGAATGAAAGAAAGAACAAGAAAGAAAGAAAGAAAAGAAGAAAGAAAGAAAAAGAAAGGAAAAAAAAAAGGGAAAAAGGAAAAAAGAAAGGAAGGAAGGATGAGAGAGAGAAAGAAAGTAAGAAAGAAAGAAAGAAAAAGAAAACAAAAAAAGAAAGAAAGAAATGAAGAAAAAAAGAAAAAGAAAGAAAGGAAGAAGGAGAAGAAAGAAAGTAAAAACAAAGAAAGAAAGAAAAAAGAAAGAAAGAAACGAAGAAAGAAAGAAAAAAAATAAAGAAAAATAAAACAAGAAAGGAAGGAAGAAAGAAAGAAGAAAGAAAGAAAGAAAGAAAGAAAAAAGAAAGAAAGAAAGAAAGAAAGAAAAAGAAAGAAAAAAAGAAAAAAATAAAGAAAGAAAAAAAGAAAGAAAGAAAGAAGAAAGAAAGAAAGAAAGAAAGAAAGAAAGAAAGAAAGAAAGAAAGAAGAAAGAAAATTTTCCTTTAAAAACACTGAGCCATCTTTTTTTTCCGAAATAAAAAAAATGTGTCCACACCTTGTGAGGAAAGGTGAGAATTGGAACTGTCAGGTGATAACATTCTAGCAGAGACTCCTGCACTTCACAGCTCTGGGGGACCGGACTATTCCAGCATGCCCCAGGATCTGGCAGCTCAGGATTGATGACGTAAGCATATCATGACAAGAGATGCCCAGGGAACCATTGTTGAAATTGCCCGGATGTAAGAACGAGATCTACCTAATCTTGAAGCAAGTCCCTGGAGTCGGACGGTTCTCAGAGGTTTAATACGGAGGGGGCCACGGTGATCGGCGATTGGTGCGTGGATGTGGATCATGGACAATCGGATACAAGTACCCAAAAAAAAATGCTTTCGGTACCACACACACACACACACACCACACACACACACACACACACACACCACACACATACCATACCAGACACACACACCACACAAGCATACAACACATACACACCAAAGAAAACTCCACACATTCCACTATGAGAAAACAGACCAGGACGTCACTCGCAAAATCAGAGATAAGAAACAGAGCGCCCCTCGTAGAGGCAGGAGAGATGGGCGCAGCCACCTTGGTGGAACGTAGAAGTAGAGGAAGCTTGGCGGAGCAAGAGACAAATGGCCAAGACATGGCAGAAAGCCAGAAAGAATGGAAGAACACAACCTGAGCTCTTGAAGCGTCTGAAAGTAGAGGTCGACCAAAGAATGATGTACTTTAGACTATGTGCTAAGCAGGCTAATGATGTCAAATGGGATGACTTCTGTAAAATGTGTGCTCAGAAAAATCGCTAGCCACATTCTGGCGCCTTCATCAGAGCATGAATGGCACAACACGACACAGAGACATACCAGACTTTCAGAGCACAGGCCGGATATGGCACAAATCTGATGAGAGCAAAGGGAAGGTCCTGCTTGCCCGCTACATTGAGCAGACGGACCAAAGAAATGAGGCTGTAAGAATGAGGATACGGGGATCTTTGTCAAAATTGTGTAAGGATGTAGGGCTGGAAGATCTCACAATCACAACCGATACCATTCGCACGACACTTACAAGGTCACACAACACTGCTCCTGGTCCAGATGGTGTTCGGTACGATTACATAGACGATTTAGCTGACGACGACTTGACAAAACTGGCCAATGAGTTTAATGCCAGTATTCGGAGTGGACAGATTAAGGAGGAGTGGTCACATAGCTACTTTCTAGCGCTACGAAGCTAAACAATAACCATTCTCATATCAGTGCCTACAAAATCATCACAATGCAGAACACTGCGGGCAAGCTGCTGGAGAAAATAGTTGCCCGTGTCCTCACCTGTCGCCTGAACAGAAAAGTGCATTCCTACCCACACTCAGAGGTTATAAATATAACAAAGAGACATGGCTCAATGCGGCAGTATTTGCCTATGACGTATTCGAAGGCTTCCACAGACGAGAGGAGACATGTGCTGCTGCTATAGATCTGGAGGATGCATACAATAGGGTACCATTTGAATATCTCATGCATATGCTCCTCAAACTGGCGGTGCACCCCTTCCTCATTAGATGGATCGCCGCGACACTGTTTCAGAGGAAGGTGGTACTCAGATGTGGAAGTTGGTCTTCCGAGGGAACATCCATTTGTCCTGGGCTGCCACAAGGCTCACTATTGTCACCAGTTCTATTTAACGTGTACACAATAACGATCACGGAACAACAGCTGGATGGGAGGGGAAGAACTATGACTTTTGCTGATGATATTCTGGTATATCGACAGGGAAGAGACAGACGGGGAATCGCCTCCACAATGCAAGACGAACTCGATCGCATTTCTTCTTGGTGTGGGTTTCAGGTGCCTTGGTTAATCCTAATAAAGCGTCAGTTTCATGGTTCTCCCTTAACAATCATATCGTTAATACGACCACACCGGTAGTACAAATGGGAGCTGATGAGGTGACCAGGAACAACTTGATGACATACCTCGGAGTTAAGTTTGATCGCAGCCTGTGTTTTCGGGACCACGTCGACCATGTGATAACAAAATCCCGCAAAGGATTAGCTGCCTTGAAGGTCATGGCAGCTGCCAACATCGAGCAGAGGCTACTTACTCTTCCTTTTCTAGGGATTAGTCCTCGCACCAATCGAGTATGCCCTGGCAATTCTTACTATCAGTACGACTCAAATTGATAGGCTGGAGAAAATAAAACATGAAGCCATGCACATTACCTTGGGATGTACGAGGGACACTCCTGTGTAGCATTGAGGTATCTTCTTGACTTTCCAACCATGGATGACAGAATCAAGATCTGGAGAGCACAAGCATACCTGAGGATTAGTACAGATAAAGAGCATCCATTGCACCACGTGCTCAACACAGGGAAAGGTGCCAGGCTAAAAGAGACAAATCATGGGTGGGCCGAGCAGAAGATGTCATCAAAACAGGTCTGTGGGCTTACGAATATCAGCGTTGGTGAGGAGTGGATACCGGCCTACGTCATTCAAGGGGACTTTCTCGTGTATTGTCACACTCGACAGGAAAAGTAGGGAACAGAATCCGGTCGTGGTTAATTGTGAGGTCAACGGTCTCATCTGCGATAACACCGATGAGAACGATGCAGTAATCTATACAGACGGATCTGTAAGACGACACGAAAGAAGTGCATGGACATTTATAGCACGCTCGACAGGCAGAATAGTCAAGGGAGACAGTGGTGCATACGCCATGACCACGAGTAGCATGACAATGGAGGTGATGGCAGTGACCAAGGCATTCAAATAGTTAGAGTCACAAGACTACATCCACGCATGTATACTGAGTGATTCGATGAGCATGATTACAAAGGGGAGGCGGGATCTCTACGCATGCAATGGGTAGAGTCGTTGCAGAAATCCAAAATACGTAAGGTCACCTTTGTCTATGTGCCTGGACATGAGGGAATACAGGAAAATGAAAGAGCGGACAGGTTGGCTAGCTGCGCTGTCGTTGGGGACGGCAACCAATGGATCGGGCGGACATCATCAATGCCCTCCGAGATGTGGGAAGAGCACAGGACTTCGACAAACACAGATCCACGTCACTTCTTCGGAAGATGGAAATGGGAGTTAAGATGGGCACAGCCAGAAATGAGAAACTTAGTGGCCGTGTAAGAAGGACTTATCAACCAACATAGAACTGGAGTCGTCAGTCGCTGGACACTGAGGGAATTGCTGAGGAGGGGATCTGAGCACCTATGGACATGTTCGGAGTGCAATGATGATGACCCGCAAATAACTCAATAACTCAATAACTCAATAACTCAATAACATACACACCACACACACTCAAACAGACACCACACAGACCACACACAACACATACCACACACACACACCACACACACACAACACACAACACATACCACACGCACCACACAACACACACCACACACACTACACAACACACACCACACAACACATACCACACACTCCACACAACATATACCACATACCACACACAACACACACCACACAAACCACACAGCCACACCACGTGCACACACCACACATACCACGCACACACACCCACACCACCACCACACATACACATTCATTATATATGGAGTTATAGAAGAATGTTAGAATGCCATAATGAATGCTGTGAAAGGCGTCGCAGATTACAACAAGCATTGAGAGGATCGTCTACTGGTTTCACTTCTCAAGTATGAATAGTCAGAAAATAGAAGTAATGATCACATCAAAGAAACAATCATCACCATCATGCAGCATAAAATCTTCTTCCTCTTTCTTTTCTCTTTCACTGATACCTAAAAGGTGTCGTGATTTATATCATTTGTCGTTCTTGTGCTGCTCGAATTGTCTGAATTAGTGATTTTCCTTTGTTAAAAATAAACACGACAAATCTGAAACAAGTGTAACGTTTCAAATGCTTGGGCACAATAATGTCATCAGATGGGAGATGCACAATCAGAAATAAAAAGCAGAATAGCTCAGGCCAAAATAGCATTTAAGAAAATGAAAAAGATATTATTCAACAAATCTATGTCAATTGAAGTGAGAAAGATAATTCATCGGTGCTATTATAGGCAATTCTGATCTATGGAAGCGAATCATGGACAGTAGACAAAGAAATGAAAAGACGATTAGCGGGAACAGAGATGGGATTTCTCAGAAGAATGTTGAAAGTTCTCTGGACAACTAAAATTACAAATGAGGAAATTCTGAAAGCGGTCAACACAAAAAGGGAGCTCTTAAAAAACATCAGAAAGAAGCAATCAAATTTTTCGGGCACATCATGAGAAGAGGAAAGTTGGAATACTTCGTTACAACTGGCAAAATAAAAGGAAAGAGAGATCGCGGACGACAAAGAGAGAAAATACTGGATAGCTTGGTTTCATGGCATGGAAAACAGTCAATAACAGAACTGGTACGATGCACTGCAGATAGAAGATTGTGGAAGGACATCATCGTCTACGCCAACCGGTATGGCACATGATAATGATGTTCATGATTTTTATTGTACTGATTGTTCCTGTCCTGCATTGATTGGACGTGTTGCTTCTTTTCCTTTGTGGATGCCATTTCTGCTTTCCGCCTCCGTGTCGCCGGGGTCCACATTTCCTTTGATTCGTGAGCTATCCACTGCTTCCTTTTCGCCTTCCAGTGAGAGGTAGTCTCTTAACGCTCCCACAGTGTCATTTATGTTCAATGTTAAAGTTTATTGCACAATGGCACAGCCTGCCAACCCCATCCGCCATTTCAATGCCACGAACCCCTGCGTGACCTGCTCAATACATTCAAGTTAGACCATTAACGACAGACACGACAAGTACATGTACGCACTTTCTGTCAGACTTATTCTAGATTAAAGAAGACGTTATAATGGGAGAATGAAGAACGAAGATGTTATAATGGGAGAATGAAGAAAGAAGATGTTATAATGGAAGAATGAAGAACGAAGATGTTATAATGGGAGAATGAAGAAAGAAGATGTTATAATGGGAGAATGAAGAACGAAGATGTTATAATGGGAGAATGAAGAAAGAAGATGTTATAATGGGAGAATGAAGAACGAAGATGTTATAATGGGAGAATGAAGAAAGAAGATGTTATAATGGAAGAATGAAGAAAGAAGATGTTATAATGGAAGAATGAAGAAAGAAGATGTTATAATGGGAGAATGAAGAAAGAAGATGTTATAATAAGAGAATGAAGAGGAAGATATTATAATGGAAGAATGAAGAAAGAAGATGTTATAATGGGAGAATGAAGAAGAAGATGTTATAATGGAAGAATGAAGAAAGAAGATGTTATAATGGGAGAATGAAGAAAGAAGATGTTATAATGGAAGAATGAAGAAAGAAGATGTTATAATGGGAGAATGAAGAAAGAAGACGTTATAATGGGAGAATGAAGAAAGAAGATGTTATAATGGGAGAATGAAGAAAGAAGACGCTATAATGGGAGAATGAAGAAAGAAGACGTTATAATGGGAGAATGAAGAAAGAAGACGCAATAATGGGAGAATGAAGAAAGACACACAAATAACTATCATTAGTAGCAGGTTATATTTTTTTAACACGTAAGGGGAACAGCCAACACAAGGAGAGAGCCCCCGAAATATTCTGACCTATGGAAGTGAATCATGGACAGTAGTCGAACAAACGAAAAGACGATTAGAGCCAAAGAGACAGGATTTCTCAGAATAATATTAAGAGTTCCCTGCATGGCTGAAAGGACCATCGAGTAAATTCTCAAACAAAGCCATCACAAAAGGGGGTTCATAAAAACATCAGAAAAAAACATAATCGACATTTTTGGGGCACATCATGAAAAGATGAAAGTTGGAGTACTTGGTTATATCTGATAAAATACAGGGAAAGAGATATCGTGGGCGACAAAGGAAGAAGATACAAGCTAGCTTGGTGTCATGACATGGAAAACCGGCAACAACAGAATTGATAGTAATATGAAACTCTTAATACAGAGCTTCGCAGCAGGAGGATGATCATCAGCCATTCTGCTCTGTCACTTGCTTTGATGGTGCATGTTGTCATAGGCTGGTTTATTCATCTGTTGATGTTACTCGTCCATGTTAGCATTGGTCTGCCTCTGTCACTTGCTTTGATGGTGCAAGTTGTCATAGGCTGGTTTATTCATCTGTTGATGTACCTCGTCCATGTTAGCATTGGTCTGCCTCTGTCCTTCCTTTGATGGTGCAAGTTGTCATAGGCTGGTTTATTCATCTGTTGATGTACCTCGTCCATGTTAGCATTGGTCTGCCTCTGTCCTTGCTTTGATGGTGCAAGTTGTCATAGGCTGGTTTATTCATCTGTTGATGTACCTCGTCCATGTTAGCATTGGTCTGCCTCTGTCCTTGCTTGATGGTGCATGCTGTCATAGGCTTGTTTATTCATTTGTTGATGTTACTCGTCCATGTTAGTCTTGGTCTGCCTCTGTCACTTGCTTTGATGGTGCATGTTGTCATAGGCTGGTTTATTCATCTGTTGATGTTACTCGTCCATGTTAGTCTTGGTCTGCCTCTGTCACTTGCTTTGATGGTGCATGTTGTCATAGGCTGGTTTATTCATCTGTTGATGTTACTCGTCCATGTTAGTATTGGTCTGCCTCTGTCACTTGCTTTGATGGTGCATGGTGTCATAGGCTGGTTTATTCATCTGTTGATGTTACTCGTCCATGTTAGTATTGGTCTGCCTCTGTCACTTGCTTTGATGGTGCAAGTTGTCATAGGCTGGTTTATTCATCTGTTGATGTTACTCGTCCATGTTAGTCTTGGTCTTCCTCTGCCTCTTTTACCTTGTATTTTCCCTTCCAATATTACTTTTAGTAGGCTGTTGTGTCTTTCAACATGCCCCAACATTTTCATTTGTCTTGTTCTAATTGTGTTTAGTAGTTCTCTTTTCATTGTTAGTTGTTTCGGGCCTCGGTAGCCTAATTGGGGAAAACCACCCGACTGGACTTCCGACGTTCGGACAACCCGTGTTCGATTCCCGATGGGAGCAGCATGAGTTGTACTCGTGGTTGGAAAAAAAAAAAATACCCCCATGGTCGACCCAGCCGTTGGCAGAAATGGGTACCAGGGTATTATCCTGGGAAGGTGAGGAATGTTGCCTCGCATCTGAGTTTCGATGCTTGAGGCGACACTATACAGAAATATCCGAACATTTCTGGATAGGCGGCCGAGCACATATGGGTGTAAACTCGCGTGCTAAGACGCCGGTTCAAGTCTCGTACTTTACCTTGACCTTACCTGTTAGTTGTTTTGAAACTTCATTTCTTCTGGGTTCACCCAGCCTTAAATGGGTACCGGATTTTTTTCTGGTAAAGTAAAGCGGCACTGGCGTAATACCGACCACATTACCCGAAAAATCATGTGCTGAAGGTCTGTAAAAATTATGGTCACTAACACCATATTCCCTATACGACACTTGGCGTGACGGTGGCTCTTTACTTATATATATATATTTTTTTTTACTATGATAAGATACAGTTTTAGAGCCGCGATAGCTCAGTGGCTAGTGAACTGGACTACAAAGGACAAGGGGTAGGGTTCGATCCCAACCGACGGCTTCCGGGTTCACCCAGCCTTATATGGGTGCCGAATTTTTTTCTGGGAAGTAAAGCAGCACAGGCATAATACCGACCACATTACCCCAAAAACCATGTGCTGAAGGTCTGTAAAATATGGGGTCACTAACACCATATTTCCCTATACGCCACTTGGCGTGACGGGGGTACTTTACTTTTTCTACTTTTAAGATGCAGTTTTAACATCTGCCTCGTTATGTCGGACGCCTAAACTTCTTGTTATTTCAGGTGCCCTCTTCCTGTATAAATTATTGAGAGGCCAACCTGTCATGAGTTGCGTTAGCGTGCTGGTTAGTGAACTGGACTACAAAGTATAAGTGGTCGACTTCGATTCTGATAGACGGGCCCCAGGTTCACCAAGGTATTAATGGGTACCTAATTTTTCTTAGAAAAAAAAGATGGAACGGACGTTATGCTAACCGTATAATCGACCTCCCCCTCACCCCCCCCCCCCCCACCTCCGAAAAAAGAGGAGGCGGGGAAAAGAACTAGAAAGAGGAGGAGAAGAAGTGGATGGAGAAAGAGGGTGAGACTTTAACAAAGGGGAAAAGAGAAGAAAGAGGAGAAGGAGAAGAAGACAATGAAGGAGGAGGGGAGAAGAAGTAAACGACGATGAAGAAGAAGGAAGATGAAAAGGAAGAAAATGTGCATAAATTCTTCCATAAAATGTTAGCGTGGAATCTTTATCAGATTTAATGCAATTAACATGACTCAAACATTTGGGACGAACGGAGGAGCGGATATGGGGATGTCCCGACTGCGCAATGAAATTGATTCCATGAATAGAACTGATAGTATAGTTAATTATGTATATTTAATAAAACTGAGGATGATACTATACAATCAATTTTTGACAATCGAAACAAGAAAAAGAGTTCTCAAATGTTATGTAGAGCCAGTTTTAACATATGGATGTGAATCATGGACAATAGGACAACAGACAAGAAAATCACAGGAGTCTGTAGAAATGGGGTTTTACAGAATAATTTGAGAATACCATGGACAGCTAAGAAGAGTAATGAAAACGTTCTGAAAGAGTTCAAATAAAAAGAGAGGTAATTTCCAATATTAGGAAGAAACAGTCATCATTTTTTGGCCATGTAATGAGAAGAGAACAACTGGAATATATTGTAACACCTGGGAAAATTGAGGGACGAAGAGATAGAGGAAAGCAAAGAGAAAAAATACCAGACAGCTTAAGAGAATGGCTTGGCAGAAGGTCAACAACAGAAATGATATGAACTGTCGAGATCGAAAATTGTGGAGAGACATGGTCACCTACACCAGTAGGCCGGTCTCTCGTCTACCTTTTAGCTCCCAGTGGAGCATAGGTCTTCAACAAACACTTTCCAAGTCGTTATGTTTTTTGCAATTCTTTTAAGATCATTCCATGTCTTCCCCATCATCTTCATCTCTGCATCGATCTGTCTTCTCCAAGAATTCCTTGGTCTTCCTCTTTGTCTTTGGCCCTGGGGATTCCAAAAAAGGGCCTGTTGTGTAATACTCTAAGTTGGCTTCCGTAGTGTGTGTCCTATCCATCGCCATTGTCTTCGCTGTATCTCTTTATCCACTGGTATTTGACCGGTACATTTCCATAATTCCACGTTAGTGACTTTGTCCTGCCATTTCCATCCCTTTATTCTGCGCAAGCATCCATTAATGAAAGTCTGTACCTTCGTGATTGTCAATTTTGTTATTCTCCATGTTTCACAGCCATATAATAGGACCGACTTAACATTTGAGTGAAAATTTTTGTTTTTGTATTTAGCCTAATTTCTTTGGATTTCCATATGTTTCCCAGTGCAATGAAAGCTCCTCTTGCTTTGATATCCTTATTTTTGTATCATTTTCTATTCCTCCCTCTTTATCTATATTACTGCCCAGATATATGTAAGATTGTACGTCTAGTAGAGGTATTTCTCCTAGTTTTATTTGGTTATTGCCAACTGCATTAATTCTCATAATGTTGGTCTTATCTCTATTAATCTTTAGTCCTAGCTGTTGTGATCTCTCATCTAATATACTTATTTTATCCTGCATCTGTTGATGGCTGTGTGATAGGAGAGCTATGTCATCAGCAAAGTCTAAATCATCAAGTTGTTTGGTCAGTGACCACTGGATCCCATTTCTGTTGTTTTGAGTTATTTTCATAATCCAATCTATGGCCAGTAGAAAGAGAAATGGAGACAGAAGGCATCCTTGCCTTACTCCAGTTCTTATTTCAAATGCTTCTGTAAGCTGTCCTTCATGCACCACACTACATTTTGTTCCTTCATACATTGTTTTTATCAGGTCAATAAACTTTATGGGGATTCCGTAATGACTCAGCAACTTCCAAAGCATTCTTCTGTCTAAACTATCAAATGCCTTTTCGTAATCTATGAATCCAATATAAAGTGGGTATTTTAGTTCTAAACTTTGTTCAACTATTATACGTAGAGTAGTTATTTGATCAGTAGGCCCCGTACTTGATGATATTTAATAACGTGATATCCTCCATTAATTGATGCTTGTGCAGAATAAAAGGATGGAAATTGTAGGATAAAATAACTAACACAGAATTATGGAAATGTACCAGTAAAATACCAGTGGATAAAGAGATACAGCAAAGACGATGACGCTGGATATGATACACTCTGTGGAAGTCAACTGAGAGTATTACACAACATGTCCTTTTTTGGTATCACCAATGTAAAAGCCAAAGAGGAAAACTAAAATATTTTTGGAGAAGACAGATGGAAGCAGAAATGAAGATGATGTGGAAGATGTAATAATCTTAAAAGAATGTCAAGAAACTGAACGGCTTGGAAAGTGTTTGTTTGAATACCTATGTTATACAGGTGCTTGAAAGGTAGAAGAAGAGGAAGAAAGAGAAGAGGAAGAAGTACAAAAATGGTTATGGAAAGCCCCGGTATCACTGAAGAAAAAAAAACGAATTAAAATCCATAATTGCTCACCTGCCCGTTCCAGTGGAATCATCCGAATTACTATCTCATCTCCCAAACAAAGAAAGGTAGCTGTAGTCCCCATCATAGCAGTTTCAGCACACGCCAAAGACATACGGCGAAACCGCACAGAAAGTGAACACAGCCATCTGTTCTCCATCATACGATATCATCATTCATCGTAAACAATTGAAATATCGAAACATGATCAAAACAGTTAAAACGCACAGCTCACGGTGTGCACAGAGCACTTAACTCAGTAGCTCCTACAACAAGCCGGACTTGGAATATAAGGAAACTGCAGCAAGGAACACTTTTCAGACATTGCCTTTAACGGTTCCTGCCGCCTATCCACTATATTGACCGGAAGTCGAAGAATGTGTCTTCAACAATACATCAACAGCAACATGTAATGTACCGAGAAATGAAAAAAAAATATCTATATAAATAAAGAAAAAAAAGGAAAAAAACGGTATGGTTAAAGCTTCATGTAACAAGTGAACAACACAAACCAGAACGACGTTTCGGCGCAATAGACCTTCAACAGGAACAAACATACAACACGTACAAATATGTATTTAAAATGTTTAAAATATTATTTTGAACTAGAAGGAGAAATGAAAGGAAAATAAAAATAAGGTTTTTCCTGTTAAAAAAAAAATATATATTTTTTAAAAAATTAAAAATTAATGTAATGTACTCACAGGTATCAACAGGTGGGGAACCGCTGTACAGTTAAAAAAAAACGTTGTTCCCAGCTCGCGCTCATTAATCTATGTCAAGAATTTCGCATGGAGATTTCTATGTCATTATGAATTAGATAGACATAGCGCTTTAAACTTTCTGCCGAGTATTTCTCTGGGAGAATGTAATCTTTCTCTTCCTGACTTACAATTGAAAGTTGAGTACGTCCTGCACCTGTTTCGGTACTTAGTTCTGTCATGGTTTGGGTTAGGGGGAGACTCTCTTTATGTTTCTAATTGGGACGGTGTTTTTAATTCATGGAAAAATAATTGTTCTTTACGTGTGCTGTGAACTGGGTCAAGGGAGTTGACGTGTGGGAAATTAGGTCACAGGAAAAGGAATTGTGGGTTGGTCTAGTTTAAGTCTTCAGCTTCAAATCATCATCATCATCGAGTGCCGTCTCCGCATTGAAGGTTGTCTACCATTGGATCGCAATTCCACTCTGTCTCTTGCTTTGATGTGCCGATTCTCATAGGTTGACTTGTCCATCTTTTGATGTTACTCGACCATGTTAGTCTTGGTCTGCCTCTTTTACCTTGTATTTTCCCTTCCATGATTACTATTAGTAGGCTGTTGTGTCTTTTAACATGGCCCAAAAATTTCTTTTGTCTTGTTCTAATTGTGTTTAGTAGTTCTTTTTTTTTAATTTTTAGTTGTTTTAAAACGTCTTCGTTTGTTTTCTTTCCATCTAATTCTACCTATTCTTCTATATATCCACATTTCAAAGGCTTTTTACGTCTAGTTCAGGTATTTCTCCAATTGTTATTTGGTTATTACCAACTGCATTAATTCTAATCATTTTGGTCTTATCTCTATTTATTTTCAATCCCAGCTACTCTAAGATTCTCCATGTTTTACCTTTTCTTCTATAAATCCACATTTCAACGGCTTCAATTCACTTCTAACTTCAAAATAGAAGATTTTTTTTTTCACGAACGAGGCTGAAATAAGTCCACCGAAGCGCCCACCTCGCGGTGACAGCACTGCACATAAGACCTTTAGTCTCCAACCCAAAAGATAAACTAAGATAACTTATATCTGCCTATATGGCAGGAGACACATGAGAATACGACTTCTGATGTTAAAAAAATATGATATTCACGAAAAATGCATTTTCTTCATGAATTCTATGAAGGAAAATGTGAAACCCTCAATGACGCTACAAAACGGGTTATCCATCATCATCATCATCATGTGCCATACCGGTTGGCGTAGGCGATCATGTCCCTCCACATTCTTATATCTACAGTGCATCGTATCAGTTCTGTTGTTGACTGTTTTCCATGCCATGACACCAAGCAATCCAGTATTTTCTCTCTTTGTTGTCCGCGATCTCTCTTTCCTGTTATTTTGCCAGTTGTAACCAAGTATTCCAACTTTCCTCTTCTCATGATGTGCCCGAAAATGTTGATTGCTTCTTTCTGATGTTTTTTAAGAGCTCCCTTTTTGTGTTGGCCTCTTGAGAACTTCCTCATTGGTCTTTTTAGCTGTCCAGGGAACTTTCAACATTCTTCTGAGAAACCCCATCTCTGTGGCCTCTAATCGTCTTTTCATTTGTTTGTCTACTGTCCATGATTTGCTTCCATAGGTATGAATTGGTTCTATATAGCACCGATAAACTCTCTTTCTCATTTTTATTGACAGTAAACTATCATTCACATAAAAAATGAATTAACTTCGCTAAACGTTTGTGTCACAAATGGAACCACTTCCATAAAATATCAATTCTAAGAATGAGTGGAATGTACAAGTTTCAGGAAATGGAGAACTGGTTGGTCTGAAGACGGCATCGAGACAGAAAGGTTGTGAGTTCAATTCCCGGCTGCACCAGTTGGGATTTTTATTATAATTTCTCTCTGCGGCCACCACTGCTGGTCTCAGCAGCGAGGTCCAGCTTTAAACGTTAACTACTTATAGACGGGAAAAAATACGAGTACTTCCGAAAACGGAGATATCTGCTTGTGCGGCGAGGGACCCATGTACACACGGCTGCCAGGGAAAAAACGGATTAACACGCAAAATTCAGTTCCTAGTCCCTAGGCACTTCGCTAAAGGATAAAACTGCCAAACGAAAAAAAAAAAAAAAAACACACACACAAACAGAGAAAAAAAAACAAGAAAACAAAAAAAAAAAAGAACAAAAAACAAAAACAAAAACAACAACAAAAAAACAGAACAAAAGGTCAGGAAATCATTATCCATAAATACAAAATATTCAAAATTAGAACTAAATCCGCGGATGGACTCGCCAGTGGTGCTAGCAATGATTGCGGCCTAAATCTGACAAAAGATATTGCCAATTTATATATTAACTCTTCAGTACGTTTCGACTCACTGTGCGCCATGCCGATTTCGGCTACGTACGTTTCTCCGCATGGTGCGTCACTCTCAATTTCATTAGTGTGAACTATCATCAAACCATATTCTATTTACACATTTTGTATCATCTTGGTATTTGCAAAATCTAATACATTGTTCGATATCTAAAAATTCATATATATATAAAATGTTACATTTTATAACTATAAGTATATCTAGATTAATTCTAAAAAAGCCATGACAAATTTTGTCTGTGAAATTTCTTCCGTTGCGTCGATAAAAGCTTCCGTATTAAAAGAGTTAATTCCTAAAAAGAGAAATAGGAAAATAGGTGGGACGAGGAAACATACATTGGGAGATAATGAGTCTAGAGATGACAGAAAACTCAGGTTGATCAAGTGGGAGATGAAGGTGTGTGTACAGTGAACATCTGACAGGGTGGGGGTCAGTCCCCAGATTCGTCAACAGATGGAAACGGAGACGTCACGAACTTAGGGAAGCTGATTCCGCAGTAGAAAGACAGACAGGCAAACGGGTAGAAAGATAGATAGACAGACAGATAGACAGACAGACATACATAAAGATAGATAGATAGATCGACAGATAAACAGACAGACAGACAGGCAGACAGACAGATAGATAGATAGATAGATAATAGATAGATAGATAGATAGATAGATAGATAGATAGATAGATAGATAGATAGATAGATAGATAGATAGATAGATAGATAGATAGATAGATAGATAGATAGATAGATAGATAGATAGATAGATAGATAGATAGATAGATAGACAGACAGACAGACAGACAGATAGACAGACAGACATACATAAAGATAGATAGATAGATCGACAGATAAACAGACAGACAGACAGGCAGACAGACAGATAGATAGATAGATAGATAGATAGATAGATAGATAGATAGATAGATAGATAGATAGATAGATAGATAGATAGATAGACAGACAGACAGACAGATAGATAGATAGATAGATAGATAGATAGATATATAGATAGATAGATAGATAGATAGACAGACAGACAGACAGACAGACAGACAGACAGACAGACAGATAGATAGATAGATAGACAGACAGACAGACAGACAGACAGACAGACAGACAGACAGACAGACAGACAGACAGACAGACAGACAGACAGACAGACAGACAGATAGATGATAGATTGATAGATAGATAGATAGATAGATAGATAGATAGATAGATAGATAGATAGATAGATAGATAGATAGATAGATAGATAGATAGATAGATAGACAGATAGACAGATAGATAGATAGATAGATAGATAGATAGATAGATAGATAGATAGATAGATAGATAGATAGATAGATAGATAGATAGATAGATAGATAGACAGACAGATAGATAGATAGATAGATAGATAGATAAATAAATAGATAGATAGATAGATAGATAGATAGATAGATAGATAGATAGATAGATAGATAGATAGATAGATAGATAGATAGATAGATAGATAGATAGATAGATAGATAGATAGATAGATAGATAGATAGATAGATAGATAGGTAGGTAGGTAGGTAGGTAGGTAGGTAGGTAGGTAGGTAGGTAGGTAGGTAGGTAGGTAGATAGATAGATAGATAGATAGATAGATAGATAGATAGATAGATAGATAGATAGATAGATAGATAGATAGATAGATAGATAGATAGATAGATAGATAGATAGATAGATATCGCGGACGACAAAGAGAGAAAATACTAGATAGCTTGATGTCATGGCATGGAAAACAGTCAACAACAGAATTGATACGATGCACTGTAGATGGAAGATTGTGGAAGGACATGATCGCCTACGCCAATCGTTATGGCACATGATGTTGATTATAATGATGATGAGGCGGAGACTAGAAGATAATGTCCCAACTTGTGCTGGTTCTCCGTCGGGAAAGTAAGCAACCTGCAACATCTTTAGCTAGGCTGCAACAACAATCCCAGAGATCGCCACAACAGTGACCTCTGACCTCTCCTATCTGTTATCTCTTCTCATTAATTCAACTGTTTCTGTTTGCATCAAGGGTCTGCAAATGATGGCATGCAGCACGAGTTTGGGCAAGTGTTTTCTCTTGCAGATCCTGATGGAATTATTATAATTATTATAATTTTAAAAAAAATAAAATAAAATAAAACCAGGGGAAACACATTTGAACAAAGTTTACATTTTTTAAAAAAGTAAAGTGCCCCTGTCACGTCATGTGGCGTATAGGGAATATGGTGTTAGTGACCATAAACTTTAAAGGCAGAGGCAGACCAAGACTAACATAGACGAGTAAGATCGAAAGATGGACAAGTCCGCCTATACCAACTTGCACTGTCATAGCAGGAGACAGAGCAGAATGGCGCTCCATGGTAGCCATCCTTCGATGCGGAGACGGCACTCAATGATGAAGATGAAGATGATGAAAGAGCACCATAACGCCAAGTGGCGTATAGGGAATATGGTGTTAGCGACCATAAATTTTACAGAACTTCGCCACATGATTTTTGGGGTAATGTGGTCGGTATTACGCCCGTGCCGCTTTACTTTCACAGAAAAAAAAATCCGGTACCCAATTATGGCTGGGTCGGGCTGAAGTCGGATGTGTTGGGCCGAAAAGCGTAAATATAACAGTTATACTGCAAACCACAACACAACGCAGATACGTCCACTTAACGTCCTTTTAAGGGCGGATGACGAAGAGGAATTCTGCAGTCTACGAATACTCTAGAATACTTTAGTCATCGGGCGAACGCAAGCAAGCATATGCTGGGTGAACCTGGAAGCCGTTGATTGGGATCGAACCCTGCGTCTTGTCCTTTGTGGTCCAGTTCACTAACCACTGAGCTATCGCGGCTCAAAGTTTACATGTCGACGGGTATTCCTCCTCTACTTCTCCTACGATCTTGACATATTCACAAGTATGTTGTCTGTTTCATGGTTTGATGGAACCCCTAACTAGGTTCCACTCACTCGTACATTTTTAGAACCCTTCTCCTGACCTAGACTGGTATAATTACAGCCACACTCGTCTCCATTTCCTTTTTATTCTGACCACGGTCCGGGACACAGGGATGTCACTTTTATTTTCTTTAACCAATTTCGATTATTTTTGTTTTGGATGTTTCGTTACTAGTTAGCTATGTAGGATTAGTTTTATTTACTTACATATCTGTGTGTGTGTGTTGTTTGCTCCTGCTGAAGGCCTATTGGGCCGAAACGTCGTTCAAATCTGTGTCGTCTACTAATCACGTAAAGCTTCTAACATACCATTTTTTCTCTTTCTTTTTTTTTTTAATTTTCCCCCCGTGTAAAGAAAGACATTACTACCCGCCTCATGAATGAGTCAAAGGGCACCCTGTTCGCATCAACTCGTGGCATTACGTCAACTCAACTCAAATCACCTCAACTCAGCTCAACTCAACTCAACTTTACGACAACAGACATTCAATCCTGTCTATGAGTAACGGCTCGAATTACTTGAGCTATATCATGACTATACAAGGGAACACGGTCACTGGTTACACACTGACATTTAACTCATTGGGGTAGAATATGATTGTTTTATGTATTATGATAATTGTTTGAGGAGTCGTGGCCTACTCTGCTTCCTCTGTGTATCCGCCACTGCCTTCAAGGTAGGTGGTATGTCTACTATCTTTCTCTCCATTCCAAATAGGTCTTCTGGGATGTGTTCAGCATCTATGTCAGAGTCGGCGCAGTGGTACAGACCGATTGTACCCATCTTGGGTTTGCAGTACAGGTGGTGTCCCACTCTGGTACGGCTAATTCAGAAATAGTCGACAACTTGGTCCATCTTAATAGTTTCGTGCCCACAATGCGTTTAAGTTGCAGAAATGGGGGGGGGGGACACTCAGATTTAGAATCTAACTCCTGAGGTAAACTTTGTTTCTGTTTGTTTGCTTGAGTTTTGTTTATTTGTTTCTTTGCCTGTTTGTTTGTTTATTTGTTTGTCTTTTTGTTTGCTTGAGTTTTGTTTGTTTGTTTGGTATGCCAGCTTTTTTATATACCCAGAGATTCTCAGGGGACAGAATTTCACTTGTTTGTAATTTTTTCACAGCAGCCGCTCAGGCGTCCCTCGCCATACAGGCATTTATTCTCCGGCTTCACATATTCTAACTTTTATTTCACTCTTATTATTCTTATACTTCTACGCCATCATCAGGACAACATACAAGAATACCATGCAGGATGTAGAAATGTGGCTTCACATAAGAATGTTCAGAATACCACGGACAGCTAAGTAGAGTAATGAAAACGTTATGAAAGAGGCCAGGAGAGAGAGAGAGAGAGAGAGAGAGAGAGAGAGAGGTAATTTCCAATAATAGGAAGAAACAATCATCATTTTTTGGCCATGTAATGAGAAGGGAAGAGCTGGAATATATTGTAACAACTGGGAAAATTGAGGGACGAAGAGATAGAGGGAAGCAAAGAGAAAAGATACCAGACAGCTTAAGAGAATGGGTTGACAGTAGGTCAACAACAGAAATGATAAATAACTGTTGAGACCAAAAGTTGGGGAGAGACATGATCACCTACGCCAACAGGTACTTGATTATGATATCATCACCATCTTCTTCTTATATTTTTTATTTCCTTATACCTTTGGTCAGGGACATATGCATCTTGTTGCATTTCATGGAGCAACATCCAAGTTGTCCCATTCTGCCTGATCAATGCCGATCTTTAAAGAGTGCCCCTGTTCTGGTCCACAGTATTCATACATTGCCAACTGTCGTTATTCAGATCGTAGCCTCGGTTGCTGTGTGGTAGGTTCTTTCTTCTACTCTTTCCTTATTGAACAGCGTTACCGCATCATTGCATTGTTTGGATGTTTCCTCGCTAGTAAAATATTCCTTATACTAAAATCAAGATGTGAAAGGATCCGCTACTTTTAACATTTTTTTCTCAGATCGTCTTTAGTCTTTATCTACTTCACTTTCCCACGGAGTTTCAATTTTTTCTTCCTCTTCTCCTTTCTTTTTTCTTCTTCCTCTTCCTCCTTTTGACTCCATGTAGAGGATAGGTCTTCAGCAAGTACTTTTTCAAACTGTTCTGTTTCTTGCCATTCTTTTAAGTTCATTCCATGTCTTCTCCTTTATCTTCATCTCCGCTATAATCTGTCTTCTCCAAGAATATTAAGGTCTTTCTCTTTGCCACTGCCCCTGGGGATTCCAAAAAAAGGGCATGTTGTGAAATACTCTCAGTTGACTTTCGTCTGTGTCGGTCCTATCCAGCGCCATCGTCTTCTCTGTATCACTTTATCCACTGGTATTTGATTGGTACTTTCCCAAATACTACATGAGTGGTTTTGTCCTACATTAGTGGTTTTGTCCTACATTAGTGGTTTTGTCCTACCATTTCCATCCTTTTATTCTCGCAAGCATCCAATAATGAAGATCCTTATCTTCGCGATTGGCACTGTTGTTGTTCTCCATGATTCACAGTCATCTAACAGAACTGTCTTAACATTGGAGAGTAACAATTTTTGTGTGTATTTAAACTATTTTTTTTTAGATTTCTATATGTTTCCCAGTGCAACGAATGTTCCTCTTGCTTTTGATTTCCTTATTTTTGTATCATTCCTTGTTCCTCCTTTTCTTGTCTATATTACTGCCCAGGTATATACACATTTTTCGTCTAGTAGAGGTATTTCTCCTATTCTTATTTGGTTATTGCCAACAGCATTATTTTTCATGATTTTGGTCCTATCTCTATTTATTTTCAGTCTCAGCTGTTGTGATCTGTTATCAAGTATGCTCATTTTATCTTTCATCTGTTGATGATTATGAGATAGGAGAGCTATGTACTCAGCTAAGTTCTCCCTATTGCAATTTTGTAAATTTAGTCTGCATCATTGAAGTTAGACAATCCCGTGTATACAATTTAATCAAACCCCTTCCACCACCAATTTGAAAACCTCTGATATGCATGTAGCCAGCTACTGTAATCCTTCACTTAACCGTCCACAGCTGTGGAACAATGAACCCTATGTGCTGCCAAGATCTAGTGATGAAGACATGGCAAATCTTGCTTATCTCCGTGTTCAGACTTGCCCGGGGATTTCGAAGACAAGTGCAGCTTTTACCGAGTCCTGATGATTGTCCGTGATGTGTCATGCGCCAAGGAAACCAACATCTTGTATCATCATTTACGGCCTTTCACCTTTGCCCCTGTAAACGAAGCAAATAAAACTGTGTTGTTGCTCCCATCCTGCAGGTAAATTGTTGTATTTATCATAGCGATGGTAAAGGTAGTCCTATGAGTTACGTTTAAAATGGAATGTAACTTTAACACAGAAATTGTTTCATTTAAATCTTTCCGCACGTTTCGCCGCACAGTACGTCACTCTCAATTTGATTAGTGTGAACCGTCATCAAAGCATATTCTTTTTACATGTCTTGTATCATTTTGGTATTCGTGAATTAAATGCCTTGTTGAATTATCTAACAATTCATATATAATATGTTAGAAAAATATAAATATGTAGATTAACTCTTACAACCTTGACAAATTTTGTCTCTGAAATCTCTTCCATTGCTTTGATAAAAAGCTTCCGTACGGAAAGAGTTAAAATACTGGACATTCTCGTAAACAGCGAGGAAGAAAATCGATTCATTGGAAACAAAATGTCACAGAAAAAATCCTTAAGATGCTTTGGATTATGAAAAGGAGCAATGAGAAATATTAAACGATTTAAACATTAAAAAGAACTTGCTTATAAAAACACCATTCCACACTGGAAATAGGGAACCAGTAGTGGGGTGTGATAAACATTCCAAGGTATGGTGACAGGTTTACAAGGAAGGAACACAACACAATACTGACACGCGCCAGGAAAACTTGTTCAGCTGCACATTTAGCAAAAGCAGTATTACAATTATTTGCCTGTTCCCTACACTGGAAATACTATGGGCACGTAAAAAGACACAGCGGGTTGGGGAAAAAAATGGAATGCATGGTTCATGTGCAACACATCAGGGACAGACAGAGAAGAAGGTGGTTTCAAGACATCAAGGAGACCTTGAACATGGAAATAAAAGAAATGGGAGATCTGGCTAAAGACAAGAGAGTCTTCCAGACAGGCTGTGGCGAATGAAAGGTTCTGTGGGAGATCTGGTTAGAGACAGAAGGTCTTCTAGTACATACCACGTACTTTTAAAACTGATATTTCAAGGAAGTGGTTCCTGTTTGTGACATTATATACAAAACGTAAAATTGTTGGCTATGGCCGATACCTATATTTAAATGAAATGTTAGTAGTTGATGGTCGTAACGAAAAGATGAAATATTGGCTAATCTAGTACTTTGGAGAAAGTGGTTTTTCCATTTTTAACCATTAAGCGTTTTTATCGATAAAATACAGCTTCTAGTAATCACATTGAATGTGCAATAGAAGAAAGTTATGGACGTTAAAAGCTGACATAACGGACTTTGTGATGGAGTTTAGAGATCGTCTGTCACAGGAAGGCGACAACGAAGCTGAGGTTAGACCAGTGTCAAAGGAATGGTGGAAGGTGGTGGCACGAGGGGCGGAAACAGGAAGTGCATCCTCAGGGGGAAGTAACTGAACACTGTTAATCAACGCAGGACCGGAAACGAACACGTTGATGGTTTGCTAGAATAGGTGGCGGAGCTGATATGGGAATGCACTGTCTTTGATGACGGCAGTCCGAACTAAGAACTAAATGAGTGAAATTTAATTCAGTTTAGTTTAATTTATTTCAATTCAGTTTAATTTTAGTTTAGTTTACTTTAGTTTATTCCAGCTGAGTTTAGTTTAGTATAATTTATTTCAGTTTAATTTTAATTTAGCTTAGTATAACTTATTTCAGTTTAGTTTTAGTTTAGTTTAGTTTAGTATAATTTATTTCAGTTTAATTTTAGTTTAGTTTAGTATAACTTATTTCAGTTTAGTTTTAGTTTAGTTAGTTTAGTTTAGTATAATTTATTTCAGTTTAATTTCAGTTTAGTTAGTTTTGTATAATTTATTTCAGTTTAATTTTAGTTTAGTTTAGTTTAGTATAACTTATTTCAGTTTAGTTTAGTTTAGTTTAGTATAACTTATTTCAGTTTAGTTTAGTTTAGTATAACTTATTTCAGTTTAGTTTTAGTTTAGTTTAGTTTTGTATAATTTATTTCAATTTAGTTTTAATTTAGTTTTTTTTTTTCAGTTCAGCTTAGTTTTAGTTTTATTTTGTTTAGTATAATTTATTTCTGTTTAGTTTAGATTTTAGTTTAGTTTAGTCTATTTCAGTTTATTTTTAATTCAGTTTAGTTTAGTTTTAGTTTAGTATTAGTTCAGTTTAGTTTTAATTTACTTTAGTTTTAATTCAGTTTTTTTTAAATTTATTTCAGTTTAATCGACATGTCAACATCGTTGTACAAAAGTACAACCTGAAAGTGTTAATTTCATCTCCTCAACTTGCTCCCCATTACGAAGCACGCCAGCCACATTCTCTAAGGTTAGTGAACAAGACCACAAAGGATACAGGAGGTCCAGTTCGTGGGTGAGCTATGGTTCCTAGCTTTCACCATCGCTTCATGTTGTCATTCCACTTTCGTTTTGGTCTGCCTCGCATCGTCTACCTCGTACCTTCACTTCCAAAATAACCTTCTATCTATCTATTGACCTTTCGAGACGTAGCCGGCCCATAGGGCGTAGACCAAGATACTCCTTCTCTTATCTGAATTTTTGTTCTAGCAGTTTTCTTTTAAAGATATGTTATCAAATCTCGCCATCTGTCTCTGTTCTGTGCAAGCAACTCTATCTCATTGAGGGAGCCGAATCCTGCTGCTCTTGCCTCTCTCATCAATGTTCTTCTCAGTGTCTCCCTGGGTCTTCCTCTTTTCCTCTTACCTGTTGTTTCCCATATGAGGGCTTGCTTTGCTATTCAGTTATTATCTCTTCTCATCACATGTCCAACATATGACCATCGTCTTTCTTGATTACTGAAGATATTAGTGGTTGAAAATAACCTTCAGTGTGGTATTATTTCGGGAGATGCGATAGCTCAGTGGTTAGTGAACTCGACTACAAAGGACGAAAGGTAGAGTTCGATCCTAATCGACGGATTCCGGTTCACCCAGCCTTTAATGGATCGTCGTCATCATCATCATCATCATCATCATCATCATCATCATCATCATCATCATCATCATCCAGTGCCTTCTTCACATCGAAGGTTGGCTACCATGGATCGCCATTCTACTCTGTCTCTTGCTTTGATGGTGCAGGTTGTCATAGATTTACTTGTCCATCTTTTGATGTTACTCGTCCATGTTAGTCTTGGTCTGCCTCTGCCTCTTTTACCTTATATTTTCCCTTCCAATATTACTTTTAGGAGGCTCTTGTGTCTTTTAACATGCCCCAAAATTTCATTTGTCTTGTTTTAATTGTATTTAGTAGTTCTCTTTTTATTTTCAATTGTTTTAAAACTTCATCGTTTATTTTCTTTTCTTTCCTTCCAATTCTACCTATTCTTCTATAAATCCACATTTCAAAGGCTTCAATTTTCAATTTTAATGGATACCGGATTTTTTTCTGGGAAAGTAAAGCGGCACGGGCGTAATACCGACAACATTACCCCAAAAATCATGCGCCGAAGGTCTGCACAATTTATGATCACTAACACCATATTCCCTATACGATACTTGGCATGACGTGGGTACTTTACTTTATTTGTGGTATTATGTCTCATTACATATTCAAAACATTGCAGTTGTCTTATTCAAAGTGTGTTATGTAGGTCTTTTTTTAGTTTTAATCTGATTCAGAAATTCTGTCTTCTTTTCCTTCCACCCAATTCTCCCTGTTTTTTCTACAGATCCACATTTTAAAAGCTTCAAATTGATGCCCTTCCTTTTACTATTGAATGCCCATGCTGCTACTCCAGAAAGATATGTTGACCAGATGTCACATTTTGCTGGTTGTAACTTTGGTGTCTTTGAAACGAATATCACGTTAATGGTAGGTTGGTAGATAATAATAACATTTAACGTGATACTTCAAAGTTTACAAAATACATTCAATCAATCAATCAATCAATCAATCAATCAATCAATCAATCAATCAATCAATCAATCAATCAATCAATCAATCAATCAATCAATCAATCAATCAATCAATCAATCAATCAATCAATCAATCGATCAATCAATCAATCAATCAATCAATCTCTCAATCAATCAATCAATCAATAAATAAATCAATGACTCAATCAATAAATCAATCACTCAATCATCAATCATCAATCAATCAGTTAATCATTCAATCAAAGTTCTCTAGACCCCTCATTTGAGCTCAGACCGCGGACAAGGTCTCTCTATCCATCCCTATTCTAGGACATTTTCTCTACTTCTCTCCAGTCTAGGTCACAGACAAGGTCTCTCCATCCATTCCTATTCTTGGATATTTCTCTACTTCTCTCCAGTCTAGGTCACAGACAAGGTCTCTCCATCCATTCCTATTCTTGGACATTTTCTCTACTTTTCTCCAGTCTAGGTCACAGACAAGGTCTCTCCATCCATTCCTATTCTTGGACATTTTCTCTATTTTTTCTCCAGTCTAGGTCACAGACAAGGTCTCTCCATCCATTCCTATTCTTGGACATTTTCTCTACTTTTCTCCAGTCTAGATCACAGACAAGGTCTCTCCATCCATTCCTATTCTTGGACATTTTCTCTACTTTTCTCCAGTCTAGGTCACAGACAAGGTCTCTCCATCCATTCCTATTCTTGGACATTTTCTCTATTTTTTCTCCAGTCTAGGTCACAGACAAGGTCTCTCCATCCATTCCTATTCTTGGACATTTTCTCTACTTTTCTCCAGTCTAGGTCACAGACAAGGTCTCTCCATCCATTCCTATTCTTGGACATTTTCTCTACTTTTCTCCAGTCTAGGTCACAGACAAGGTCTCTCCATCCATTCCTATTCTTGGACATTTTCTCTATTTTTTCTCCAGTCTAGGTCACAGACAAGGTCTCTCCATCCATTCCTATTCTTGGACATTTTCTCTACTTTTCTCCAGTCTAGGTCACAGACAAGGTCTCTCCATCCATTCCTATTCTTGGACATTTTCTCTATTTTTTCTCCAGTCTAGGTCACAGACAAGGTCTCTCCATCCATTCCTATTCTTGGACATTTTCTCTATTTTTTCTCCAGTCTAGGTCACAGACAAGGTCTCTCCATCCATTCCTATTCTTGGACATTTTCTCTATTTTTTCTCCAGTCTAGGTCACAGACAAGGTCTCTCCATCCATTCCTATTCTTGAACATTTTCTCTACTTCTCTCCAGTCTAGTCCACAGACAAGGTCTCTCCATCCATCCCTATTCTTGAACATTTTCTCTACTTCTCTCCAGTCTAGTCCACAGACAAGGTCTCTCCATCCATCCCTATTCTTGGACATTTTCTCTACTTCTCTCCAATCTAGTCCACAGACAAGGTCTCTCCATCCATCCCTATTCTTGAACATTTTCTCTACTTCTCTCCAGTCTAGGCCACAGACAAGGTCTCTCCATCCATCTTTTTTCTTGGATATTTTCTCTACTTCTCTCCAGTCTAGTCCACAGACAAGGTCTCTCCATCCATCTTTTTCATGGATATTTTCTTTACTTCTCTCCAGTCTAGTCTAATGCTCTTGAGAGTTTCAATCACTTCTTTGAACATCACTTTAAAGGAAGAATAAAAAATATACATTAACATTAGCAACAAATTCTTCTTCCTCTTCCCTCTTCTTCTTCTACTTTCCTTCCTCATTTACCCTCAGCGTCAAGGTATAATTTGCGGTCTTTTGCTTTTCTGTTCGCCTCTGCTGCTGTTATGTTTCCTAGTGCTTCTAGTATTCCGTCGATCCATCTTTTACTCTTCTGTTCGCCTCTGCTGCTGTTATGTTTCCTAGTGCTTCTAGTATTCTGTCGATCCATCTTTTTCGTGATCGACCTTTGAGTCTGGTATTCTCGCAACGTTTATTGAAGGCTCGTTGTGTTGTATTTTAATCTTTCTACCGTGTCACGTGGCCAAACCATTTTATCTGTTGTTTCTTTATATATTCTACAGCGGGAGGTATTCCTAGCTTTTTTCTCAGTTCTTCATTTCTGATCTTATCTCTCAGACTGTTTCCTGTCATTCGTCTAACACATTTAATCTCAGTAGAGGTTATTTTACTTATTGTTCTTGCATCTAGGGTCCAGGTTTTGGCATTAAGGATATTGCTATGTTAAATAGACAAGTCTTTACCTGAAACACGGCAGGAGAGAGAAAGAAAGAGAGAAGATAAAAACAGGACGATGTAACTTTGAGATAAAGATCACAAGATGAATTGATCCTGTGGAAGATTGAGAACGACAGGTAGAGATGGTCATGGTGGTCTTGTGGATGGTTAGATCCTACAGGAGAGCTGAAAAGACATAAATGGAATTAATAAATTGAAGAGAGATCAGTGTAGCAAATAAATACATATAGACGAAGTTCAATTTATATTTTTGAAAAAAAATAGAGCAGAGGAGGTTAAAGAGAATTAAAGAGAATTTGAGTAAATTTAGATTTTTAAAACCAAAAATATATATATATATAGACTTGGTGTTTTTTTAAATTAGATCCAGTGGTGCAATATTTACTTCAACAACTACATTTACTGTTAACTATATTTACTATTCCCAAAAATCATGTGCTGAAGGTCTGTAAAACATATGGTCACTTACACCATATTTTCCTATACGCCACTTGGTGTGACGGGGTACTTTACTTTTTACTTTTATATTTACTATTATTACAATTACTATTACTAGATTTACTATCACTACAATCACTTACTACAATTACTATTACTACATATCTATCTATCTATTGACCTTTCGAGCTGTGGCCGGCCCATAGGGCATAGACCCAGATAGTCTTTATCTTTTTCTAAATGTTCTTTCTAGCAGTCTCAATCCATGAAAAGATCTTTTATCTAATCTCGTCATTTGTCTCTGTTCTGTGCAAGCATCTCGATCTCATTGAGCGAGCCGATTACTGCAGCCTTTGCCTCTCTTATCAATGTTCTTCTCAGTGTCTCTTTAGGTCGGCCTCTTTTCCTCCTACCTGTTGTTTCCCACTTAAGGGCTTGCTTTGCTATTCGGTCATTATCTATTCTCATCACATGCTCAGCATATGTATCTGGCTACTATTACAACAAATACCATATTTACGATAACTACAATTACTATTACCATATTCACTATAACTACAATTACTATTAACATATTCACTATAACTACAATTACTATTACCATATTCACTATAACTACAATTGCTATTACCATATTCACTATAACTGCAATTGCTATTACCATATTCACTATAACTACAATTGCTATTACCATATTCACTATAACTACAATTACTATTACCATATTCACTATAACTACAATTACTATTACCATATTCACTATAACTACAATTACTATTACCATATTCACTATAACTACAATTACTATTACCATATTCACTATAACTACAATTACTATTACCATATTCACTATAACTACAATTGCTATTACCATATTCACTATAATTACAATTGCTATTACCATATTCATTATTACTACAATTACTATTACCATATTCACTATAACTACAATTACTATTACCATATTTACTATAACTACAATTGCTATTACCATATTCACTATAACTACAATTACTATTACCATATTCACTATTACTACAATTACTACAAATGCCATATTCACTATAACTACAATTACTATTACCATATTCACTATTACCATATTCACTATAACTACAATTACTATTACCATATTCACTATTACCATATTCACTATAACTACAATTGCTATTACCATATTCACTATTACCATATTCATTATTACTACTATTACTATTACCATATTCACTATTACTACAATTACTATTACCATATTCACTATTATCACATTCACTATAACTACAATTGCTATTACCATATTCACTATAACTACAATTGCTATTACCATATTCACTATAACTACAATTGCTATTACAGTACCATATTCACTATAACTACAATTGCTATTACCATATTCACTATTACCATATTCATTATTACTACTATTACTATTACCATATTAACTATTACTACAATTACTATTACCATATTCACTATAACTACAATTGCTATTACCATATTCACTATAACTACAATTGCTATTACCATATTCACTATAACTACAATTGCTATTACCATATTCACTATAACTACAATTGCTATTACCATATTCACTATTACCATATTCATTATTACTACTATTACTATTACCATATTCACTATTACTACAATTACTATTACCATATTCACTATTACTACAATTACTATTATCATATTCACTATTACTACAATTACTATTACTACAATTACTATTACCATATTAACTATTACTACAATTACTATTACCATATTCACTATTAATAAATTACAATTACTATTCTTGAAATTACTATTGCTACAATTACTATTACTACAATTACTATTGCTATAATAACTATTACTAACAATTACTATTATGAACAATTACTATATTTACTATTACTATATTTACTATTACTATTTTTACTATTATTATATTTACTATTACCATATTTACTATTACTATTTTTACTATTACTATATTTACTATTACTATATTTACTATTATTATATTTACTATTACCATATTTACTATTACCATATTTAATATTACTATTTTTACTATTATTATATTTACTATTACCATATTTACTATTACCATATTTACTATTACCATATTTACTATTACTATATTTACTATTACTATATTTACTATTACTATTTTTACTATTACTACACATGCTAGTGGTGTACTAGCAGTCAAGCGAGAATACGTGGGCCTCAATACAGAAAGAACCCGGATTTAAAACCCAACAGATGAGGTGATTTGTCACAAACAGTAACAATTTAATCAGTGGTTTCCTAACAGCGTTAAGAGCTTGGCAGCTTAAGAGAATGGCTTGGCAGAAGGTCAACAACAGAAAAGATAAATAACTGTCGAGATCGAAAGTTGTGGAGAGACATGATCACCTACGCCAGGAGGCCTGGTACTTGATGATGATGACTTTATACATTAATACATTTAAAGCCACTACTTTATACATTACTACATTTAAAGCCACTACTTTATACATTACTACATTTAAAGCCACTACTTTATACATTACTACATTTAAAGCCACTACCTTATACATTACTACATTTAAAGCTACTACTTTATACATTACTACATTTAAAGCCACTACTTTATACATTACTACATTTAAAGCTACACTGTACTACTTTATACATTACTACATTTAAAGCTACTACTTTATGCATTACTACATTTAAAACTACTACTTTATACATTACTACATTTAAAGCTACTACTTTATACATTACTACATTTAAATCTACTACTTTATACATTACTACATTTAAATCTACTACTTTATACATTACTACATTTAAAACCACTACTTTATACATTACTACATTTAAAGCTACTACTTTATACATTACTACATTTAAAGCTACTACTTTATGCATTACTACATTTAAAGCTACTACTTTATACATTACTACATTTAAAGCCACTACTTTATACATTACTACATTTAAAGCTACTACTTTATACATTACTACATTTAAATCTACTACTTTATACATTACTACATTTAAAGCCACTACTTTATACATTACTACATTTAAAGCTACTACTTTATACATTACTACATTTAAAGCCACTACTTTATACATTACTACATTTAAAGCTACTACTTTATACATTACTACATTTAAAGCTACTACTTTATGCATTACTACATTTAAAGCTACTACTTTATGCATTACTACATTTAAAGCTACTACTTTATACATTACTGTATTTAAGGGTTCTACATTTATCTTTAGTGCATCTAAAGCTTCACTACTTTCTACAGAACATACACTTGCCGCTAACAAATACGAGTAATCTCAGATGAATAATAATCTTACATTTTACATTACGCAAAGTGCCACGGAGAAAATGTCATTGAAAAAAGCCAGAGACTCGCCACAATAGACGGAATAAACAGTGCAGAAAACGAAAGAAACATAAATTTGATCAAACTTATCTTTGTGAACACTCCTTCTTCTATTTTTAACCAACCGCTTCCATCTTCAGTCTATTCTGCTCTCAGTTTTGTCACTTCTGCCATCTCCTGATACATCCTCGTCTGGAACGTAAGATAAGAATCCGTTGAAAGACTTCAGCGCGAGTAAGACAAAAAGACGTCTTGGGTAGAACGTCGAGCGCAGGTTTCTTCCGAGGGCCAACTTAATCGCTGTGTATTCAGTTCGTGAACTTCAGACGTATCACAAAATTAATAACACCTTAATGACAGCATGGAAAGCAGATACCTATAGCAGACCAGAATCCGTTTCCACATGAAAGCTTGCCTCTTGTAGATCGACATTTTCTGTATATTGTCTTTCTTGTGAATTCCCAGATTAAAGCAGCGCTTCAGAAAATGTAGAAAATCTTGCTTGCTTGCATTCGCCTGATGAATAAAGGAATACTCCTTCTCATTGTGCTGAAGTCGGATGTGTTGGGCCGAAAGGCGCAAATATAACAGTTATACTGGAAACCACAACACAACGCAGACACGCCCACTTAACGTCCTTTTAAGGGCGGTTGACGAAGAGGAATTCTACAGTCTACGAATACTCCAGAATACTTTAGTCATCGGGCGAACGCAAGCAAGCAACTCCTTCTCATCATCTGCCCTTAAGAGGACGTTAATTGTGCGTGTTTGCGTTGTGTTGTGGTTTGTAGTAAAACTGTGATATTTGCGTCTTTGGCCCAACACAACTGATTTCACCATGGTAAAACGACTTGTTTAAAAGGTTCAATGTCAATAAAAGCTAGAAAATGAGTTCATTCGCGCTTTATAGAACCAATCCGAAGCTATGGAAGGATATCATTAACAGTAGAAGGGTAAGAAAACGATTAGATGCCTCAGAGATGACATTTCTCACAAGAAATTTGAAAGTTCCCTCCCTGAACAGGCTAAAAAGACCAGCGTGGAAATTCTCAAAAAGGCAACACAATGAAGGAAGCATATAAGAAACATCAGAAATAAACAATTTACGTTTTTCGGGCACATCATGAGAAGAAGAAAAGCAGGAGAGAAGGTTAAACGCACTCCATATGCGAATGTTTGTGCCGTATTCTTGGTATCACCTGGAAGGACAAAGTGAGAAACGTGGAGGTCCTCACTCGTACAGGCCTCCCGAACATCTACACGCTGCTCATACAACGTAGGTTATGTTGGCTTGACCACGTGCACCGTATGAAAGATGGCCGCATGCTACAAGATATATTTTATTGACAACTACAGATGGTAACAGAGCAACGGGACGTCCAAAATCTCGATTTATAGATGTGAGCAAACGTGATATGAAGACTGAATACTCCGCCTCTTAGAAACATCTCTGGTACCTATTTTTATATAAGCTGGGTGAGCTCTGGATCACTGTTATTCCGAAACAAAAAAACAACTCCGCTATTACTGGAAATTGAAACCCGGTCCCTTTTTTTATCAGAAGCAAGCACACTAACCACTCAACCAACGATGCTCCCTTTTAATGGGTGCTTGGGAAATAATCTTGGAAAGCTGTTCGACTTGACGTAGCTCTGACCACATTACCAGTATTTATGATGATGGTCATAAGATTACGGACTCCAGAAGCTTGTTCCCGACATGCGTCACACGAGGCGTGGCGAGGGTTCCTAATTTCTTTATTTACTAGCGAGAGAAAAAAAAACGAAAACAATTTATGAATCGGCCATGAGTATGGTGAGAGATTAAGGAAACATAACTCGAAAGGTGGGGACAGATAATAAAATTAGAGTCTTGAACACTAGAGTTATCTTTTCTTGGCAGAGATTGTGTGTCAAGATGGCGACGGCGGAGATCACTTCGGAGAATGGCGTGGTGTACAAGGGACGCCATTTTGCTGGATTTTGGAAGTTTGCTTTTGTGAGTTTCGTTTGTCTAGTAGCCGAATGGGAAACAGTGTTTGCTGTTCTGTTGTGATGATAGCAGCGGTCACAACAACCAGGGAGATGAGTCTTGTATTAGGGAGATAACACGGGAGGTGAAAACTACATTATGGTCATGTGACTTCTTCCTATACAGTCTTGTGTGGAAGCAAGGCGCCTAGCAGCAACAGAACTAGAAGTTGTCAGCGACTTGTAGCTGATAGCACGCGTCACGATCGACGAAACTATAACAATCCAGACATGACTCCACCTCTTATCAGTACCTCCAGAAATAGACTAACCAGTCTACTATTGCCAAGCTTTTACGGGTCAATAACTGGAGGCAAATCCAGTGCTCAAAAGTGCCGTGCTTAAGTAGGATGTTCTGGGTTGAAATATGACTGATCTATTGCCAACTTCTCACCCAGCCTTAAATGGGTACCGGAATTTTATGGGAAAGTAAAGCGGCACGGGCGTAATACCGACCACATTACCCCAAAAATCATGTGCTGAAGGTCTGTAAAAATTTATGCTCACCAACACCATATTCCCTATACGCTACCTGGCGTGACGGGGGCTCTTTACCTTTACTTTAATACAAACTTCAATACAACGTATCTACTCCTACCTAACGTCCTTTTCAGTGCGGATGACGAAAAGTGGTAACAATTCCTTCAGTAATCATCCAGTGAACGACGGAACGAAAGGGAAAGAAAATACAATCTTGTCGGCAAACAAGATTTTTTTTCTACAAAATACAACAATGAAAATGGTCAAACTCTGATGTTAAGTCAATCTTATTAAGTGGCCGTGAAACATGGAAAGTTACAAAAATGACAATCATGAAGATATAAACCTTTAATGGATAGAGACAGAGATTCTTTCAGACAGACTTTGGTGAACGCAAAATTATGTGGGAGATATGGCTAGAAACAGAGATTTTTTCAGACAGTCTGTGGTGAACACACGGTTCTGTGTGAGATCTACTAGAGACAGGTTATTTCAGACAGACTTTGGTGAACACAACATTCTGTGATAGATCTGGTTAGAGACAGAGATTATTTCAGACATTCTTTAGTGAATACAACGATCTGTGATAGATCTGGTTAGAGACAGAGATTCTTTCAGACAGTCTTTGGTGAACACACGGTTCTGTGTGATATCTACTAGAGACAGAGGTTATTTCAGACAGACTTTGGTGAACACAACATTCTGTGATAGATCTGGTTAGAGACAGAGATTCTTTCAGACAGTCTGTGTTGAACACACGGTTCTGTGTGAGATCTACTAGAGACAGAGGTTATTTCAGACAGACTTTGGTGAACACAACATTCTGTGATAGATCTGGTTAGAGACAGAGATTCTTTCAGACAGACTTTGGTGAACACAACATTCTGTGATAGATCTGGTTAGAGACAGAGATTCTTTCAGACAGACTTTGGTGAACACAACGTTCTGTGATAGATCTGGTTAGAGACAGAGATTATTTCAGACATTCTTTATTGAATACAACGATCTGCAAAGGATATTAGAACTTAAAATAGTGGAAAACATTAATACCACTTTTGTTTATCCTGTACTCCACGTCCAATATGCGACGGGGGCTCTTCACCAATCCAATCGACTTCATATCCAACCAACGCCACTGCACCCAAGTCCGACTTGTAATAGTTTATGAAACATGTTGTCTGGACTGCGCATGTACGGAAGTCAAGAGTGACAGCTCTAGATAAGCTGCATGGCATTCCTCAGCGTCTTCTTCCTGGAAATTATTAAAATTATCAGCGCAACACGATTTCTGGGAATGAAAGAACGTGCGAGAGAAGGGATGGGGTGACTAAAGAATGGTGGCTATTTTGAGAGAGTGGAAGGATAGTTTGAATGGAAGGAAGAATAATATTCGGCGGAGATGAGATACTTTATTACTTTCAGCAGAATTTAATTACTTTCCTTGCCTACATTCGCCCGATGAATAAAGGAGTGTACTTCTTCATCATCCGCCCTTAAATGGACGTTAAGTGGGCGTGTATTATGGAAAGTACAAGTCGAATATCAGTGGATAAAGAAATGCAGAGAAGAAGATGGCGCTGGATAGGACACACACTGCAGAAGCCAACTGAGAGTATTACACAACAGGCCCTTTTTTTGGAATCCCTGGGGGGAAAAGACAAGGAAAAGATCAAAAAATTCTTGGTGAAGACAAACAGAAGCAGAGACAAAGATAATGGGGAAGACATGGAATGATCTTAGAAGAATGGCAAAGAAACAGAACGACTTTGAAAGTGTTTGTTGAAAACCTATGCTTCACAGGGAGCTGAAAGTGTTTGTTGAAGACCTATGCTCCACAGGGAGCTGAAAGTGTTTGTTGAAGACCTATGCTCCACAGGGAGCTGAAAGTGTTTGTTGAAGACCTATGCTCCAAAGGGAGCTGAAAGTGTTTGTTGAAGACCTAAGCTCCAAAGGGAGCTGAAAGTGTTTGTTGAAGACCTATGCTCCACAGGGAGCTGAAAGTGTTTTTGTAGACCTATGCTCTACAAGGAGCTGAAAGTGTTTGTTGAAGACCTATGCTCCACAGGGAGCTGACAGTTTTTGTTGAAGACCTATGCTCCACAGGGAGCTGAAAGTGTTTGTTAAAGACATATGCTCCACAAGGATCTGAAAGTGTTTGTTGAAGACCTAAGCTCCAAAGGGAGCTGAAAGTGTTTGTTGAAGACCTATGCTCCACAGGGAGCTGAAAGTGTTTTTGTAGACCTATGCTCTACAAGGAGCTGAAAGTGTTTGTTGAAGACCTATGCTCCACAGGGAGCTGAAAGTGTTTGTTGAAGACCTATGCTCCACAGGGAGCTGACAGTGTTTGTTGTAGACCTATGCTCCACAGGGAGCTGAAAGTGTTTGTTAAAGACCTATGCTTCACAGGGAGCTGAAAGTGTTTGTTGTAGACATATGCTTCACAGGGAGCTGAAAGTGTTTGTTTTAGACCTATGCTCCACAGGGAGCTGAAAGTGTTTGTTGAAGACCTATGCTTCACAGGGAGCTGAAAGGTAGAAGAGAGAGAGAGAAGTGGACGTGTCTGCGTTGTGTTGTTGTTTGCAGTTTAACTGTGATATTTGCGCCTTTAGGCCCAACACATCCGACTTCATCATGTTTAATTACTTTAATTTTAGTTTAGTCGAGAGTTTACTCTGGGGCCGGATGGTCTAGAGATGAGGCATCAGCATTGGGACAGAAAGGACCATCCGCGCTTTTCTCCTTACAAAGAATGACACTATAATATTAATTTTGTAATCGTGTTTAACAGTTCAGAGCTACAACTACCTGGCACATACTATAACCAGAGATGGAAAATGTACAACTGAAATAAACAAAAGAATAGGTAGGGCAAAAAGTAATTTTAATGCCATGAAAAATATACTAACATCAAAACATATAACACCAGGGCTAAAACTAAGAATGGCAAAATGTAACATCTTCTCAATATTCCTGTATGGTGCAGAAACATGGACATTAGACAAGAAAACAGAACAGAAAATTGAAGCCTTTGAAATGTGGATTTATAGAAGAATAGGTAGAAGTGGATGGGAAGAAAAGAAAACAAATGATGAAGTTTCAAAAGAACTAAAAATCAAAAGAGAACTACTAAATACAATTAGAATAAGACAAATGACATTTTTTGGGCATGTTATAAGACACAACAGTCTAATAAAAGTAATATTGGAAGGTAAAATACAAGGTAAAAGAGGCAGAGGCAGACCAAGACTAACATGGACGAGTAACATCAAAAGATGGACAAGTCACCCTATGACAACCTGCACCATCAAAACAAGAGACAGAACGGGATTGCGCTCCATGGTAGCCAACCTTCGATGCGGAGACGGCACTCAATGATTACGATGATGATGTTTAACTACCCTCTTTAAATCTTAGTCGTTAGCCCAGGCGCAGTGGCGTGTTCCCCAAGACTATTTCTTTAAAGCAGATCAGGGTTACGACCAGCTCTAACTCGCTAACAGGAGAGTCTGCAGTTAAATGATAAAAATAAATGTTGAATCATAACCTGACATGTGACAATCTGCTCTAACCAGTGCTGCGAAATAACGAGGCCTTTCTTCATCTTTTTGGAGTCCTCCATTTAAATTAGTCGTTGATCCCTTGTGTTACTAGCTTTCAACGATAGATGCGACACCTGCACCTTTCGGCCCGACATATCCGCATTCAGCATGAGAAGGTTTCTATTTGCTTCAGCTTGGGCAACAGCTTTTTATGCCCCGCTTTTTCAGATTTCAAAATACCGTTGGTTCTTTGACGTGGGCAGAGTGCACACGGAGTCTTGTAATTTCCGCCATTAACCATGAGAGCTAGACATCGAATCTCACTACCCAGGGAGAGATTCAGGCATTGGTTCTCATTGTCCAGAAAGAGCCGGATATCTAATCTCACTACTCAGAGAGGGCCAGATATCTAATCTCACTACTCAGAGAGGGCCAGATATCTAATCTCACTACTCAGAGAGGGCCAGATATCGAATCTCACTACTCAGAAAGAGCCAGATATCTAATCTCACTACCCAGAGATGGCCAGATATCTAATCTCACTACTCAGAGAGGGCCAGATATCGAATCTCACTACCCAGAGATGGCCAGATATCGAATCTCACTACCAAGAGAGAGAGCCAGATATCGAATCTCACTACCCAGAGAGAGCCAGATATCGAATCTCACTACCAAGAGAGAGAGAGAGCCAGATATAGAATCTCACTACCCAAAGAGAGCTAGATATCGAATCTCACTACCAAGAGAGAGAGCCAGATATCGAATCTCACTACCAAGAAAGAGAGAGCCAGATATCGAATCTCACTACCAAGAGAGAGAGCCAGATATAGAATCTCACTACCAAGAGAGAGAGCCAGATATCGAATCTCACTACCAAGAGAGAGAGCCAGATATAGAATCTCACTACCAAGAAAGAGAGAGCCAGATATCGAATCTCACTACCCAAAGAGAGCCAGATATCGAATCTCATTACCGTGAGAGAGCCAGACATCGAATTTCACTACCTAGAAAGAGACAGACACCAGATCTTACTACGCAAAGAGAGTCAGATATCGAATCTCACTAACCGGATAGAGCCAGATATCGAATCTCACTACCTAGAAAGGGCCAGACATCGGATCTCACTACCTAGAAACCAAAGGGGACAAAGTCACAGATTTGAAATGTAAAAAAAACCCAAAGATGGGATTCAATCCCTGAACTTTCTTGTCCAGATGTCAACAGCATACCGTTAGACTACATAGTCCATCAGGAAAGACAATGTAACCGAAGGAAATAAACATAAGGAGATTCACTATTTTTCTTTCATCGGCAGCCCCCTGTGGAGCATAGGTCTTCAACAAACACGTTCCATGCCGTTCTGTTTCCTACCATTCTTTTAAGATCATACCATATCTTTTCTCTTCATCTCTCTTTTCTTTAACAATAATTTAGTCGTCCTCTTTGTCTTTTCCTCTGCTGTTTCCAAAAAAGGGCCTGTTGTGTTATACTCTCAGTTGGCTTCCGCAGTGTGTGTCCTATCCAGCGCCAACTTCATTGTATTGCTTTGTCCGCAGGTGTTTGACTGGTGCTTTCCAAAATTTAACGTTTGTCATTTTGTCTGACATTTCTTTGAATTCCCATGTTTCCTCGAGCAACGAATGCTCATCATGCCTTTTTAAAATCTTTATTTTGGTATCATTTTCTGCTCCTCCCTCTTTGTCTATATTACTGCTCTGATATATGTAAGATTGTACGTCTAGTAGAGATATTTCTCCTATTGTTATTTGGCTAATGCCAACTGCATTAATTCCCATAATTTTGGTCTTATCTCTGTTTTTTTTTTCAGTCCCAGCTGTTGTGATCTATCATCACGTAAACTCTTTTTTCTTGGTTTTGTTGATGATTACGTGAAAGGAGATCTATGTCATCAGCAAAGTCTAAGTCATCAAGTTTCTTGATGGCTACTGAACTGATATATATTATTCTGTGTTATTCTCATAACGAAATAAAAATCATGAGTCTCACAAGTCGTGGCGACTGCTTGACCAAGCGGCCTTTATCCCTCGGGTTCTATTGTTGCCCCCCGACATACACCAGCAATGGTACTATGTGTCGTAAAGAAAGTTTATTCTTATAATCCAATCTATGGCCAGTAGAAAGAGAAATGGAAATAGAATGCATCCCTGCCTTATTTCTGTTATTATTTCAAATGCTTATGTGTTGGGATTTTTATTTATGATTTCTCTCTGCGGCAACCACCCCTGGTCTGAGCAGGGAGGCCAGGCTTGAAACGTTAATTACTCATCGACTGAAAAAAATATGAGTACCTCCGAGGTCGGAGTTATCTGCTTGTGCGGCGAGGGACCCTTGTGCACACGTCTGCCAGGGAAAAATGGATTAACACGCAAAATTCAGTTCCTAGTCTCTAGGGACTTCGTCAGAGGTAAAAGCTGGCGAACGAAAAAAGAGCCTTCGTAAACTTCCCTCACTACATCATCATCATCGCGTGCCTTCGTAAACTTCCCTCACTACATCATCATCATCGTGTGCCTTCTCCGCAACGAAGGATGGCTACCATGGATCACCATTCCACTCTGTTTCTTGCTTTGATGGTGCAGGCTGTCATAGATTGACTTGTCCATCTTTTGATGTTACTCGTCCATGTTAGTCTTGGTCTGCCTCTGCCTCTTTTACCTTGTATTTTTCCTTCCAATATTACTTTTAGCAGGTTGTTGTGCCCTCACTACACGATGACAAAAGGGGGCAAAGTCAGATATTTGAAATAAAAAATCTCGACAAGCGGGATTCAAACCCATGACTCTCTAGTCCAAACGTCGACAGCTTACCTTTAGACCACCCAGTCTCCCGTGGACGAGAACATAACGGGAGGACATTAAATGGAAATCCAGAAATAATTAGTCAACCCCAAGAAAAGAAAGACTAACTACGGGTCAATGAAGACCACCCACAGATCCAGCACTTACTTAAATAACCCTTCGGATAAAAACAAGGGGAGTTAATTTAATTCAAGGATTTCTCTGAACGTTTTTACGCCTCTCCCTCACTCAGATCTTCTGTGTAGCCCTCGCCATCTCCACGGTGGCTGGAAAGATTTTGATCAAAACCAACAGACTTGGCATCAAATAAAGACAGATAGATCTCGTCATGGGGTCGCGGAATTACTGTCAGAGTCCTCTTGTCTTTGATATAACTATGTACCTGTTGTCTGCTCGCTGGAGTAGATTTCTGCTCTTGCATGGTTTTTGTATTTTGGTAGAGAAGATTTGTAGAATGTGAGGAGCGTGCGGCAGTCCTTTGTTTGATTTAGTCTAAAAAAATAAAACATGTGTTTTCGTTTTAATTGTATCATTTCACCCCTCATGTTTTTACAAATCCTGATTTGAGACTTTAAAAATATTTAGCAAATTGGAAATACCTACAACTTTCAACCTCTCTCTCTCGCTCTCTCTCTCGCTCTCTCTCTCTCTCAATCTCTCTGACCCACCAACCAACCAATGATATTATAATGATGTGAAACGTCGTGCTGCTTAATGGACAGGGCACTGACTTTGAGACAGATTGAACGTGATTTTAAATCTAACTTATAGCTGAATTCACGTCTCTTTCTTTTAGTAAAAAATAAAAGTCCCATTTTAGCTACAGTCTTGGTAATGTTGAGACACGTTTCGTATATATGACCGGAGTTGGGTACATTCCATACATTTTTACAATTGATATTTTATGGGAGTGGTTTCAATTTGTGACAGCAGATATACAACATAATACATTTTAGCTTAAGTTATTACTTGTATGTGAGAGAGAGAGAGAGAGAGAGAGAGAGAGAGATCTTTAGTAGAATCATCATTATCATCATGTGCCATATCGGTTGGCGTAGGCGATCATGTTCTTCGACAATCTTCTTTCCATTACAAAAAAGTAAAGTAAAGTAAAGTAAAGTAAAGTAAAGTAAAGTAAAGTAAAGTAAAGTAAAGTAAAGTACCCCCGTCAAGGTAAGTGGCGTATAGGGAACATGATGTTAGTGACCATAAATTTTACAGACCTTCGACACATGATTTTTGGGGTAATGTGGTCGGTATTACGCCAGTACCGTTTTACTTTCCCAGAAAAAAAATTCGGTACCCATTAAAGGCTGTTCTATCCACAGTGCATCGTATCAGTTCTGTTGTTGACTGTTTTCCATGCCATGATACCAAGCTATCCAGTATTTTCACACTTTGTAGTCCGCGATCTCTCTTTCCTTGTATTTTTTTCAGTTGTAACTAAGTATTCCAACTTTACTCTTCTCATGATGTGCCCGAAAAATGTTGATTATTTCATTCTGATGGGTTTTGTTTTATGAACTCCCTTTTTGTGTTGGTCTCTTTTATTCTTTAGAAGAATAGTATTCGTAAACTAACTAAAAGATAAAAAATGTGTGTAAATTTGAAAGTTTCAGGGGAATCTTCTTCTTTCTTCTTTGATCTTTCTCACTGATACCTAAAAGGTGTCGTGGTTTATATCATTTGTCGTTCTTGAGCTGCTCCAACTGTCTGAATTAGTGATTTCCCTTTGTTGTTACCTGTCTCTGTCACTGCATCTATCCATCTTCTTTTCTCTTTCTCACTGATACCTAAAAGATGTCGTGGTTTATATCATTTGTCGTTCTTGAGCTGCTCGAATTGTCTGAATTAGTGATTTCCCTTTGTTGTTACATGTCTCTGTCACTGCATCTATCCATCTTCTTTTCTCTTTTCACTGATACCTAAAAGGTGTCGTGGTTTATATTATTTGTCGTTCTTGAGCTGCTCGAATTGTCTGAATTAGTGATTTCCCTTTGTTGTTACATGTCTCTGTCACTGCATCTATCCATCTTCTTTTCTCTTTCTCACTGATACCTAAAAGGTGTCGTGGTTTATATCATTTGTCGTTCTTGAGCTGCTCGAACTGTCTGAATTAGTGATTTTCCTTTGTTGTTACATGTCTCTGTCACTGCATCTATCCATCTTCTTCTTTTCTCTTCTCACTGATACCTAAAAGGCGTCGTGGTTTATATCATTTGTCGTTCTTGAGCTGCTCGAACTGTCTGAATTAGTGATTTTCCTTTGTTGTTACATGTCTCTGTCACTGCATCTATCCATCTTCTTCTGGATCTTCCTCTTGGTCTTTTTCCATGCATTCTCGAGAAGAACGCACTGGATGGTGATTGGTAAGGATTCATTCTGACCAGGTGGTCAAACCATATAAGTTGTTGTTGTTCTATATATTCTTGGCAGGGTTTTGTTCCTACCATTTTTCTTCTGGTTTCATTTGGTATTCTATCTCTTCTTGTGTTTGTTACTTTTCTCAAGCATCCATCTCACATGTATTGATCTTTCTTAAATGGGATTTAGAAAGTGTCCATGTTTGACTTTCATAGCACAAAGTTGGTATGACAATTTTTTTTTACATTTTTAACCGCAAACTTGTAGATGTTATAATTCTTAAGATTCTTCGAGTCAACTAAAAACAATCAAAACAGAATAGTAATTAAAAATTATTTTTTTTATTTCTGGGAAGACTTAAATGAACAAAATCAACTAATGTATCAGTGTCAAACTGTTGTGACTAGTCGGCCCAGCATGAAGAAAGAGAATGAGTATAGACTGATTGACTAGGGGAAGTAACAACAGCGAGAAGGAGCAATTTCGACTAAAATAGTAAATGTTGGAATCTAAAGTTATCTATTCTATTAATAATGCTCGCGGGATGAAGGGAATCACCCAAAGTTTTTGACGTTTTTAGCTTTGTGAGAAAGGGCGGTTGTGGATACATCGTAGTCAGACGACTACAACTGCCATAGCTGGAGACGTCACAAACGTTGGGTGATTTCTGGGTTTTCCTCTCCTCTCGCAGTAAGTAAAGTAAAGAGCCCCCGTCACGACAAGTGACATATAGGGAATATGGTATTAGTGACCATACATTTTACAGACCCTCAACACATGATTTTCGGGGTAATGTGGTCAGTATTACGCCCGTGCCGCTTTACTATCCCGAAAAAAAAATCCGGTACCTATTAAAGGCTGGGTGAACCGGTCCCGTTGGTTAGGATCGAACCCTACCTCTTGTCGTGTGTAGTCCAGTTCACTAACCACTGAGCTATCTCTCATCTCGCAGGCTTTAGTGAAACTGTAGATACTGTGTATAAAACTATGAAGATTAATCATGTAAAAAAATATATATAAATTAGTATTAATCAGCCGAACCTAAGGAGAGACGAGACAAACTACGACCTTTCGATAAAAAGCCTTCATCAGGTTTATTATAACATATTTAAATACGATAACACACACAAAAGGGAAGTAATTACCTATCGGAAAAGGGATATGTGGAGGAATAACCGGAAGAGGAAGTGACCGGGATCAAAGTGCCTGTTGGTCATGTGATAAGTAGCCAATACGCCAAAAAGACCAAAGGAGGGCCATAAAAGAGCCAAACAAAGTAAGGGTCCCCTAAAGAAGAGAAAGCAAGGATGCGAGATTGAAGAAAGGCAGGAGATACGAGAATACAAGAGGAGGTCAATAATTAAAGGGAAGAGTGCAAAGAGTTTAGCCCTCTTGGATAGAGAGTGCCAAAGTGGGTGATTCGTTGGTTCTCCAAAGCGAACTGACCGTGAGTATTCAATGAATAAGAGACGATTCCTGTGAGCCGGAAGTCCTCAGAAGTGTTGTGGTCTGGAGATCTGAAATGGGAGGATACAGAAGTACCAGAATCGCGTTCAATGTTGTACGTGTGTCCACAGACCCTATCTCTAAACGTCTACCCGTTTGGCCAATATACGTTTCAAGACAGCACTGACAGATAATGGCGTATATAAGATTCATAGATACGCAAGTGAAGCTTCATCGTATCTCAAATGAGCCAAACGGGAAAATGAGTTGATGAGTTTGTTGTATAAATGTGCACGTAACTGTTACCCTGACCTGTCGCTAAGTGACGTGTCTCTCAGACCCTGGCATGGATTGCGGAGGCGGCTCCTAACCAAATTGTCCAGCAGGTTTCCTGACATGCTTAAAAGCCACCAGAGGAGGGTCAGAGAATAGAAGTTGGATCTGAGTGGGGGATAGATAGATGCTGTTACAAAACCATAATAATGAGAACATTATATGCAAATATATGACATGTTTGTGTTAATCTCTATGAAGATTAGTACGTATCTCCTTAACGACATTTTATATGTGACTACCTTTACAAGCAGGGAGCCACGATAGCTCACTGGTTAGTGAACTGGACTACAAAGGACAAGAGGTAGGGCTCGATCCTAACCGACGGCTCCGGTTCACCCAGCCTTTAATGGGTACCGGATTTTTTTATGGGAAAGTAAAGCGGCACGGGCGTAATACCGACCACATTACCCCAAAAATCATGTGCCGAGGGTCTGTAAAGTGTATGGTCACTAACATCATATTCCCTATACGCCACTTGGCGTGACGGCGGTACTTTAGTTTACTTACCTTTACAAGTACTTTGACAAAAGAAGAATATTGAACGATTCTTGTGAACAGCTTATGTGTCGGAAATAAGGTAACATCCATCAATTCTTCAGTGATGCTATCATCATGGCGCTTGTATGTCGTTCTTACAGACAAGCACATCATCATCAAGTACCGGGCCTGCTGGCGTAGGTGATCATGTCTCTCCACAACTTTTGATCACGACAGTTATTTATCATTTCTGTTGTTGACCTTCTGCCAAGCCATTCTCATAAGCTGTCTGGTGTTTTTTCTCTTTGCTTACCTCTATCTCTTCGTCCCTCAATTTTTCCAGTTGTTACAATATATTCCAGTTGTTCTCTTCTCATTACATGGCCAAAAAATGATGATTGTTTCTTCCTAATATTGGAAATTAGCTTTCTTTTTGCTTTGGCCTCTTTCAGAACGTTTTCATTACTCTTCTTAGCTGTCCAAGGTATTCTCAACATTCTTCTGTAAAACCACATTTTTACAACCTTCAGTGATTTTTTTTTTTGGGTCTGTTGTCCTATTTTCCATAATTCACATCCACATGTTAAGACTATCTCTATATAACATTTTCTCTTTGGGGTATTTGCACCGTGTTTTGTTTCCCTGGAGGAGAAACTATATGGGGCAATCGATTCGCTTAAACAGACAGCTGACTTCATGAGAGAGTCTGGAATCCTACTCTGATTGAGTCTTGATCGCAGAGAGAGAGAGAGAGAGAGAGAGAGAGAGAGAGAGAGAGAGAGAGAGAGAGAGAGAGAACATTTAAGAACTCTTTTTCTTGTTTAATATATAATTATACTTTCTTTCTTTCTCCCTCAAGAAAGAAAGAACAGTAATACAAATAAAGACACGCACACACATATAACATAACACACTACATACAGTATGGCCTTTGGCGTCTTGACAGACAAGCAACCAATCATAATCATAAGTCAATTGTCTTATCAGACAACGAAGCAATAAATTTGCACATTACATGACCTTTATAATTATCATCCTCCTTGTTAGCGACCTGCCGAAATACGCCTTTGGGTTCCGACCGGATTCCTGTTAATTTTTCTCTAGTGCTGTTTAACATATGTGTTCTTGTCCCGGTTCTGCGTGTCCAGACTTGGAATTTTCCCTGTGGAATTAAAAACAATCTTATTTGTTGTTATCATCAAAAGGAAAAAAAAGAAATTGAGACAGATGATCAATTGTTTCATTGAAACAAGTTTGTTTCTGGTCTGTTGGGTTGAGGTAGCCTTTATTTTACCTGTAAAGTACAATTCTATTATCCCCAGAGCGTATATTGGCGTTCGTAGGTCACACGAGCATAGGAGGTGTATTAATTGCTACTGCACGGAGAAGCGACAGAAGCCAGGTTTGCTAGGGCATGGCCCCAAGGACATGGGGCCCCGGCAGGTGTGTACTGAAGCGATAACGAGGGCCGGAGAGTGCCTACCTTCAGGCTATGACATTAAGTGATGAGCAGTTAGTGACGAACTGTGTACAGTTACATAGCAATGATTCTCAACTGGTGCGTCGTAACCACTTCTTGTGTCTGTCGTAAGCAGTTATTGTGTAGATAGTAAGCAATTATTGTGTATGTCGTTAGCAGTTCCTGTGTAAGTCGTAAGCACTTCTTGTGTATGTCGTAAGCAGTTCTTGTGTAGGTCTCACACAGTTCTTGTGTCATAAGCAGTTCTTGTGTGTCTCTTCGTAAGCAGTTATTGAGTCTGTCGCTGACAGGGCCTGTGTATGTCGTAAGCAGCTCTTGTATCCGTTGTAATCTTTATTTGAGTGTCGCTATCAGTTCTTGTGTGTCGTAAGCAATTCTTGTGTATGTCTAAAGCAGTTCAGGTGCACGTCGTAAGCAGATCTTGTGTATGTGTAAACTGTTCTTTTGTCTGTCGTACAAATCTAGTGCACGTAGTGAGCATTATCTATCTATCTATCTATCTATCTATCTATCTATCTATCTATCTATCTATCTATCTATCTATCTATCTATCTATCTATCTATCTATCTATCTATCTATCTATCTATCTATCTATCTATCTATCTATCTATCTATCTATCTATCTATCTATCTATCTATCTATCTATCTATCTATCTATCTATCTATCTATCTATCTATCTATCCGCCCGCACGCCCACCCAACCACCCACCCACCCGTCCGACGTTCTAATCCGAATATCCATCTGTCCGTCCTTCCGTCCGTCCGTCTGTCTGTCTTTCTATGTCCGTCCGTCCGTCCGTCTGTCTGTCTAGCTATCTATCCATCCGAATATCCGTCTGTCCATCCGTCTGCCTGCCTGCCTGTCTCTCCTAAATTAAAATATCGGAATCATGTCGTATTTTCACAACACATGCCATCTACGCCCATTAGCGTTATTCTAAACAAGGACGTTGAAGAGAAAAATCATTAACAAACACAGCAACTGAAAGAGAAGCCATAGCCTACGTTATAACATTTCAGCATGAGCGTCTACCGTCTTTCTGTTAAAAGTAATACATGGACTGTGGTCCCTCAAAACACGTTGAGAACCGTTCTACAGGCACACCAATTCGTTTTTTTCCTATAAAATAGTAGCATGTTTAACTGTGCTTTCCCTGGCCGGAAAACAAATAATTTTGTCGTTATAACCACTGCCGGTGGATTCATTAATAATTCAGACAATTCATAACCGCAATTGACATCATTACCCCTGTTGGCATATCCATTATCTATGACTTTGTTTCATCATCATCATGAGGCTGTGTGCATTATCTTTTTTCTTTTTCGTGTCTTTTGATCATGCGAACTAGACTCTTTGTTATGTTTTATGACGGTGACAGGGAACAGTGTTAAGACACGATATGAGTTAGTCCTTTTATCTTATTTTTCTTCATTTTTCCTCCACTTCATTTCTTCCTCTTCTTCCTCTTCTTCTTCTTCTTCTCCTTCCTCTTCTTCCTCTCATTCCTCTTCTTCATTTTCTTCTTCCTCCTCTTCTTCTTCTTCCTCTTCCTCTTCTTCCTCATCAATCTCTTCTTCTACTTCTTTTTATCTTTTCCTTTCATCTCTTCTTTTTTTCTTCTTCACTCACTCTTCTCTTCTTCTACTTCTTCTCCCTTCTCATCATCAACTTCATCATTATCATCTTCTTCTTTTCCTCTCATTTCTTCTTTTTTTATGTCCCTCCTCTTCCTCTCCCCTTCTTCTTCTTCTGTCTCCTCCTCTCTTTCTTCTTGTTCCTCGTTCTATTCTTCCTCTTCTTCTTCCACTACCTCTTCTTATACAGCTTCTTCATTACTTCCTGTTCTCCTCTTTCTCATCTCCTCCCTCTTCATCCTCCTCTTCTTACTCTTCTACTTCTTCCTCTTCTTCTTCTACTCCTCTCATCCTTCTTCCTCCTCCTTTTCTTACTATTCTTCCTCTTCTTCTTCCTTCTCCCCTTCTCCCTCTTCCTCCTCTTCTTCTTCCTTCTCCCCTTCTCCCTCTTCCTCCTCTTCTTCTACCTTCTCCTCTTCTACCTCTTCCTCCTCCTCTTTGTACTCTTCTTCTACCTTCTCCTCTTCTACCTCTTCATCCTCCTCTTTGTACTCTTCTTCTTCCTTCTCCTCTTCTACCTCTTCATCCTCCTCTTTGTACTCTTCTTCTACCTTCTCCTCTTCTACCTCTTCATCCTCCACTTTGTACTCTTCTTCTACCTTCTCCTCTTCTACCTCTTCATCCTCCTCTTTGTACTCTTCTTCTACCTTCTCCTCTTCTACCTCTTCATCCTCCTCTTCCTCCTCTTCTTCTACCTTCTCCTCTTCTACCTCTTCATCCTCCTCTTTGTACTCTTCTTCTACCTTCTCCTCTTCTACCTCTTCATCCTCCTCTTTGTACTCTTCTTCTACCTCCTCCTCTTCTACCTCTTCATCCTCCTCTTTGTACTCTTCTTCTACCTTCTCCTCTTCTACCTCTTCATCCTCCTCTTCCTCCTCTTCTTCTTCCTTCTCCCCTTCTACCTCTTCCTTCCTCCTCTTCTCCCTCCTTCTCCCCTTCTACCTCTTCATCCTCCTCTTTGTACTCTTCCTCTACCTTCTCCTCTTCTACCTCTTCCATCCTCCTCTTTGTACTCTTCTTCTACCTTCTCCTCTTCTCCCTCTTCCTCCTCCTCTTCGTACTCTTCTTCTTCTTTCTCTCCTGCCTCATCAACCCATCACCCAGACAGTCGTTCTCCAATCACTAACAGACATCTCACCTTTCTCATACTTTGGGACTCTGCAAAGTCAAGACCTGTCATCTCTTTAATATAATCTTCCCATCTCTTTCTCTGGCTCCCTCTTCTTCTCCATCCTTACACAGCTCCTAAGAGAATGGTCTTTGCTAGGCAAGACAATCGAGACACACGGCCAAGCTAATCCATCTTGTATTTCTTTACTTCAGTCAGAAGATTCCCATGTACTCCGATTGCTCAATGATACCATTTGTGATACGATCTAAGTAAGAGATGCCCCAAACCTAACGATAACGTTTCATATCAGTAGCTCGTATTTTAATCTGTATTTCAAGTGCTTCAGTGTACACGAGTGTCCTTTTTTGTACTCTAATCCTGCCTTCCGGCTGACACAGTCCATCTTCTGTAGGTTGGATCCTCGTTAAATGTGGAAGTTGCCTACATAAACAGTTTTATTTATTCTTTCTTTCTTTTCATGTTTCTGTTTTTCTTTCTTTCTTTTGTTTCTTTCTTTATTTATATATTTCGTTCATTCTTCATTCCTTTCTTTCTTTCATTCTTTTTTCCTTTTCTTCTTTCTTTCATTCTTTCTTTCTTTCCTTCTTTCTTTTTTCCTTTTTTTTCCTTTCTTTCTTTCTTTCAATCCTTCTTTCTTTCATTCTTCCCTTCTTTCTTTTTTCGTTCTTTCACTATATCTTTCTTACTTTGTTTCCTTTATTTTCTTCTTTGTTACTTTCTTTCTTTCTGTCTTTATTTCTTTCTTTGCTTGCTTGCTTGCGTTCATCCCATGACTAAAGGATCACAACTCTTAATCATCCACCATTAAAAGGTCGTTAAGTGGGCGTGTCTGCGTTGTGCTGTGGATTGACTTTTTTCTTTCTTTCTTTCTTTCTTTCTTTCTTTCTTTCTTTATCCCGTTCTGCCTTTCATTTTTTTTCCTCTCTCTCTCTTTCTGTCTTTATGTTTTTCTTTCGTTCTTTCCTTCTTCCTTTCCTTCTTTCGTTCCTTCATGCAATCACCCGATGACCTCTAAGGGAATGAATAAATCTCTTCGTCATTCGTCCTTAAAAGGACGTTAATTTGACGTTGAGGCGTTGTATTAGGATTCATTTGCGCCTGTCGGCCCAGCACATCCGACTTTATCACGGCGTTTTTGAGTACTGGTTTTCCTTATTTGCTTGGCCGTGCTACATTGTCTAGTCTGTTACTAGAGACACAACAAAGACGTGGAGTATAGTCTGGATAGTTCTGATTCACCTATCCCAGAGTAAGCTATCAGCTATGAGTCATTGTCAGTTTCCATATTTCCTGTCACGTGTTTTGCCGCCATTTTAGTCATTTAATTGCTCTACCTTCACTCTAAGGTATATGTGTTTGTTGTTTAACCCTTTCCGCACGTTTCGACGGACCATGCGCCATTCCGATTTCGGTCATGTACGTTTAGCCGCACAGAGCGTCACTCTAAATTTAATTAGTGTAAACTGTCATCAAACCATATTCTTTTTACATGTCTTGTATCATCTTGGTATACTTCTTCTTCTTCTACCTTTCATCTCCCTGCTGAGCATCATCATCATGTGCCATACCGGTTGGCGTAGGCGATCATGTCCTTCCACAATCTTCTATCCACAGTGCAACGTATCAGTTCTGTTGTTGACTGTTTTCCATGCCATGACACCGTGCTATCCATTATTTTCTCTCTTTGTCGTCCGCGATTTCTCTTTCCTTTTATTTTGCCAGATGTAACCAAGTATTCAAACTTTCCTTTTCCATGTGGAGCACGGTCTTCTACAAACACTTTCCTCGTCGTTCTGTTTCTTGCCATTATTTTAAGATCATTCCAAGTCTTCCCCATCATCTTCATCTCTGCTTCTATCTGTCTTCTCCAAAAATTTCTAAGTCTTCCTCTTGGCTTTTCTCCCGGGGATCCCACAAAAGGGCCTGTTATGTAATACTCTCAGTTGGCTTCCGCAGTGTGTGTCCTATCCAGCGCCATCGTCTTCGCTGTATCTATTGATCCACTGTCGTTTCTATGACTTGTCCATGTTTGTGAAGTTTTTTCGGATTATTTTTTTTACAGTATGGGATAGCCAGTCCCATGCACAACGCTCCTTAGTCGCCTCTTACGAACATGCCTGGTAGGGACCAGCGCCACTATTCTTTACTCCCCCCTCGGGCGCCGGCAGCGCATCGTATCATCTTGGTATTGTGAAATCTAATTCCTTGTTTAATTATCTAAAAATTAAAATATAATATGTTAAGTGTTAGATAAATATAAACATGTAGATTAATGTCTGCTTGCTTGCTTACGTTTGCCCGATGACTAAAGTATTCTAGAGTATTTGTAGACTGTAGAATTCCTCTTCGTCATCCGCCCTTAAAAGGACGTTAAGTGGACGTGTCTGCGTTGTGTTGTGGTTTGCAGTATAACTGTTATATTTACGCTTTTCGGCCCAACACATCCGACTTCGGCACGACATTTTTCAGTACCGGGTTGTCTTCCCTCTTCGATCCCTGCTCGCTTGGCCAGACTAGACAGGTTAGTCTGTTACTGGAGGCACCACAGAGAGGTGTAGCAGGGTCTGGATGGTTTTGGTTCACCGATCCTGGCGCAAGCCATCAGCTATGGGTCGCTGACAACTTCCAGCTCCGGTGCTGGGAGGCGCGCCTTCGCCTGTGAAACACGTTGTCTCTGAAATCTCTGCCGGTAAATTGATAAAAACCTTCGGTACTGAAAGAGTTAAGTTCATCGATATGTTCAGCTCTTGTTTCTTTCTCAAAATAGCATTTTAATTCTAATACTTAAAGTATAGCAGCGTTTATCGCTGTAGATATTCTGAACCTTGTACATTCCTCACATTCATGAAACAGAGGTTTTTTTGTGGAAGTGGTTTCAATTCGTAACATCACACACAAAAATTAAAATTGTGTTGCTAAAGTAAAAATGTATATAAAACGTTATTTATTATTTCTTTCCTTCTACATTTGCCTTTCAAGAAATGAGGAGAGATATAATTTGCGGTATTTTGCACTTCTCTTCGCCTCTACTGCCTTTTTTCCTAGCGTTTCTAATATTCCATCTTTCCATCTTTTTTTCGAGGCAGGCCCTTGAGACTGGTATTCTCTCAACGTTTATTGAAGGCAGGTTGTGTTGTGTTTTGGTCTTTTTGCTTTATCACATGGCCAAACCATTTTATGTGTTGTTTCTTTATGTTTTCTATTGCGGTGGTTATTCCTCGCTTTTTTCTCACTTTTTTATTTCTGATCTTATATCTCAGGTTGTTTCCTATAATCCGTCTAATACATTTCATCTCAGTAGTGGTTATCTTTGGGAGCCGTGATAGCACAGTGGTTAGTGAACTGGACTGCAATGGACAAGATGTAGGCTTCGATCCCAACCGACGGCTCCGGATTCACCCAGCCTTTAATGGGTACCGAATTTTTTTCTGGGAAAATAAAGCGGCATCGTAATACCGACCACATTACCCCAAAAATCATGTGCCGAAGGTCTGTAATATTTATGGTCACTAACACCATATTTCCTATACGCCACTTGGCGTGACGGGGTACTTTACTTTTTTGTTCCCTAGTGGTTATCTTTCTCCTTATTCGTGAGTCTAGATCTAACCTTGGTTGCACAACGTTTCAATCTTCTTATTATTCTGCTATCACGGCTCATTCAAAATAGGACTCCGGATTCACTGATGAAGGCAGCTGCCTGTTCCAGTGATTCGGTTGACCCCTAGAGTTTCTCTTCCAAGGAGGGGGGTGGGGGTGGGGTATGGGCAATCCTGTAGAACATGTTTTGTTGTCGTGCTATCAAGGGTACAGTGGCATTCGCTGCTAGTACCTATTTTCAACGTCGGAGTCAAGATTCAGTTAAAGATTGTCAACATTACACTAAGTAATTAGCTCACAAACAATAGCTCATGTTATGGTTAGTCGAAGGCCCCGGTATCACTGCAAACGAACTAAAATCCATAATTGTTCAACCGCCCGTACTAGGGGAATCATCCGAAATGAAACTCATCTCATTGACGTATCCAAACAAAGAAAAATATCTAGTCTCGATTTCTACGTAGTGTCAAAAAATAAAACCACTTCCCCTCAATAGATCAGTTTTAAGAGTCAATGGTATGTTTTCGGCTCACTATATTTTCATCGATGTCGTTACGAATGTGTGCCGTCTCCGCATCAAATTTTTGCTAAAATGGAGCGAAGTTCCGATCTGTCTCTTGCTTTGATGGTGCAGGTTGTCATAGGCTGATTTGTCCATCTTTTGATATTACTCGTCCATGTTAGTCTTGGTCTATTTTTACGTCTTTTACCTTGTATTTTCCCTTCCAGGATTACTTTTAGTAGGCTGTTGTGTGTTTCAACATGACCTAACAAACTCATCTGTCTTGTTTGAATTGTGTTTAGTAGTTCCCTTTTCAATTTTAATTATTTAAGCCTTCAACGTTTGTTTTCTTTTCTTTCCATCCAATTTTTTTTCTTTTCTTCTATAAATGCACATTTAAATGGCCTCAATTCTCTGTTCTGTTTTCTTGTCTAATGTCCATGTTTCTGCATCATATAGGAATATTGAGAAAATATAACATTTTGCTAATCTTAGTTTTAGCCCTGGTGTTATTTGTTTTGATGTTAGTATATTTTTCATGGCATTAACATTACTTTTTGCCATTCCTATTTTTTTGTTTATTTCAGTTGTACATTTTCCATCACTGGTTATAGTATGTCCAAGGTAGTTGTAGTTCTGAACTGTCTCCAGGTCTATTCCTTAAACTTTGATATCCACTTGTAGATTTTTATTAATTTATTTCAGATTATATTTGAAATCTTTATGATATGCATATCTAATCCATATTTGTGGCGTATCATCTTTATTTCATTAAATAAATGTTGTAGATCGTTAAGATTTCATGCTAATGATACTGTAATATACTAATCAATAAATGAGTCTAAATTCCCAAGACTTGAACTAAAATACCACTTTTAGATTAGGGTAAACGATTGTGAACAAAACATCAACTGAACTACGAAGCGATAATGGCAAATGTACGGCAAAATAATACATGCTTATCTTTCAAACCATAACTAATGAACAACTTTACACTAAATGAACAGGGCACTGGTTGGCAAGACGCCGGCTTCGAGACTGAGAGGTTGTGGGTTCAAATCCCGGCTGCACCAGTTGGGATTTTTATTTGTGATTTCTCTCTGCATCAACCAATGCGTCGTCACTGCAGCGAGGCCCGGCTTGAAACGTCAATTACTCATCGACGGAAAAAAATATGAGTACCTCTGAAGACGGAGTTATCTGCCTGTGCGGCGATGGGTCCCTGTGCTGCCAGGGGAAAAAAAACGGATAAACACGCAAAGTTCAGTTCCTAGCCTCTAGCGACTTCGTCAGAGGTAAAAGCTGGCGAACGAAAAAAAAAATAATAAATAAATAAATAAAAATAACCACACACACACAAAAAATAATAATAATGGAGTACAATAACTAACGAGGGAGCCGCGATAGCTCAGTGGTTAGTGAACTGGACTACCACGGACAAGGGGTAGGGTTCGATCCCAATCGACGGCTTCCGGGTTCACCCAGCCTTAAATGGGTACCGGATTTTTTCTGGGAAAGTAAAGCAGCACCGGCGTAATACCGACCACATTACCCCAAAAATCATGTGCTGAAGGTCTGTAAAATATGGTCACTAACACCATATTTCCCTATACGCCACTTGGCTTGACGGGGTACTTTACTTACAATAACTAACGAGCAACCCAAATATAACTGTTTGACAACGAAGAGAAACACAACCAACACGTTGAGAAACGATAATTTCATCGAAATAAACACGGCCTTCTGCAAAATAGATTGAACCTACACCAAATAAATCCACAAGAGACAAGACTACAATCAACTAGGATTGCCTACCCGTTCGTAACCAGACCCACGGGCCTGACAACTGTGTCAAGAGCCCAAAGGCCTGCATGACTTATTGTTATGTTGCAATGGTTCCAAACATTTGTGTTCACAGAGCTCTCTGATCTTCACAAGTGATTTTTCAACCCTGTCTATGATATTATGAAAATCACTCTTTGGTCTCTAGGCAAATAAACTAAACTCCCTCTCTTGGCGAATAAACTAAACTCCCTCTCTTGGCGAATAAACTAAACTTCCTCCCTTATGGCGAATAAACTAAACTTCCTCTCTTGGCAAATAAACTAAACTTCCTCTCTTGGCGAATAAACTAAACTTCCTCTCTTGGCGAATAAACTAAACTTCCTCTATTGGCGAATAAACTAAACTTCCTCTCTTGGCGAATAAAGTAAACTTCCTCTCTTGGCGAATAAAGTAAACTTCGTCTCTTATGGCGAATAAACTAAACTTCCTCTCTTGGCGAATAAAGTATACTTCCTCTCTTGGCGAATAAGCTGAACTCCCTCTCTTGGCGAATAAACTAAACTTCCTCTCTTGGCGAATAAAGTAAACTTCCTCTCTTGGCGAATAAAGTAAACTTCCTCTCTTGGCGAATAAAGTAAACTTCCTCTCTTGGCGAATAAACTAAACTTCCTCTCTTGGCGAATAAACTAAACTTCCTCTCTTGGCGAATAAAGTAAACTTCCTCTCTTGGCGAATAAGCTAAACCCCCTCTCTTGGCGAAAAAGCTAAACTCCCTCTTTTGGCGACGAAGCAAACCTCCTCTCTTGGCGAATAAGCTATACCCCCTCTTTTGGCGAATACGCTAAACTCTCTCTCTCTTGGCGAATAAACTAAACCCCCTCTCTTGGCAAATAAGCTAAACCCCTTCTCGTGGCGAATAAGCTAAACCCCTTTTCTTGGCGAATAAGCTAAACCTCCCTCATGTCCCGGTCATGTTGAGTTTCCTCTGATGGCTAATTCTCACAAGTTGAAAACCACTGAAATCATTGTATGAACAAAGGAACAGATCTGGCATCAAGAAGTCCTCAATCCACAAATGTTTATTCGTCATATCGTAAACCATTTCTATGATTGGTCTTTTATTATATTCACTAGAGATCTGCAGGAATTAGCGAGGCGCCACGCCTCCAGGCTGATGTTTGGGAGCAGTTGGGGATGTCACCGTCATAGTAAGATGAAGCACCAGTTCTAATACGAGCAGAGATGATGAGTGTGTTGGCCTACACGTGGACAGGATGATACTAATGGATGAGCTTCATGAGCGAGGGTAGAATTCAGGGACTAGGGTACGAGTGAGCGCTGATGCCTTCAGGCAGATGAAATGAGGAGGGTGAAAATAGCGGTGAAAGTTATGACCTGTGAGCTGATAAATCGACCGGAAAAGAACATAAAAAAGAATTACGTATATTGTAATATGTTGATATATCAATATCACAGCGCTTTATAGATGGTACATTAGTTGCCGCATAAAAATAAACAAGACAAATCTGAAACAAGTGCAATGCGTCAAACAATTCGGCACAATAACAATAGATGGAACATGCACCACAAAAATAAAAAGATGAATAGCTCAGGACAAAATAAAATTTCAGAAAATGAAAAACGTTTTATGCAATAAGGCAATGTTAATATAAGTGAGAAAAAGAATTCATCGGTGCTATACAGAGCCAATTCTGACCTATGGAAGCGAATCATGGACGGTAAAGAAAGAAATAATAAGACGACAAGAGGTTACAGAGATGGAATTTCTCAGAAGAATGTTGAATGTTCCCATAACAGCTAAAAAGAACAATGAGGAAATTCTCAAGAGGCCAACACAAAAAGGGTGCTCCTAAAAAAAAACCTCAGAAAGAAACAATCAACATTTGTCGGTCCCATCATGAGAACAGGAAAGTTGGAATACTTGGTTCATCTATTGACCTTTCGAGCCGTAACCGGCCCATAGGGCGTAGACCAAGATACACCTTCTCCTATATGAATTTTTGTTCTAGCAGTTTTCTTTTAAAGATATTTTATCAAATCTCGCCATCTGTCTCTGTTCTGTGCAAGCAGTTCTATCTCATTGAGGGAGCCGATTCCTGCTGCTCTTGCCTCTCTCATCAATGTTCTTCTCAGTGTCTCCCTGGGTCTTCCTCTTTTTCTTTTACCTGTTGTTTCCCATATGAGGGCTTGCTTTGCTATTCGATTATACTTGGTAAGATTATACTTGGTTACAACTGGCAAAATACAAGGGAAGAGAGATCGTAGACGACAAAGAGAGAGAAAAAAAAACTAGATAACTTGGTGTCATGACATATAAAACAGTCAAAACCAGAATTGATACGATGCACTGCGAATAGAATATGAAAGCCGCGATAGCTCAGTGGATAGTGAACTGGACTACAAAGCACAAGAAGTAGGGTTCGATCCCAACCCACGGCTTCCGGGTTCACCCAGCCTTTAATGGGTACCGGATTTTTTCTGGGAAAGTAAAGCGACACGGGCGTAATGCCGACCACATTACCCCAAAAATCATGTGCTGAAGATCTGTAAAAAATTATGGTCACTAACACCATATTCCCCCGTGCGCTGCCGGGGCCCGAAAGGGGAGTAAAGAATACCGGCGCCGTACCCTACCAGGCATGTTCGTAAGAGACGAGAAAGGAAGGTTGGGCATGGGACTGGCTATCCCATACTGTAAAAAAAAATAAGCCGAAAAAACTTCACAAATATGGACAAGACAAAGAAAGAAAAAGTTAATCCGCCATCCAGGAAAGTTAATGGCTCTCTGTCTAAAAGACATATGACGCAAGCCGGAGAAAGCCGTAAGGAGTCCGGGTTGCCGACTCACCCTTTGTCTACCAGGAAATCCTCCAGAATTGGCACCTGGAATGTTCGTACTCTAAACGAACAGGGAAAATCTGCTCAGGTAGCAGCAGAAATGACAAACTACAAGATAGATATTCTGGGAATGTGTGATACAAGATGGCTAGGAACGGGTAAAATAAAACTAAATACAGGAGAGATGATTTTATCATCAGGACACCAGGAACCTGGAGCACAACATAGTGAAGGGGTAGCTATAATGCTATCAAGGAATGCACAGAAGACACTAATAGAATGGGAAGCAGTAGGACCAAGACTAATGAGAGCTACATTTAAAACAACCAAAAACAAAATAAAATTACATATTATCCAATGCTATGCACCAACCAACGATAAAGATGATTTAGTTAAACATGATTTCTATTAACAGCTACAATGTCAGATGGATGCAAGACGAGCCAAGGATATTATAATCTTGATGGGAGACCTAAATGCTGAAGTAGGATCAGACAACAGAGGCTTCGAAGAGATTATGGGAAAACATGGACTTGGAGATATAAACGAGAATGGAAAAGATATTTGTGAATTTCTGCGCCCTTAATCAAGTGAGCCTAGGAGGAGCAATATTCCAACATAAAAGAATACACAAAGCTACATGGGTGTCACCAGATCATAGAACGGAAAATCAAATTGATCACATATGTATTAATAATAAGTTTAAGTCATCCTTACAGGATGTAAAAGTATATAGAGGGGCAGATGTAGCTACAGATCATCATCTTCTGATAGCCCAAATTAAACTTAAACTAAAAAGATATACTACAACGAATAAGGGTAGAAAGTATTTCAATGTAGGGTTTCTTAAAGAACAAGGAATTAAAGATAAATTCGCAGTCACAATATCAAACAAATACCAAGTCCTCAAACAACTAGAAAATACAATAAATATAGAAGATAATTTGAAACAGGTAAAAGATATATGGAAAGAGACATGCAAAGAAATCCTGGGGAAAAGAGAACGCCAGAATAAGGCATGGATGACAGCACAGACCCTGGATAAAATTAAAGAAAGAAAGAACAAGAAAGCAGACATAAATAAAAGCAAAACGAGAAGAAATAAAGTCAAAACACAGGAAGCTTACACAGAGGTGAACAAAGAAGTGAGAAGATGCATTAAAAGGGATAAGAGGAAATATATAGATGAACTAGCTAAAGAGGCAGAAGAAGCAGCAAATAAAGGGAATATGAAAGAACTGTACAACAGCACAAATAAATTAAGTGGCAAATACAAACAGATCAATGCCTTTATTAAAGATAAGAAAGGAAATCTGCTTAGTAATATAAGGGAACAAATGGAGAGATGGAAAAAGCATTTTGAAGAACGTTTGAATAGACCCGGCTCAAATAATCCTCCAGATATACTACCAGCAGAAGAAGAGTTACACGTTAACTGCGGAAAACCAAGCAAAGAAGAAATAATGAAAACCATCAACTATTTAAAAATGGTAAAGCCACAGGACCAGATGAAATTCCGTCGGAAGCCATCAAAGCAGATATTAACACCTCTACCAAGATGTTACATAATCTATTACATAAAATTTGGGAGAGGGAAGAAATACCTAAAGACTGGAAAGGTTATATGATCAAACTACCAAAGAAAAGAAGTTTACGTGAGTGCTCAAATTATAGGGGAATTATGTTACTATCAGTGCCAGGAAAAATATTAAGCAGAATCATTCTGGAGAGACTAAAAGAAGCTATAGAGAAACATTTGAGAGATGAACAAGCAGGTTTTAGGAAGAACAGATCATGTGCTGATCAAATAACTACTCTACGTATAATAGATGAACAAAGTTTAGAACTAAAATCCCCACTTTATATTGGATTCATAGATTACGAAAAGGCATTTGATAGTTTAGACAGAAGAATGCTTTGGAAGTTGCTGAGTCATTACGGAATCCCCATAAAGTTTATTAACCTGATAAAAACAATGTATGAAGGAACAAAATGTAGTGTGGTGCATGAAGGACAGCTTACAGAAGCATTTGAAATAAGAACAGGAGTACGGCAAGGATGCCTTCTGTCCCCATTTCTCTTTCTACTGGCCATAGATTGGATTATAAAAATAACTCAAAACAACAAAAATTGGATCCAGTGGTCACTGACCAAACAACTTGATGATGTAGACTTTACTGATGACATAGCTCTCCTATCACACAGCCATCAACAGATGCAGGATTAAATGAACATATTTGATGAGAGATCACAACAGCTAGGACTGAAGATTAATAGAGATAAGACCAACATTATGAGAATTAATGCAATTGACAATAAACAAATAAAACTAGGAGAAATACCTCTACTAGACGTGCAATCTTAAAAATATCTGGGCAGTAATATAGATAAAGAGGGAGGAACAGAAAATGATACCAAAATAAGGATATCAAAAGCAAACAGAGCTTTCATTGCACTGGGAAACATATGGAAATCCAAAGAAATTTGGTTAAAAATAAAAATGTTCAACTCAAATGTTAAGTCGGTCATATTATATGGCTGTGAAACACGGAGAACAACAAAATTGACAATCACGAGGATACAGACTCTCATTAATAGATGCTTACGCAGAATAAAAGGATGGAAATGTCAGGACAAAATCACTAACATAGAATTATGGAAATGTACCGATCAAATACCAGTGGATAAAGAGATACAGCGAAGACGATGGCACTGGATAGGACACATACTACGGAAGCCAACTGAGAGTATTACACAACAGGCCCTTTTTTGGAATCCCCAGGGGAAAAGACAAAGAGGAAGACCAAGGAGTTCTTGGAGAAGACAGATAGAAGCAGATATGAAGATGGTGGGGAAGACATGGAATGATCTTAAAAGAATGGCAAAAAACAGAATGACTTGTAGAATGTTTGTTGAAGACCTATGCTTCACAGGGAGCTAAAAGGTAGAATAAGAACATCATATTCCCTATACACCACTTGGCGTGACGGGGCTCTTTACTTTACTTTACTTTACTTTACTGTGGATAGAAGATTGTGGAAGGATATGATCGCCTACGCCAACCGGTATGGCACATGATGATGATATTAGTTGCCTGTTTTTTTTTCTGAACGCCCAAACAACTGTACTAAATGTTGTCTTATAGAGTGGAACATGATAATGATGTGAAGTGTAACAATCAAAGGGTGTCTATAAAGGTAGGTATTGTGCACTGTTGGCCATGAAAATATGGCAACACTATGTCCCTAAACAGAAGAGCCAATCATTTGAATAAAGAAATAGGTACCTTACTCGATGTATTTCGGTAGTAGAAAGGGAAAAAGTAAAGGTAGTGGTAGTAGTAGAAGAAAAAGAATGAGAAGTTGCAGTGGTGGTAATAGAAGAATAGGAAGAAGACCTATTAGTAGAAATAGTAGTAGCAGAGTAGAAGTAGCAGTAGTAGTAGTAGCAGTAGTAGTAGTAGTAGTAGTAGTTGTAGTAGTAGTAGTAGCAGCAGGAGTAGTTGTAGTAGCAGTAGTAGTGATAGTAGTTAGTAGTGGCAGTAGTAGTAGTAGTAGTAGTAGTAGTAGTAGCAGTAGTAGTAGTAGAAGTCGTAGTAGTAGTAGTAGCAGTAGTAGTAGTAGAAGTCGTAGTAGTAGTAGTCGTTGTAGTAGTAGTAGCAGTAGTAGTAGCAGTAGTAGTAGTAGTAGTAGCAGTAGTAGTAGCAGTAGTAGTAGTAGTAGTAGTAGTAGTAGCAGTAGTAGTAGCAGTAGTAGTAGTAGTAGTAGCAGTAGTAGTAGCAGTAGTAGTAGTAGTAGTAGCAGTAGTAGTAGTAGTAGTAGCAGTAGTAGTAGTAGTAGTAGTAGCAGTAGTAGTAGCAGTAGTAGTAGTAGTAGTAGTAGCTGTAGTAGTAGTAGTAGTCGTAGTAGTAGTAGTAGCAGTAGTAGTAGTAGTAGTAGTCGTAGTCGTAGTAGTAGTAGTAGTAGCAGTAGTAGTAGTAGTAGTAGTAGCAGCAGTAGTAGTAGTCGTAGTAGTAGTGACAGTAGCAATACTAGACGGAGAATTAGGCGAAAACAAAACAAAAAAAGTCACAAAATGAATAAATTAACAGAAAAGAAAACAAATAACATAGTAAATAGAAGTTAAATAAGGATCTGAAAGAAACTGTTTAGCCTGGTACAGTAGGTAAACCTGAAGAGACACAACTACCTCGTAGCAACATGATGATGATGATGGCACCTCACAGGTAGGAGACTGAAGGAAATTAATAACATGTCACCTTGCCGCTTCCTATTTTAGCTATATTTAACCATGGAGAGACAAACAAATAAATCAGCCAGCGATTTATGACTTGATCCCGGAAGATCAGGACTAAAATACACGTAAATCTCAATAATGACATCACACACCACGTGGCTGCAATCACTGGCCAATCGGAACGAGCGCCAGATGCTGTCTCGCTAGCCAAAGCAGAATAAATGGTAGCGTCATTGAGGAGCAATAACCCTGTACGGTATAAAAACATAAATGAAATAGGTAACAGCTTTAGAACGAATCTACATATTGTCTTCCTGACTAATTATGCAAATATTCGCGAAAAAAAATAACATCCACATTTCTCGTATCGTAGTCAAGTATGGAGAGCAAACGAACGATAGGAAAACAAACGGATATTAATCGCAATAATTATCTATGTTTGCGCATGTGAAATTGTGAGCAATATTTCATTAGGTATTATCTTCACAAACAATACCGTCTCTAGTCAATCCGCGATGAAAGTAGAATTGCCTTTGTAGATGTATTAATAGATTCACGCGCCGGTAAATCCTGTGTTCCGTTGGTTCTAAAGAAGGCTTACTTTGTTGACACGTTGGTTATCTAGTGGTGAACTATTGTGGTATGTTTAAGTATGCGATGAAGCGATGAGTTTTATTAGTGTCTATTTATATTGCTTTGTTTTTAGGCTTGGCTTTCATGATAAAATAGTAATAAAGTGTAGACAATAACTAGTAACGTTGGCACAAAGCGGCAAGTACGTGTGGACAATAATAGCATTAGATGAAAGATGCACCACAGAAATAAAAGCAGGATAACTCAGGTAAAAACAGCATTTCAGAAAATGAAAAACGGCTTTTGCAACAATTCTGTGTTAATGGAAGTGAAAAAGAGCGTTCATCGTTGCTTTATAGAGTCAGTTCTGACCTATGGATGCGAATCATGGACAGTAGGCAAACAAATGAAAAGACGATTAGAGAGACCACAGAGATGGGATTTCTCAGAAGAATGTTGAAAGTTCTCTGGACAGCTAAAAAGACCAATGAGGAAATTCTCAAAGAGGTCGCCATAAAAATGGAGCCCCCTAAGCAACACCAGAAAGACACAATCAACATTTTTCTTGTATTTCAAGTGAAAAATAAAGTTGGAATACTTGGTTACAACTGGCAAAATACAGGGAAAAAGAGTCTCCGGCGACAAAGAGAGAAAAGATTGGATAACTCGGTGTCATGGCACGGGAAACAGTCAACAACAGAATTGATACGGTTCACTGGGGATAGAAGATTGATCGTCAATTCCAACCTGTATAGCACATGATGATGATGATCTAGGATGGGAATGTTGATGATTCGTGCTGAGGAGGACCCATCTTATAAGGTCGTTAAGTTGTCGTAAATTAACCGTGCTGCGGTTTACAACAATCTGTTAAATTTGCGCCTTTAAGTGCAAGGAATCCGACATCAAGACAGTGGTTTGAGTACCGGGTTTCCTTTCCTTTTTGATCACCTCTCGCCTGCCCAAACTGGTTATTTCGCCACCACAGCGGCGACAGAGTGCAAGAATTTAGACAAAGTTGTTAACGCTGTCCATGATACAAACAGTCAGCTATGAGTCGCTTACAACATGATACCTTAGTGCTGTACAGGCGTCTTGGCCTCTTATGGGTCTGTTTGAAACATTCTTCTGAACATACTCTAGCTACTATCTCGCACTTTGTTTTACTTTGTCAACGAATACGCCATTCGGCTGGTGTCACGCCTAAATCAGCGTCATTGGAAGTGAATAATTTCAGGGGTGAAAGTATGTTCATTCACTTCATTTCATTGAAAGTGAATATTTTCAGGGGTGAAAGTATATTCATTCACTTCATTTCATTGGAAGTTAATAATTTCAGATGAAAAAGTATGTTCATTCACTTCACTTCATTGAAAGTGAATAATTTCAGATGAAAAAATATGTTCATTTACATTATTTCATTGAAAGTGAATAATTTCAGATGAAAAAGTATGTTCATTTACTTCATTTAATTGGAAGTGAATAGTTTCAGATGATACAGTATGTTTTTTTTTCCACTTCACTTATTTGAAAGTAAATAATTTCAGGGAAAGAGATATGTTCATTCGCTTCACTTCATTTGAAGTGAACGTTTGTGGTGGTTTACAAACCATAAAGTGCACATCAAACTTCGTGGGAGGATCAGGGAGTCCAGTAGGGATGAGGGCATGTACCCAGCACCAGCTGAAGAAGATGATGAAGTAGAGGACGAAAAAGTGGAAGATGATGAAGTAGAGGACGAAAAAGTGGAAGATGAAGAAGATGATGAAGTAGAGGACGAAAAAGTGGAAGATGATGAAGTAGAGGACGAAAAAGTGGAAGATGAAGAAGATGATGAAGTAGAGGACGAAAAAGTGGAAGATGAAGAAGTAGAGGACGAAAAAGTGGAAGATGAAGAAGTAGAGGACGAAAAAGTGCAAGATGAAGAAGTAGAGGACGAAAAAGTGGAAGATGAAGAAGTAGAGGACGAAAAAGTTAAAGATGATGAAGTAGAGGACGAAAAAGTGCAAGATGAAGAAGTAGAGGACGAAAAAGTGGAAGATGAAGAAGTAGAGGACGAAAAAGTGGAAGATGAAGAAGTAGCGGACGAAAAAGTTAAAGATGATGAAGTAGAGGACGAAAAAGTTGAAGATGATGAAGTAGAGGACGAAAAAGTGGAAGATGAAGAAGATGATGAAGTAGAGGACGAAAAAGTGGAAGATGAAGAAGTAGAGGACGAAAAAGTTGAAGATGATGAAGTTGAGGACGAAAAAGTTGAAGATGATGAAGTAGAGGACGAAAAAGTTGAAGATGATGAAGTAGAGGACGAAAAAGTTGAAGATGATGAAGTAGAGGACGAAATAGTTGAAGATGATGAAGTAGAGGACGAAAAAGTTAAAATGAAGAAGATGATGAAGTAGAGGACGAAAATGTTAAAAATGAAAAAGATGATGAAGTAGAGGACGAAAAAAGTTAAAGAAGAAGAAGTTGATGAAGTAGCGGACGAAAATGTTAAAGATGAAGAAGATGATGAAGTAGAGGACGAAAAAGTTGAAGATGATGGAGTAGAGGACGAAAAAAGTTAATGATGAAGATGATGAAGTAGAGGATGAAAAAAGTTAAAGATGAAGATGATGAAGTAGCGGACGAAAATGTTAAAGATGAAGAAGTTGATTAAGTAGCGGACGAAAATGTTAAAGAAGAAGAAGTTGATGAAGTAGCGGACGAAAATGTTAAAGTGGAAGAAGATGATGAAGTAGCGGACGAAAATGTTAAAGATGAGGAAGTTGATGAAGTAGCGGACGAAAATGTTAAAGTGGAAGAAGATGATGAAGTAGCGGACGAAAATGTTAAAGTGGAAGAAGATGATGAAGTAGCGGACGAAAATGTTAAAGTGGAAGAAGATGATGAAGTAGCGGACGAAAATGTTAAAGTGGAAGAAGATGATGAAGTAGAAGAAAATAAGATTAAGAAGATGGCGTTTAAGAGGAGAATGACAATAAACAAAAGAAAAAAATAATGATAATGAAGAGATGATAATAATGATGAAAAAGAAGATTAAGAATAAGATGAAAATGAAGAAAAGAAAAGATAAGATAAAGATAATGATGAAGAGAAACAGCAGAAGAAGAAGCAAAAGAAGCAGAAGGAAGAAACAGGAAGCTGAAAAAGAAGACAACGAAAAAGTCTGGATATTAATCATTGCATACTTATATACATTGTTATAGTTCGTAAATAAAATGAGAAAGAGAGTTCATCGGTGCTATATAGAACCAATTCTGACCTATGGACGCGAATCATGGACAGTAGATAAACAAATGAAAAGACGATTAGAGGCCACAGAGATGGGATTTCTCAGAAGAATGTTGAAAGTTCCTTGGACAGCTAAAAAGACCAATGAGGAAGTTCTCAAAAAGGCCAACACAAAAAGGGAGCTCTTAAAAAACATCAGAAAGAAGGAATCAACATTTTTCGGGCACATCATGAGAAGAGGAAAGTTGGAATACTTGGTTACAACTGGCAAAATAAAAGGAAAGAGAGATCACGGGCGGCAAAGAGAGAAAATACTGGATAGCTTTGTTTCATGACATGGAAAACGGTCAACAACAGAACTGATACGATGCACTGTAGATAGAAGATTGTGGAGGGACATGATCACCTACGCCAACCAGTATGGCACGTGATGATGATGATGATGATAGTTCGTTAACATATTCGTGCCCACAGAGTTGATCAATTATCTCGGAAACTGTTTGATGAATTTCTGTAATTCTTTTTTCATGAAATCTTATTTTTCCACCGACCTTCAGATTTTATAACATTTAAGTACAAAGGTAGTCTGAATTTTTCACAAATCGTTTTTTGTTATATAATTTTAGGAAAATATCAAACCGCGTGCTCTAAAAATTAGATTTTACTGTGAATTATAATTTTATAACAATGCAAGCCAAAGGCGTATCCGTATTACATTAAATAGGACAACATTTTTAACTTGATTTTATTTTATATCTTCGTCATAGAGATAGGTAAACTGTCGCCTCTGCAGAGTCAAAGTTCTGTCCTATCCATCGATTGAAAGACTTTCTGTCAATATTTAGAGCTGCCCGTGTTCTGTTTTCTGAGGTTTTATGATTTCGTAATATAACCGACCCCTTTTAGATTCCTTGCAAAAGTGCATGTACAATAACACAGTTACCTTTTGCATAGTGATCTATCTATCTATCTATCTATCTTTCGTTCGCCTGAAGCATTGTCTATATCTGCAATGTCGTTTCCTGTATAAATGTTACTGTCTTTTGTAATTCTTGCAGTGGCCCATATAGTTTTGTCTGTAGTGTTGTATCTATGGGCCAATGGATTTTCCTCAGTCTACTATATTCAGTGCAGTCTTGAAGTATGTGTTCAGCAGTCTGGGGCGCCTGTCCACATGTACAAGTAGTTGAGGTGCCGATCTTGAATTTTGTATACATGTGACTATGCCTACTACTATACCCCATCAAGGCCAGCTCCTTGTCGTGGGGATGGGGCTTAACAGTCACCAGGGACTGAAAACCAAGACTGGCCAGGCCTTCCTACACCCGTGCAAGACCACAGTCTGCTCTAGCAATTTTAAGTGCTGAAGTCGGAGGCAACCAGCCAAAAGGCGCACTACAAAAATCAGGATGCCACGCACTCACGCCAATGGGAAGCATGCCTATAACTGCATAGTGATGAATTTACACTTTAAACTCTTCATGATTTTAAAAATCAAGCAGTCACTTCACAACAGCTTACAAATTATCACACATACAGGAATATTCATTAACAGTAAATATGTTGTCAGAATAAACATCTGGACCAGTTTAACAAGAAATCGGAAACGAAATTACCAATAAAAAAAACCTCGAAGTGGCACTCGTCTTACAAGTTAAGAGTGCAAAACGGTGCTAAGATTGTGTGGTGTGCACGTGAAATTTGCCTTTTTAATTGGTGGGTTGATGATAACAAATGTGGGTATTGTAAAATCCTAAAATTTAGGACAAGCAGACAATCATATTGTTATATACATCAAATAAGCAAAAAATCTTTCTTAAATGCATGACAGTAGGGCAAAAAATCACACTGAAGGTCGGTGAAAAAATAAGATTTCACGAAAAAAGAATTACTGAAATTCATCAGTTTCCGAGATAATCAACTCTGTGGGCACGAATTCGTGAACGAACTATAGTAAGGTTTGTTAATGTTTCGTCTTTCTGATAAAGTTGGCTCACACGCGGCTATGTGCTCTCCAGTCGATTCTGGGAAACAAGCGCAAGAACATGTATAGGTAACTGAGATGGGGGAAAAGTAAAGACAATGGGAAAAAGCACTGGCCATCTAAAGAAATATGATTTACGCTTAAAATTGTCAGGAAATGGTTCAGTCATTTCTCGTGATTTAAATAAGTCAGGGAATAATTCAGTCATTTCTTGTGATTTAAATAACTCAGGGAATAATTCAGTCATTTCTCGTGATTTAAATAAGTCAGGGAATAATTCAGTCATTTCTTGTGATTTAAATAAGTCAGGGAATAATTCAATCATTTCTCGTGATTTAAATAAGTCAGGGAATAATTCAGTCATTTCTTGTGATTTAAATAAGTCAGGGAATAATTCAGTCATTTCTCGTGATTTAAATAAGTCAGGGAATAATTCAATCATTTCTCGTGATTTAAATAAGTCAGGGAATAGTTCAGTCATTTCTCGTGCGTTATGTAAGTCATGACAATGTCATAATGATAAAGTGTGATATTCTATGACTGATAATGTTGAGCGTTCTAGAGAACAGAACATCTTAACGACACATATTACCATTGCTGGTGTATGTCGGGGGGCTCACGATAGAACCAAAGGGATAAAGGCCGCTTGGTCAAGCAGCCGCCACGACGTGTGAGACTCAGGATTTTTATTTCACCCCCGATAGAAAAATCATTTCTCTCTACCGCGGGTTTCGAACACCGTACGTCAGCTTTTCAGTCCGCGGAACTGTGGTTTTAGCCGCGAGGCCACGTGTGTTCTGGCCAGTGATGGGGGAAAAGGCATTAATGACTTCTAGGAAAAACACTTGGCAGGACATCATCATCTTCATCAAGTACCATGCCTGCTGATATAGGTGATCATGTGTCTCCACAACTTTCGATTTCGACAGTTATTTGTCATTTAAAAAAAGAAAGTAAAGTGCCCCCGTCACACCAAGTGACGTATAGGGGAAATGGTGATAGTGACCATCAATTTTACCTTCGGCACATGAATTTTGGGGTAATATTTTTCATTCAGGTGACCATATTTTTGAAACCCTAATCCAGGACGGATTAATTTGACTTAAATTTTCCATCAATAAAATGACATTTGTTCTGTCTTTTTCAAGTGAATAATACATATATTTATACAGCGAAGACGATGGCGCTGGATAGGACACACACTACGGAAGCCAACTGAGAGTATTACACAGCAGGCCCCTTTTTGGAATCCCCATGGGAAAAGATAAAGAGGAAGACCAAGGAATTCTTGGAGAAGACATATATAAGCAGATATGAAGATGATGGGGAAGACATGGAATGATCTTAAAAGAATGGCAAAAAACAGAACGACTTGGAAAGTGTTTGTTGAAGATCTATGCTCCACTGGGAGCTAAAAAGGTAGAAGAAGAAGAAGACGAATGCATATATTTTAAAACTAATTAAAACACAGAACACTATAGGCTTACAAAACGTTATCAGGAGATTAAAAAAAAACGTTAGTGATAATCACTTAAATGGAAGGTGAAGCAGAGATGCTGTACTTTTCTGATCAGTATTTCCAGTATCAGTTTACAAGATTTCAAATTTATATATATATATATGGCCCTTTTCGTCTTGTCAGACGGTCTAGTGGAGGCTATTGCGTATTTTTTTGAGGTATTGTTTTTGCCGAACAGCTTCTCTCGTGGCTAATTCTACCAATGTTTGACAAACACACGCGGTCACATAATGAACAGGTCAGGCTCGCTGGTCCACAGGGTTTACCATCCTTTTTCATGAGTCTCTTCTCTTCTAAGTCCTGTCTTAGAACAGTCTCAAATGTTGTTATACCGTTCCTTATACGTGCTCTCCATGATGTGCGATCACTTGCCAGATGTTGCCAGTCGTTTTCACAGATGGAGAAGTCTTTCAGAGATGATTTGCAGATATCTCTATATCGTAGTTTAGGTCTGCCGATTTGTCGTTTTCCGTGTTTTAGCTCGCCATATAGTATTTGCCTAGGAATGCGATTTCAAATTTACTGTTTTGCCAAATGAACGACCAGTTCAACTTTAGAAACATTCTCTACACAAAAACGGAATAATGTCTATTTTTATGTCGAAGAGACGTTTACCATTTTGGCAAAAACGGTTGTGTCCCTAATGTATATTAACAAATCCGGGACAACAGCTAAATAAATCGGCCAAAATCGGGACAAATTCGGGACGGTAACAAATCCGGGACAAAGGTAGAAAAAAAACTAAAAAAATCGGGACTATGCCGGACAAAATCGGGATGTCTGGTCACCTTATTTTTAATCTCCGTTGTTTGGTATCTTTTCTCTTTGCTTCTCTCTATCTCTTCGTCCCTTAATTTTTTCAGTTGTTACAATATATGCCAGCTGTTCCTTTCTCATTACATGGCCAAAAAATGATGATTGTTTCTTCCTAATATTGGAAATTAGCTCTTTTTTGCTTTGACCTCGTTAAAAAGTTTTCATTACTCTTCTTAGCTGTCCATGGTATTCTCAACATTCTTCTGTAAAACCACATTTTTACAAACTCCAGTGATTTTCTTGTTTGTTGTCCTATTGTCCATGATTCACATCCATATGTTAAGACTGGCTCTACATAACATTTAAGAACTTTTTTTCTTGTTTCTATTGTCAAAAATGGATTGCATAGTATTTTCCGCATATTTTTGGAAAGCAGCTTTTGCCTGAGCCATTCTGCATCTCACCTCTTTTGTACATCTACCATCTTACCTCTGTTGTACATCTACCATCTCACCTCTTTTGTACATCTACCATCTCACCTCTGTTGTACATACACCATCTTACCTCTGTTGTACATCTACCATCTCACCTCTTTTGTACATCTACCTTCTCACCTCTGTTGTACATACACCATCTTACCTCTGTTGTACATCTACCATCTCACCTCTGTTGTACATACACCATCTCACCTCTGTTGTACATCTACCATCTTACCTCTGTTGTACATCTAACGTCACACCTCTGTTGTACATCTACCATCTCACCTCTGTTGTACATCTACCATCTCACCTCTGTTGTACATACACCATCTCACCTCTGTTGTACATCTACCATCTCACCTCTGTTGTACATCTACCATCTCACCTCAGTTGTACATCCACCATCTCACCTCTGTTGTACATCTACCATCTCACCTCTGTTGTACATCTACCATCTCACCTCTGTTGTACATATACCATCTCACCTCTGTTGTACATCTACCATCTCACCTCTTTTGTACATCCACCATCTCACCTCTTTTGTACATCTACCATCTCACCTCTGTTGTACATCTACCATCTCACCTCTGTTGTACATCCACCATCTCACCTCTGTTGTACATCTACCATCTCACCTCTGCTGTACATCTACCATCTGAGGTTAACCTTGTTCCCAGACATTTAAACTCATTTCCCTGTTTAAAAGAACATACAACACAGATAACGCATTGTGTGTTTCTGCGTGTTTCTCTCAGCAGGATTCTGCGTGTGGTATCCACAGTTTTCTTATTCTATCTACTAATTTATCTTTACTGTTATTTTAATGTTTTTTAATAAACATTCATTATCATACATAAGGATTTGTATTATAGCGTTGTATATAAATACTATATATCATAAATGCTGATGATGTCGTGCTAATGCTACGAGATATCGTTAACATTTGACTCATCCAGCATGGCGGGTCATAATGGCTTTCTTGACAGTCCCTTCTTTCACTGGAGGAGTTGGAGTTCGTCTAGTTCCAGACTCATCATCATCATGTGCCGTACCGGTTGGGGTAGGCGATCATGTCCGTCCACAATCTTCTATCTACAGTGTATCGTATCAGTTCTGTTCTTGACTGTTTTCCATGCCATGACACCAAGCTATCCAGTATTTTCTCTCTTTGTCGTCCGCGATCTCTCTTTCCTTTTATTTTGCCAGTTGTAATAAAGTATTCCAACTTTCCTCTTCTGATGATGTGCCCGAAAAATGTTGATTATTTCTTTCTGATGTTTTTTAGGATCTGCCTTTTTGTGTTGGCCTCTTTGTGAACTTCCTCATTGGTCTTTTTAACTGTCCAGGGAACTTTCAAAATTCTTCTGAGAAATCCCATCTCTGTGGCCTCTAATCGTCTTTTCATTTGTTTGTCTACTGTCCGTGATTCGCTTCCATAGGTCAGAATTGGTTCTATATAGCACCGATGAACTCTCTTTCTCAATTCTATTGACATAGATTTGTTGCATAAGATATTTTTCATTTTCTGAAATGCTATTTTGGGCGGAGCTATTCTGCTTTTTATTTCTGTGTTGCACCTTCTATCCAATGGCTGGAAAACTGTGTGACTTGTCGTGACTAGAGGTACTGCAATACTAGGTCTTCTACATCAGTAAGAGCCACCACTGCAGGGAACACGACGATCCTAGCTTCTGTTAGCCAGTCTGTGTGACTTGTCTTGACTAGAGGTACTGCAATACTAGGTCTTCTACATCAGTAAGAGCCACCACTACAGGGAACACGACGATCCTAGCTTCTGTTAGCCAGTCTGTGTGACTTGTCTTGACTAGAGGTACTGCAATACTAGGTCTTCTACATCAGTAAGAGCCACCACTACAGGGAACACGACGATCCTAGCTTCTGTTAGCCAGTCTGTGTGACTTGTCTTGACTAGAGGTACTGCAATACTAGGTCTTCTACATCAGTAAGAGCCACCACTACAGGGAACACGACGATCCTAGCTTCTGTTAGCCAGCCTGTGTGACTTGTCGTGACTAGAGGTACTGCAATACTAGGTCTTCTATATCAGTAAGAGCTACCACTACAGGGAACACGGCGATCCTAACTTCCGTTAGCAAGCCTGTGTGATTTGTCCTGACTAGAGCTACTGCAATACTAGGTCTTCTATATCAGTAACAGCCACCACCACTATAATGAACACGGCGATCCTAGCCTATGTTAGCTATTGATTAATTTCCAAAGGTCTGCATACAGAAAATAAAGCCTGAAAACCCTCCAACTAGTGTGACGTTTTCAGCTATAGAAGTTATAGATAGCTGACGTCACTATATCCACAACCACCCCTGCTCGCAAAGCTGAGAACGTCACGCTAGTTGCTACGTTTTCCGGTTTCATTTTCTGCCAGCGGCCTCTTGAAATTTATCGACGGCTATGGTCAGCCTGTTTTGGCATGAGCTGTTGCAAGGGGAGGCCGACAAATAGGTTTTGTCGCTGATGGGTCGCCGAATACGCTATCTGCGACCACACGTCGGAGGCGTTTGAGCACCTCCGTTTGGTAAGAATAAGAGGAGGAATTATGAAAGAAAGAAACTTATCCACATGGTCCACTGCGAACACGAGATAGGATTAAATACACCGACTAAACAGCTTCTAGGTCCACTAGCCATAAATTGTTACCGCATATTTTTTCTTAGGAAAGAAACATTCTGGCGCAGTTTTGACCACATTTCTACAACAACAAAATGTATCATCTCCCCCCCCCCCCCCAACAAATAAATAAATTAGCACTAGCCACATCAGTTTGCTCTCATCATAATGTGGTATTTTAGATCTGACCTCGGACATTTAGAAGCGTTTATGGGAGGTAACTCGGGCTACAAACCTGGAGAACACGAGTTCGAGACTCGGTAGGACCAAACGTTTTTTTTTTTTCTATTGGGCGGTGAAATAAAAACTTAGACCCGAACACCATATGGTGACTGATCTGGACACGCGGCCTTTATTCTCCGATTCTGCAGCTCCCCCGACAAACTCCAGTACTTAGATAATACATGTGTGCATGTCTGTGTTAGTCACATCTCACATCTTTGTGTGTGCATGTCTGTGTTAGTCACATCTCACATCTTTGTGTGTGCATGTCTGTGTTAGTCATATCTCCTATCTTTGTGTGTGCATGTCTGTTAGTCACCTCTAGTGACTCGAGTAGATGGTGCTCGTGAACCTGGGAGGGCAGACCATCTAAGGGCAGAATCCCCCTACAGAAAAGACAATATGCTGCCTTGCAGGAAGATTGGGGACAATCAAAGGCTAGGGAAAGCAAACCCGAATAAAATGCTGGCTGAAATCGGATGCACTGGGCCACTGGCGCAGAACACAGTGCAACGTTTTAACGGATGTTCAATCAGAGTGGATCTGGAATACTCTAATTGTGATGTTCTGTCTATGGAGGCGATCAACACACTTAACCTGACAGCTGACTTCATGTGAGAGTCTGGAATCCTACTCTGATTGAGTCCTGATCGCAGAGAGAGAGAGAGAGAGAGAGAGAGAGAGAGAGAGAGAGATAATACCGTAAAGACGTGGGTGCGTCTTAACACGCTATTTTTCACCCAAATGTGTCATATGTGTTTGGAGACTTCTGGATTGTGTCGCTTCAAGCTTCGAAACTCACGATGGTAGACAGCGTTCATCACTTTCCTAGAGTACAACATTGGTGCTCATTTCTGTCGAAGCCGCGATAGCTCAGTGGTTAGTGAACTGGACTACAAAGGACAAGAGGTAGGGTTCGATCCCAATCGACGGCTTCCGGGTTCACCCAGCCATAAATGGGTATCGTAAATTTTTTTCTGGGAAAGTAAAGCGGCACGGGCGTAATACCGATCACATTACTCCAAAAATCATGTGCTGAAGGTCTGTAAAATATATGGTTCCTAACACCATATTCCCTATACGTCACTTGGCGGGGCGGGGCTCTTTACTTTACTGCCCATTTCTGCAAGCGGCTGGGTCGACCGCGGGGGTGGGTATTTTTTCCCAACCACGAGTACAACCCACATTGCATCCAGCCGGAATCGAACACGGGTTGTCCGAACGTCGGTAGTCCAGTCGAGTTGTTTCCCCAACTTGTCTTACGAGGTCCCCTATGGTATTGTGTTTTATTACATTCCTCTCACTCTTATAATTGATATATTTTATAGGAGTGGTTCCACTTTGTGATACCGCACATAAAACGTAACATTTCTAGTAAAAGTACAACAATATAAATTGATGATGTTTGAATGCTAGTAACAAAAAGACTGGCAAGTTTAAGAGCTGCGAGATTTGTAAAATGAAATAGCTAACCTCAAATGATTTTACATTTTAAAATATTGCTTCTTCTAATCATTTTAAATATATAATTGAAGAATCATGTTTATTTTATCTTAATTGTATTATGTCTTAACTCTTTTTGTACGTTTCCACGCACTGTACGTTATTTCAATGTCTGTTGCGTACGTTTAGACGCAGAGAGAGTCATTCTAAATTTGTTCCGTGTAAATTTCTATCAAACAATATTCTTTTTGCATGTTTTGTATCATCTTGGTATTGGTGAAATCTAATTCCTTGTTTTATTATCTAAAAATTCATATCTAATAAGTTAAGTGTTAGATAAATATTAACATGTAGATTAATATTTAAAAACATGAAAAATTGTGTCTCTGAAAATCTATTATACTTCCTCTTCTTTTTCTACCTTTCAGCTCCCTGTGGAGCATAGGTCTTCAACAAACACTTTCCAAGTCGTTATGTTTCTTGCCATTCGTTTAAGATCCTTCCATGTCTTCCCCATCATCTTCATCTCTGCTTCTGTCTGTCTTCTCCAAGAATTTCTTGGTCTTCCTCTTTGTCTTTTCCCCTGGGGATTCCAAAAAGGGTCTGTTGTGTAATACTCTCAATTGGCTTCAGCAGCGTGTGTCCTATCCAGAGCCATCGTCTTCGCTGTATCTCTTTATCCACTGGTATTTAGCACATTTCCATAACTCTACGTTAGTGATTTTGTCCTGCCATTTCAATCCTTGTATTCTGCGTAAGCATCCATTAATGAAAGTCTGTATTTTCATGATTGTCTATTTTCCTGTTCTTCATTAAATCTGTTCTGTTGCATTGTTAAAACCGTCCGTACTGAAAGAGTTAAACGAACTAAAGCATCAGTAACAAATAACTGTGACAGCGTATGTGCTCAATACAACACCTCGAGGCGTGGTGAGGGTTTGTTTCTATCTTCACTCACATTTTCCAAGCTTTCAAACTCGCAAACTCGCGGAAATCAGATCATTCTCAAACACACCTCACAATAGGACCCTAAGACGGCTGCATCTTCGAACCTTATGCTTGACAATGATACCACATCCCCAATTTAATCCGCTGTTTCATTTCCACGGTTTCGGGTTCTTGTAGAAGCAGATTCCCCCTTCCTTGGAAGAATGACTTCCATAAACAATGTTTTTAACTTCACTTAAACTTTTCATTCGCGGAGGGAAACAATTGCGAATGCTCTCAACAGAGTTCTTCTCGCACCGAATCAACGACAAGAAATAATTAGATCAAAGGAAAGAGTTAATAAATGAGATCTGTGCGCAGATCTGTCGCAGCGATCAAATGGATTACAGCGCAAACTAGAGTCACAAGGGACAGCGGAGAAATCCCTCAGCTAATTAGAGAAATAAACACCGAAGAAGTTTGACAGATTCAATGAAATATCCTCCAGAAAGAACGGTTAAGATGAGGAGGCGGCACGGGTTTGACACAGTTTGCAAAATCAAGAACGGAAAGAAATGTCGTTGCAGCTGCGTTAACTAGAAAGAAATGTCTAGATTTACTGTGTTAAAGTTTCTTTGTATCAAAGTTTTCTTTGTTTTAAAGTGTTCTTTTTTTCCCGCTCAGCGTAATCTAGAATTGTCTTTTTTAGACAAAAAAAAAGTAAACAATTTAGAAAGTAAATTTACTGCTTTTTTTTTTTTTTTAAACAAACAAATTAACCAATTTGAGATCTGGGGACATTGTTTTAAGACACAAACGTCAACACATCGACATTTAGAGCAGCTGTTTTTTTTTATACAAAAGAGCCATAATGTGAAACTTAGAAATGTAGTTTTCTGAGAGAAGATAAATAAAGAGACACATTATTGTGGTGAGAAAAGTCTAGAAATTGGCATCTAGAATAGTTGTGTCATTGGAAAAAAAAAAATACAACATTGACTTTAAATCGACCTTTCATCGTCAAGACAAGAATACAAGTTTGACATATTACAGTGTAGTTCTGATGACACAAAATGCAAGATTGACATACAGAGATGTCATAATACAAAAATAAAAGATTGGCATATAGAGATGTCGTTTTAAGACAAATATAAACGATTGGCATATAGAGATGTCGTTTTAAGACAAATATAAACGATTGACATATAGAGATGTCGTTTTAAGACAAATATAAACGATTGGCATATAGAGATGTCGTTTTAAGACAAACATAAACGATTGACATATAGAGATGTCGTTTTAAGACAAATATTAGCGATTGACATATAGAAATGTCGTTTTAAGACAAATATAAACGATTGACATATAGAGATGTCGTTTTAAGACAAATATAAACGATTGACATATAGAAATGTCGTTTTAAGACAAATATAAACGATTGGCATATAGAGATGTCGTTTTAAGTCAAAAATACAAGATTGGCATATAGAGATGTCGTTTTAAGTCAAAAATACAAGATTGACATATAGAGATGTCGTTTTAAGACAAAAATACAAGATTGACATATAGAGATGTCGTTTTAAGACAAAAATACAAGATTGACATATAGAGATGTCGTTTTAAGTCAAAAATACAAGATTGACATATAGAGATGTCGTTTTAAGACAAAAATACAAGTTTGACATATAGAGATGTCGTTTTAAGACAAAAATACAAGATTGACATATAGAGATGTCGTTTTAAGATAAAAATACAAGATTGACATATAGAGATGTCGTTTTAAGACAAAAATACAAGATTGACATATAGAGATGTCGTTTTAAGACAAAAATATAAGATTGACATGTAGAGTTATCATTTTAAGACATAAATACAAGATTGACATATAGAGATGTCGTTTTAAGACAAAAATACAAGATTGACATATAGAGATGTCATTTTAAGTCAAAAATACAAGATTGACATTTTTAAGACACAAATACAAGAGATGTCGTTTTAAGATTTAAAAAAAAATAAAATAAAAGATTGATATTAAGAGATGTTAGTTTGAAGACAAAAATACAAGATTGTCATTAAGAAATGTTGTTTTAAGACACAAAAGAGAGGTTTGGCATCTACAGATGTCATTTTAAGACAAAAATGACAAATCTGTCTCTCGAACTATAGTTGGGTAGCAAAAGTACAAGGAAGTAAATGCATATGAAAGTACTGGTTAAACTGAGTCAAATATAAACAAATGCAGTAAAAAATTCGTTAAGGGAAATTGTTTCTGAAATATTGTAAATTTTAAATGACAAAACATAAAAGTGGATGACACTAACAGATCCGGGATATAACCGTAAAGGCAGTTTTCTTGTAAATGAGGGCTGTTGTAAAGGATGGCATCGGAATATAGAGCTATAGTAAAGATGGTGAGAAAAAACGTGACATTCTTTACAAGGAAATAAACAACATTCTAACACATAAAACACACACATATCTCGACATACATACAACAATAAACAACATTCTAATACATAAAACACAATCTCGACATACATACAACAATAAACAACATTCTAATACATAAAACACACACATATCTCGACATACATACACAAATAAACAACATTCTAATACATAAAACACACACATATCTCGACATATATACAACAAAAAACAACATTCTAACACATAAAACACACACATATCTCGACATACACAAAATAACAAACATTCTAAAAGACAAACACATTTCCATAAACACACAAATAACCAACATTCTAACACATAAAACATACACACATCTCAACATAAACACAAATAACCAACATTCTAAAACAAACACATTTCCATAAACACAAACAAATAACCAACATTCTAAAAACACAAAAACATTTCCATAAACACACAAATACCCAACATTCTAACACATAACACACACACATATCTCAACATAAACACAAATAACCAACATTCTAAAACACAAACAAATTTCTATAAACACACACAAATAACCAACATTCTAACACATAAAACACACACATATCTCAACATAAACACATATAACCAAAATTCTAAAACACAAACACATTTCCATAAACACACAAAAATAACCAACATTCTAACACATAACACACACACAAACAACCAACAAACACACACATATACACCCCCTATGCACACCCACGGACATGAAAACCCATTCCTTCTGGTAATGTGTTGTCAAGGTAATCGATACAGGCCACAGCACGTTATTAGTAGCCAGTAGTTCGATGAAAGGGGCCTGTCTCCAGAGACCGGTCTCACTGATTGGGTCTGAGGGCTGGCTCAAGTCATTAGGTATTAGACGGAGCCACTACTGGTTTGTAAGGATAAAGGGAAAAGGGCTATTAGTGCAAAAAGGGTACAAGTCAAGATAACTTAGACAAATATAATAAACCAGTGACGTCAACATAGCTTAGATCGCTCGTAAATTTTGTTTCATTTTATTGTTCTCTTTATCTTTGATACTGTATATATATATATATATATATATATATATATAAACCAGTGATTGAAAATGTACAATTGAAATAAAGAAAACAATAAGTATGACAAAAAGTAATTTTAATGCCATGAAGAACATATTAACATCAAAACAAATAACACCAGGGCTAAAACTAAGAATAGCAAAATGTTACTTCTTCTCAATATTCATGTATGGTGCAGAAACATGGATATTAGATAAGAAAACAGAACAGTGAATTGAAACCTTTGAAATGTGGATTTATAGGAAGAATTGGATGGAAAGAAAAGAAAACGAACGATGAAGTTTTAAAACAACTAAAAATGAAAAGAGAACTACTAAACACAATTAGAACAAGACAAATGAAATTTTTGGGTCATGTTATACACCACAACAGCCTACTAAAAGTAATATTTGAAGGGAAAATACAAGGGAAAAGAGGCAGAGACAGACCAAGACTAACATGGACGAGTAACATCAAAAGATGCACAAGTCAGCCTATGACAACCTGCACCATCAAAGCAAGAGACAGAACGGAATGGCGCTCCATGGTAGCCAACCTTCGATGCAGAGACAGCTCTCAATGTTGATGATGATGATTGTAGATCAAATGATGAAGTCATAAAACAACTGAAAAAGGAAAAGGGAACTACTAAACACAATTAGAACAAGACAAATGAGATTTTTGAGGCATGCAAGGACACAGCAGCCTAATAAAAGATAAAGGTAAAGTACGAGACTTGAACCGGCGTCTTAGCACGCGAGTTTCCACCCATTTGTGCTCGGCCGCCTATCCAGAAGTGTTCGGAGATTTCTGTATAGTGTCGCCTCAAGCATCGAAACTCACAATACGAGGCGACATTCCTCACCTTCCCAGGGTAATACCCTGGTACCTATTTCTGAAAAGGGCTGGGTCGACCGTGGGGGTATTTTTTTTTTCCAACCACGAGTACAACTCACACTGCTCCCAGCGGGAATCGAACACGGGTTGTCCGAACGTCGGAAGCCTAGAACGGTGGTTTTCCCAACTAGGCTACCGAGCCTACTTAAAGTAATCTTGGAAGGGAAAATACAAGGTAAAAGAGTCAGAGGCAGACCAAGACTAACATGAACGAGTAACATAAAAAAAGATGGACAAGTCAACTTATGACAACCCGCACTATTAAAGCAAGTGAGAAGACCGGAATGGCGAGCCATTGTAGCCAATTTTCGATGCGGAGACGACACGTGATGACGATGATTACTGTAGATGTCCAAAATAGCGTATACAATAAACAATGAAGTGATGGCCTAACATCATCAAGTGCTACGACGATCATCATTTTCAGGAGGACGTGAACTTCCATGGTATATGGTGGATAGGCGGCAGGAACCATTGAAGGCTATGTCTGAAAAGTGTTCCTTCTTGCAGTTTCCTCATATTTCAAGTCCGGCTTGTTGCAGGAGCTACTGAGTTAAGTGCTCTGTGCACACTGTGAGCTGTGTGTCTCATCCGTTTTGATCCTGTTTCGATATCCCGCTTGTTTACGATAAATGATGATGTCGTATGACAGGGAACAGTTGGCTGTGTTCACTTTCTGCGCGGTTTCGCCTTATGTCTTTTGGCGTGTGCTGAGACTGCTACGATGGGGACTACAGTTACCTTTCTTTGTTTGGCAGATGAGTTAGTAATTCGGATGATTCCACTGGCACGGGCGGTTGAGCAATTATGGATTTTAATTCGTTTGCAGTGATATCCAGGCCTTCCACAACCAATAACCAATGAAGTGATTGTGCAGCAATGTATAAAATCAATTTCCGGTCTATATGGCGGATAGGCGGCAGAAAACGTTGAGGCACAAAAGTGTTCCTTGTTGAAGTTTTCTTATATTCCAAGTCTGGCTTGCTGCCGGAGCTACTGAGTTTAGTGCTATGTGCACACCGTGAGCTGTGCGTTTTATCCGGATAGTGTTTCTATATTCAGCTGATCGCTTGCGCCAGGATCAGTGAACCAAAACCATCCAGACCCTGCTCCACCTCTCCGTGGTGCCTCATGAACCAGACTAACCTGTCTAGTCTGGCCAAGCGAGCAGGGATCGAAGAGGGAAGACAACCCGGTACTTAAAAATGTCGTGCTGAAGTCGGATGCGTTGGGCCGAAAGGCGGAAATATAACAGTTATACTGCAAACCCAAACACAACGCAGACACGCCCGCTTAACGTCCTTCTAAGGGCGGATGATGAAGAGAAATATTCTACTTTACCAGAATACTCTAGAATAATTTAGTCATCGGGCGAACGCAGGCAAACAGGCAAGCGAGCAAGCACGCAAGCAAGCAAACAAACAAGCAAGCATTCAGAATGCTTACGATGAATGGTAATATCGTATGACGACGGACAATCCTGTTGCGTCCATTTTAGATGCTGACATGCCTCATGTCACTCTGTCACTCTCTATTTCTCTATCACTCTCTATGTCTCTCTCAAATTCTCTGTCACTCTCTCAACTTCTCTGTCACTCTCTATTTCTCTATCACTCTCTATGTCTCTCTCAAATTCTCTGTCACTCTCTCAACTTCTCTGTCACTCTCTATTTCTCTATCACTCTCTATGTCTCTCTCAAATTCTCTGTCACTCTCTCAACTTCTCTGTCACTCTCTATTTCTCTATCACTCTCTATGTCTCTCTCAAATTCTCTGTCACTCTTACAACTTCTCTGTCATTCTCTATTTCTCTATCACTCTCTATGTCTCTCTGAAATTCTCTGTCACTCTCTCAACTTCTCTGTCACTCTCTATTTCTCTATCACTCTCCATATCTCATTCTCTATTTCTCTGTAAGTCTATGTCTCTTTCTCCATTTCTCTAAAACTCTATGTCTCATTCTCTATTTCTCTATCACTCTCTATGTCTCTCTCAAATTCTCTGTCAATCTCTCAACTTCTCTGTCACTCTCTATTTCTCTATCACTCTCTATGTCTCTCTCAAATTCTCTGTCACTCTCTCAACTTCTCTGTCACTCTCTATTTCTCTATCACTCTCTATGTCTCTCTCAAATTCTCTGTCACTCTCTCAACTTCTCTGTCACTCTCTATTTCTCTATCACTCTCCATATCTCATTCTCTATTTCTCTGTAAGTCTATGTCTCTTTCTCCATTTCTCTAAAACTCTATGTCTCATTCTCTATTTCTCTAAAACTCTCTATGTCTCTCTCTCTCAAATTCTCTCCCACTTACTAAGTTTCTCTGTCATTCTCTATTTCTCTCTCTTTCTTTCTCTATCTAACTACCCTCATGTTCAACGTATCTCCCGTTATTCCTTCTGTTCCACTCTCACCAAGATAATGCTATGAGCCCTCGCTTATGTCCTCGTAGTTCTGCCATAATTACATAGCCGAGACTCTATAGACATACAAATACACCACTCTATATGACGGATACAAGCGTAATAAGAGAATCAGATAACGGCTGTGCCAACGACATTTAATAACAATTTAATAATTCGAATTACCCTCTTTAAAAGTTTTGATCAAGCGAATAATTTGAGGAAGGAAGCGGGAAACATTATAACAATTGTTTCCCCTGCCCCACACGTGTTATTTTACGAAGGTAACTGGGGAGGAGGGAGGGGGGAAGGGGGGTACACAGAATGACATTTTTAATTAAAGGATAAGGCTACCAAGAAACCTTCATAACTCCCAGTCTCAAGAAATGTCGCGCGACAATCTATACCGGAAGCGGAAACTCTACTGCCGGCCATTTTGTTAGTTCTTCAAAAGTGAAGCATCATGGTCAATGAAGCAAATGATGGTTTATTTTTTAAACTGACGCCAACTCGCTTCTCCAGCGTCTACAGGGAGGCAGGATCGAGTGACAGAAATACTAATTAAGACAGATGTCTCTTTCTCATTTCCCTTTTTTGTCTTTCATCCGTTACTGTTCCTCATTCCCTGGTCTAATTCCTCCCGCTGACGAGTTACCCCCGTCCATATGAGAGTGTCAATCTGCGGTAATGAAAACGTCCTCGGCCAAAAGTCTGGAAGAAATATGGGAAATTAAAGAGCAGCTATTTTATTGACTTCCGGGACTGAATGGAGAACGTCAGCCCGTTAGGGGTAAACCTCCCTTTTGATTATTCTGTCAAGTTATGTTTTTAGTTTTTGGATATTATAATTTGGAGCATATATTTCATTTGTTGGATGTTGACTATATGGGAGTTGTGAAACTGTACATATCATCAGTAACAATCATCATGATGTGTCATACCGATTTGCGTAGGTGATCATGTCCTTCCACAATCCTCTATTCACAGTTCATCGTATCAATTCTGTTGTTGACTGTTTTCCACGCCACGACACGAAGTTTTCCAGTATATTCTCTCTTTGTCGTCCGAGATATCTCTTTCCTTCTATTTTATCAGTTGTAACCAAGTATTCCAACCTTTCTCTTCTCATGATGTGCCCGAAAAATGTCGATTATTTCGTTCTGAAATTTCAAAGTAGCTCCCTTTTTATGTTGACCTTTTAAAGAAATCCCTCCTTGGTTTTATTTTTAACTGTCCGGGGAACTCTCAACATTCTTCTGAGAAATCCCACCTCTTTATCACAAACAGGAAAACTATTTAACGTCGTGAAGAACACGTGGCACAATATCAGCAAGGCAGAACAAATAAAATTGACAACGACCTGTATCTTCTGACTAGCAACATGTGGTTATGAATCATGGACACTAGCAACATGTGTTATGAATCATGGACACTAGCAACACGTGGCACAATATCAGCAAGGCAGAACAAATAAAATTGACAACGACCTGTATCTTCTGACTAGCAACATGTGGTTATGAATCATGGACACTAGCAACATGTGTTATGAATCATGGACACTAGCAACATGTGGTTATGAATCACGGACACTAGCACATGTGTTATGAATCATGGACACTAGCAACATGTGTTATGAATCATATACACTAGCAACATGTGGTTATGAATCACGGACACTAGCACATGTGTTATGAATCATGGACACTAGCAACATGTGTTATGAATCATGGACACTAGCAACATGTGTTATGAAACATGGACACTAGCAACATATGTTATGAATCATGGACACTAGCAACATGTGGTTATGAATCACGGACACTAGCACATGTGTTATGAATCATGGACACTGGCAACATGTGTTATGAATCATGGACACTAGCAACATGTGTTATGAATCATGGACACTAGCAACATGTGGTTATGAATCACGGACACTAGCACATGTGTTATGAATCATGGACACTAACAACATGTGTTATGAATCATGGACACTAGCAACATGTGTTATGAAACATGGACACTAGCAACATATGTTATGAATCATGGACAATAGCAACATGTGTTATGAATCATGGACACTAGCAACATGTGTTATGAAACATGGACACTAGCAACATATGTTATGAATCATGGACACTAGCAACATGTGTTATGAATCATGGACACTAGCAACATATGTTATGAATCATGGACACTAGCAACATGTGTTATGAATCATGGACACTAGTAACATGTGTTATGAATCATGGACACTAGTACATGTGTTATGAATCATGGACACTAGCAACATGTGTTATGAAACATGGACACTAGCAACATATGTTATGAATCATGGACACTAGCAACATGTGTTATGAATCATGGACACTAGTAACATGTGTTATGAATCATGGACACTAGCAACATGTGTTATGAATCATGGACACTAGCAACATGTGTTATGAATCATGGACACTAGCAACATGTGGTTATGAATCATGGACAATCTCGGAAAACGTTAATTAAGAAAATCGATTCATTCGACGCAGAACGATACAGAAGAGCCATTAAGATACATTGAGTAATGAAAAAGAACAATGAAGACACATTTTTAAAAAAATTAAATATTAGAAAGAACGTTCTTGAAAGAACCATTCTACACAGAAAATTAAATATATATATATAGTCATGTGACAAGGCACAGCGGGCTGGAAAGAACAATCTAGGCGTGGTTTCTAGGCAACGGAACATGGATAGAACAATATAGGCGTGGTTTCTAGGCAACGGAACATGGATAGAACAATATAGGCGTGGTTTCTAGGCAACCGAATATGGATAGAACAATATAGGAGTGGTTTCTAGGCAACGGAATATGGATAGAACAATATAGGCGTGGTTTCTAGGCAACGGAACCTGGATAGAACAAGAAGATGGTGGGTTCAATACATTAAAGATACTTTGAATATGACAACAGAAGAAGCGGGAGATCTGGCTAGAGACAGAGATACGTTCAGACGGGATGTGGTGAATGTAACGTTCTGTGGGAGATCTGGCTAGAGACAGAGATTCTTTCAGACGGGCTGTGGTGAATGCAACGTTCTGTTGGAGATCTGGCTAGAGACAGAGAATCTTTCAGACAGGTTGTAGTGAATGCAACGTTTTGTGGGAGATCTGGCTAGAGACAGAGATTCTTTTAGACGGGCTGTGGTGAATGCAACGTTTTGTGGGAGATCTGGCTGGAGATAGAGATTCATTCAGACAGGCTGTGGTGAATGCAACATTTTGCTAAGTACATGCGACTTGATAATGAGGATGATGATGGTGATGCCAAACTCTTCGTTCAGGATAATAAATTTCAGATCGTGACAACTCCTTACACTAAATTTGACAATCATCAAAGTCTAGACCCAAGACAATCATAAATATTTTGATGTTTGATATGGAAGACAACATCTGAGACGAAGTATGAACATAAACATAGAAAAAGTAACCTGAAGGTTACCTCCCCTTGCCTTGTAAGCCATATTGCTAAATGTGTTAGTGGCTATGTTGTCATGACCATGGCACATATTTGAGTTGTATGTTCGGTATTACACCAGCCCACCTTTGCTTCCCATAAAAATTACTGGTACCCATTTTTAGAGGCTGGATGAACCCAGAAGCATTGTCAATCCGAACAAATATTCTCCACCTTCGGAAATCGAATCCGACGTGGTCGTTGTAAAGCTTCTTTAGAAATATTGTCATCATCATCAGGTAGCTTGTTCTTTGTAGACGGTTACATTCACCACAGTCCGTCTGACAGAATCTCTGTCTCTAGTCAGATCTCCCACAGAACGTTGCATTCACCACAGTCCGTCTGAAAGAATCTGTCTCTAGCCAGATCTCCCACAGAACGTTACATTTACCACAACCCGTCTAAAAGAATCTCTGTCTCTAGCCAGATCTCCCACAGAACGTTACATTTACCACAACCCGTCTAAAAGAATCTCTGTCTCTAGCCAGATCTCCCACAGAACGTTACATTTACCACAACCCGTCTAAAAGAATCTCTGTCTCTAGCCAGATCACCCACAGAACGTTACATTTACCACAGCCCGTCTAAAAGAATCTCTGTCTCTAGCCAGATCTCCCACAGAACGTTACATTCACTACAGCCCGTCTGAAAGAATCTCTGTCTCTAGCCAGATCTCCCACAGAACGTTGCATTCACCACAGCCCTTCTGAAAGAATCTCTGTCTCTAGCCAGATTTCCCACAGAACTTGCATTCACTATAGCCCGTCTGAAAGAATCTGTCTCTAGCCAGATCTCCCACAGAACTTGCGTTCACTATAGCCCGTCTTAAAGAATCTCTGTCTCTAGCCAGATCTCCCACAGAACTTGCATTCACTATAGCCCGTCTGAAAGAATCTCTGTCTCTAGCCAGATCTCCCACACAACTTGCATTCACAATGCCCGTCTTAAAGAATCTCTGTCTCTAGCCAGATCTCCCACAGAACTTGCATTCACTATAGCCCGTCTTAAAGAATCTCTGTCTCTAGCCAGATCTCCCACAGAACTTGCATTCACCACAGTCCGTCTGAAAGAATCTCTGTCTCTAGCCAGATCTCCCACAGAACGTTGCATTCACTATAGCCCGTCTGAAAGAATCTCTGTCTCTTGCCAGATCTCCCACAGAACGTTACATTCACCACAGCCCGCCTGAAAGAATCTCTGTCTCTAGCCAGATCTCCCACAGAACGTTACATTCACCACAGCTCGTCTGAAAGAATCTCTGTCTCTAGCCAGATCTCCCACAGAACGTTACATTCACCACAGTCCGTCTGACAGAATCTCTGTCTCTAGTCAGATCTCCCACAGAACGTTGCATTCACCACAGTCCGTCTGAAAGAATCTGTCTCTAGCCAGATCTCCCGCAGAACGTTACATTTACCACAGCCCGTCTAAAAGAATCTCTGTCTCTAGCCAGATCTCCCGCAGAACGTTACATTTACCACAGCCCGTCTAAAAGAATCTCTGTCTCTCTCCAGATCTCCCACAGAATGTTACATTCACTTCAGCCCGTCTAAAAGAATCTCTGTCTCTCTTCAGATCTCCCACAGAATGTTACATTCACTTCAGCCCGTCTAAAAGAATCTCTGTCTCTAGTCAGATCTCCCACAGAACGTTACATTCACTTCAGCCCGTCTAAAAGAATCTCTGTCTCTAGACAGATTTCCCACAGAATGTTACATTCACTACAGCCCGTCTAAAAGAATCTCTGTCTTTAGCCAGATCTCCCACAGAACGTTGCATTCACCACAGCCCTTCTGAAAGAATCTCTGTCTCTAGCCAGATCTCCCACAGAACTTGCATTCACTATAGCCCGTCTGAAAGAATCTCTGTCTCTAGCCAGATCTCCCACAGAACTTGCGTTCACTATAGCCCGTCTGAAAGAATCTCTGTCACTAGCCAGATCTCCCACAGAACTTGCATTCACTATAGCCCGTCTGAAAGAATCTCTGTCTCTAGCCAGATCTCCCACAGAACTTGCGTTCACTATAGCTCGTCTGAAAGAATCTCTGTCTCTAGCCAGATCTCCCACAGAACTTGCATTCACTATAGCCCGTCTGAAAGAATCTCTGTCTCTAGCCAGATCTCCCACAGAACTTGCATTCACAATGCCCGTCTTAAAGAATCTCTGTCTCTAGCCAGATCTCCCACAGAACTTGCATTCACTATAGCCCGTCTTAAAGAATCTCTGTCTCTAGCCAGATCTCCCACAGAACTTGCATTCACCACAGTCCGTCTGAAAGAATCTCTGTCTCTAGCCAGATCTCCCACAGAACGTTGCATTCACTATAGCCCGTCTGAAAGAATCTCTGTCTCTATCCAGATCTCCCACAGAACGTTACATTCACTATAGCCCGTCTGAAAGAATCTCTGTCTCTATCCAGATCTCCCACAGAACGTTACATTCACTATAGCCCGTTTGAAAGAATCTCTGTCTCTAGCCAGATCTCCCACAGAACGTTACATTCACTATAGCCCGTCTGAAAGAATCTCTGTCTCTATCCAGATCTCCCACAGAACGTTACATTCACTATAGCCCGTCTTGAAGAATCTCTGTCTCTAGCCAGATCTCCCACAGAACGTTACATTCACTATAGCCCGTCTGAAAGAATCTCTGTCTCTAGCCAGATCTCCCACAGAACGTTACATTCACTATAGCCCGTCTTAAAGAATCTCTGTCTCTAGCCAGATCTCCCACAGAACGTTACATTCACTATAGCCCGTCTGAACGAATATCTGTCTCTAGCCAGATCTCCCACAGAACGTTACATTCACTATAGCCCGTCTAAAAGAATCTCTGTCTCTAGCCAGATCTCCCACAGAACGTTACATTCACTATAGCCCGTCTGAAAGAATCTCTGTCTCTATTTAGATCTCCCACAGAACTTGCATTCACTATAGCCCGTCTTAAAGAATCTCTGTCTCTAGCCAGATCTCCCACAGAACGTTACATTCACCACAGCCCGTCTGAAAGAATCTCTGTCTCTAGCCAGATCTCCCACAGAACTTGCATTCACTATAGCCCGTCTGAAAGAATCTCTGTCTCTATCTAGATCTCCCACAGAACGTTACATTCACTATAGCCCGTCTTAAAGGAATCTCTGTCTCTAGCCAGATCTCCCACAGAACTTGCATTCACTATAGCCCGTCTGAAAGAATCTCTGTCTCTAGCCAGTTCTCCCACAGAACGTTACATTCACTATATCCCGTCTGAAAGAATCTCTGTCTCTAGCCAATCTCCCAGTTTCTTCTGTTCTCATCTTCAAGGTCTCCTTGATGTCTTGTTACCACCTTCTTCTTATTCTCGCACCTCGTGCGTCGTCCAGGAACCATGCCCTCCATTATTGTTCTTTCCAGCCGGTTGTATCTTCTAGCGTGGCCATAGTATTTTAGTTTCCTCTGTAGAATGATGTTTATTAGCCAGTTCTTTATAATTATTATATATATCTTTTAAAATTGATTTCATTTTGAAGAGGACTAAATTCGCATTTATTAGTCTCTGTTGCTGAGTCCTGTTGTTGTTTCCCATTATTACATTGTGTTGTGTTCGAGTCATGGTAAAAATTCATCGTAAGCTGTAGCCGCGTAATGGTAATGGCAAAATGTTGTTATCATATGATAACACACACACTCTTATTTTGTGTCTGTCTGAATTGAGAAGAGATGCTTAAACAGATTCATGAACGTGACAAGAAGAGTCAGAATCATGAACGTGACAATGAAAGTCAGAATCATGAACGTGACAAGGACAAACAGAACCACGAACGTGACAATGAGAGACAGAATCATGAACGTGACCAGGAGAGACATAATCTTGAAGATGACAATGAGAGAAAGATTCATGAACGTGACAAAGAGAGACAGAATAATAAAAGTGGCAAAGACAAACGGAATCATGAATGTGACAATGAGAGACAGAATCATGAACGTGACAAAGAGAGACAGAACCACGAACGTGACAATGAGAGACAGAATCATTAACGTGACAAGGAGAGACATAATCATGAAGGTGACAATGAGAGACAGAATCATGAAGGTGGCAATGAGAGACAGAATCATGAACGTGACAAAGAGAGACAGAATCATAAACGTGACAAGGAGAGACATAATCATGAAGGTGACAAGGACAACCAAAATCATGAAGGTGACAATGACAGACAGAATCAGGAAGGTGACAAGGAGAGACAGAATCATGAACGTGACAAAGAGAGACAGAACCACGAACGTGAAAATGAGAGACAGAATCATAAACGTGACAAGGAGAGACATAATCATGAAGGTGACAATGACAGACAGAATCATGAAGGTGACAAGGAGAGACAGAATCATGAAGGTGACAATGAGAGACAGAATCATGAACGTGACACGGAGAGACAGAATCATGAAGGTGACAATGAGAGACAGAATCATGAACGTATCAAAGAGAAACAGAATCACGAACGTGACAATGAGAGACAGAATCGTGATCGTGACAAGGAGAAACACAGAGTCATGAAGGTGACAATGAGAGACAGAATCACGAAACGTGACAAGGAGAGACAGAATCATGAAGGTGACAAGCACAAACAGAATCAAAGAAGATGGCAATGAGAGACAGAATCATGAAGGTGATAATGAGAGACAGAATCATGAAGGTGACTATGAGAGACAAAATCATGAACGTGACAAGGAGATATAGAATCATGAAGGTGACAATGAGAGACACAATCATGAAGGTGACAATGAGAGACAGAATCATGAAGGTGACTATGAGAGACAGAATTATGAACGTGACAAGGAGAGATAGAATCATGAAGGTGACAATGAGAGACAGAATCATGAATGTGGCAATGAGGGACAGAATCATGAACGTGACAATGACAGATAGAATCATGAACGTGACAATGAGAGACATAATCATGAACGTGACAATGAGAGACAGAATCATGAACGTGACATTGAGAGACAGAATCATGAAGGTGACAAGTACAAACAGAATAATGAAGATTGCAATTTAGGACAGAATCATGAACGTGACAATGAGAGACATAATCATGAACGTATCAAAGAGAAACAGAATCACGAAAGTGACAATGAGAGACAGAATCGTGATCGTGACAAGGAGAAACACAGAGTCATGAAAGTGACAATGAGAGACAGAATCACGAAACGTGACAAGGAGAGAAAGAATCATGAAGGTGACAAGCACAAACAGAATCAAAGAAGATGGCAATGAGAGAAAGAATAATGAAGGTGGCAATGAGAGACAGAATCATGAAGGTGAAATTGAGAGACAGAATCATGAACGTGACATTTAGATATATAATCATGAAGGTGACAATGAGAGACACAATCATGAAGGTGACAATGAGAGACAGAATCATGAAGGTGACTATGAGAGACAGAATCGTGAACGTGACAAGTACAAACAGAATCATGAAGGTTGCAATTTAGGACAGAATCATGAACGTGACAATGAGAGACAGAATCATGAACGTGAAAATGAGAGACAGAATCGTGAACGTGATAATGAGAGACAGAATCATGAAGGTGACAATGAGAGACAGAATCATGAACGTGACAATGAGAGACAGAATCATGAAGGTGACAAGGACAAACAGAATCACGAACGTGGCAATAAGATACAGAATAATGAACGTGACAAGGAGAGACAGAATCATGAAGGTGATAAGGAGAGAAAGAATCATGAACGTGACAAGGAGAGACAGAATCATGAATGTGACAAGGACAAACAGAATCGTAAACGTGACAATAAAGACAGAATCATGAACGTGACAAGGAGAGGCGGAATCATGAACGTGGCAATAAGATACAGAATAATGAACGTGACAAGGAGAGACAGAATCATGAACGTGACAATGAGTGATATAATCATGAACGTGACAAAGAGAGACAGAATCATGAGTGTGACAAGGACAAACAGAATCATGAACGTGACAAGGACAAACATAATCATGAGCGTGACAATCATTGACAGAATCATAAAAGTGATAATGAGAGACAGAGTCATGAACGTGACAAGGACAAACATAATCACGATCGTGATAATGAGAGACAGAATCATGAACGTGACAAGAACAAACAGAATCATGAACGTGACAATGAGAGACCGAATCATGAACGTGGCAATGAGAGACCGAATCATGAAAGTGACAAGGACAAACAGAATCATGAACGTTACAATGAGAGACAGAATCAGAAATGAGGGTATCATGAAAGGTGTTGGTGTACTGAAAGTAATATGACGAAGCAATAAATGAAATAGTTTGAACATCTATCACGATCAACATCTTCTCTCAGGTATTCTTAAAACTGATAAACAATGGAAGAGTAGAGCGGCTGGGGGGAGAGACCCAGGAGATAACTGATAAACAATGGGAGAGTAGAGCGGCTGGGGGAGAGACCCAGAAGAAAACTGATAAACAATGGGAGAGTAGAGCGGCTGGGGGGAGAGATCCAGAAGATAACTGATAAACAATGGGAGAGTAGAGCGGCTGGGGGGAGAGACCCAGAAGAAAACTGATAAACAATGGGAGAGTAGAGCGGCTGGGGGGAGAGACCCAGAAGAAAACTGATAAACAATTGGAGAGTAGAGCGGCTGGGGGGATAGACCCAGAAGAAAACTGATAAACAATGGGAGAGCAGAGCGGCTGGGGGATAGACCCAGAAGAAAACTGATAAACAATGGGAGAGCAGAGCGGCTGGGGGATAGACCCAGAAGAAAACTGATAAACAATGGGAGAGTAGAGCGGCTGGGGGGATAGACCCAGAAGATAACTGATAAACAATGGGAGAGTAGAGCGGCTGGGGGGATAGACCCAGAAGAAAACTGATAAACAATGGGAGAGTAGAGCGGCTGGGGGGATAGACCCAGAAGAAAACTGATAAACAATGGGAGAGTACAGCGGCTGGGGGATAGACCCAGAAGAAAACTGATAAACAATGGGAGAGTAGAGCGGCTGGGGGGATAGACCCAGAAAAAAACTGATAAACAATGGGAGAGTAGAGCGGCTGGGGGGATAGACCCAGAAGAAAACTGATAAACAATGGGAGAGTAGAGCGGCTGGGGGGATAGACCCAGAAGAAAACTGATAAACAATGGGAGAGTAGAGCGGCTGGGGGATAGACCCAGAAGAAAACTGATAAATAATGGGAGAGTAGAGCGGCTGGTGGGATAGACCCAGAAGAAAACTGATAAACAATGGGAGAGTACAGCGGCTGGGGGGATAGACCCAGAAGAAAACTAATAAACAATGGGAGAGTACAGCGGCCGGGGGGATAGACCCATAAGAAAACTGATAAACAATGGGAGAGTAGAGCGGCTGGGAGGATAGACCCAGAAGATAATGAATTAATTAAACAGCAGAAGTCATAATAACCTTTACTTTTTCATTTTTACTTTCCCCAGCTTTCATCACTGGCGAAGTCCCTGTAGGCTAGCAACTGAAATGTGCCTGTTAATCCGTTTTTCCCTGGCAGCCGAGCGTACAGGGGTTCCTCGCCGCACAGGCAGATAACTCCTTCTTCGGAGGGACTCATTTTTTTTTTCCCCGGCCATGAGTAATTGACGTTTCAAGTGGAGCCTCACTGTTGAGTCCGGGGGTGCTTGCCGCAGAAAGAAACTTTTGATAAAAATCTCAACTAGTGTAACCGGGATTTAAACCCACAACCTCTCTGTCTTGAGACCGGCGTCTTGCCTCTAGACCAGCCAGTCCTCCTAATAGCCATTATATATAAAACAAATAAACATCATAACTGAGTGCCGTCTCCGCATCGAAGGTTGGCTACCATGGAGCGCCATTCCACTCTGTCTCTTGCTTTGATGGTGCAGATTGTCATAGGTTGACTTGTCCATCTCTTGACGGTACTCATCTATGTTAGTCTTGGTCTGCCTCAGCCTCTTTTACCTTGAATTTTCCCTTCCAATATTACTTTTATTAGGCTGTATTGCCTTTTAACATGGCCCAAAAATTTCATTTATCTTGTTCTAATTGTGTTGAGTAGTTCTCTTTTCATTTTTAGTTGTTATAAAACTTCATCGTTTGTTTTCTTTTCTTTCCATCCAATTATACCTTTTCTTTTATAAATCCACATTTCAAAGGCTTCAATTTTATGTTCTGTTTTCTGGTCTAATGTTCATGTTTCTGGCAACATACAGGAATATTGAGTAGATGCAATATTTTGCTTATATATAAAACAAAACATACATTAAATAAAGAGATGGAAGAAGGTCTCATGGTAGAAACCCGTATTGTCATCAGTTTTATTTTTTTTTAAATATTCTAATTCACTCAGGGATTAAACCCTCGGTCGACGCTCGTCTGTTGTTTCACAAGACACGGTCGCCCGAGTGTTCTTGTGAGGGTGTGCCCAAGCAAGAAAGATGAAAAGCTGGCCTGAAGGATAGTACAGTGGCGTAGCGTGCGATGGGCCTTTGTCCCTAGTGCAAAATTTCAAAAGGTTTTTGGTAATATTAAATAAAAGTTGCAGATTACTGACCAGAATTCTTGAATTTTTCGGACTCCATCTTTCAACTTTGATCTTTAGCTACCACCACACAACTTTAAGCTCATTCATATATAAATGTTTCTCTCCATTAACTAATCTTTGATCTCATCAGCTCATCTATTTAACTCAGTCTTCACTCACTTTTTGGCGCATCCATTTGTCCATCTCTTTTTCTATTCTCCCATCTTTTTTTTTAAACCTTTCTTCTAATCAAAATTTGACACAGTAAAACACCAAGAAAGAATCAAAATTTTAGAAAGCATAAACGTAGACAGCAAAGATCTAAGAATAATAAAGAACATGTACTGGCAACAAACAACGGCCATAAGAACTGGAAGCCAATTGGGAATGTTTCAACAAATAAAAACAGGGTGTTAGACAGGGTTGTGTGCTGTCACCAGATTTGTTTAATATTTATAGTGAGATTATTTTAAGATCCATAAGGGGCATGCCTGGACTAACAATTGGAGGTCATAATATAAATAATCTAAGGTATGCTGATGATACAGTCTTAATCGCTAAGAGTGAAAATGAGTTACAAGAAATGTTGGACATTATAGTGAAAGAAAGCAAAAATAAAGGACTCAGCCTTAATAGCAAAAAGACAGAAGAAATGGTAACAACAAAGAAAAAGACATCATCGCAATGCACAATAAAGACACGTGAAACAATTTAAAACAGGTAAATGAATATAAATATCTGGAAACAATGTTAATCTGAGATGGTAGATGTACAACAGAGATGAGATGCAGAATGGCTCAGGCAAAAGCAGCTTTTCAAAAAATGAAGAAGATACCATGCAATCCATTTTTGACAATAGAAACAAGAAAAAGAGTTCTTAAATATTACGTAGAGCCAGTCTTAATATATGGATGTGAACCATGGACAAAAAAACAACAGACAAGAAAACCACTGGAAGCTGTAGAAGTGTAGTTTTACAGAAGAATGTTGAGAATACCATGGGCAGCTAAGAAGAGTAATGAAGATGTTCTGAAAGAGGCCAAAGCAAAAAGAGAGCTAATTTCCAATATTAGGAAGAAACAATCATCATTTTTTGGCCATGTAATGAGAAGGGAACGTCTAGAATATATTGTAACAACTGGGAAATTTGAGGGACGAAGAGATAGAGGGAAGTAAGAGAAAAGACACCAGAAGGCTTAAGAGAATGGCTTGGCAGAAGGTCAACGATAGAAATGATAAATAACTGTCGAGATCGAAAGTTGTGGAGAGACATTATCACCTACGCCAACAGGCCCGGTGCATTTGATGATGATGATGAAGATGACGATGATGTCTAATCCAAACACTCTAATCCAGCTTACTTCTCCTTACATTCCATAAATCCACAATCCATATTATCCACCGACATATTAAACGTTAAAGCATCCATGTGCCTGGGAATAGCCGCACGACTCGTGGGACGAAGATAAGAACCGTCATCATTATAACCGAGGCTGCTCCGAGAACCCACGTTCACGACTAACAACCAACTTCTATTTCCGGAAGAGCCCAGGATTGTAAGAGGTCCGTGTTACGAAAACGCAAATCAGATGCCGGTATAATTCACAATTTGTGGCAATCTGCGCTGTGCTGGCAAACAGGATTGCTGTTTTTCAAAGATTAGGTATCCAATGATCAGACGATGTCGACTATTTGGGCTCCATTGTCCAGAATTGCTTCTGGCGAGACGATCGGCGTACAGTTGGGTTCCAAAAGGGAATAGGTTTTTGGAGAGATTTGCTGACAGTTCTTTTTGACTGGGTTCGTGTCTGATTGTTCGTTGATTGTTCTTGTATGAAAGATTTAAAGGGAGTGTGATATCCTATTGTGTGATTATTTTAGGGGAGTGCGTTATTGTATGATTGTTTTATGGGAGTGCGTTCTTGTGTGACTGTTTTAAGGGAGTGCGTTCTTGTATGATTATTTTAGGGGAGTGCGTTCTTGAATCAATGTTTGAATGGAGTATGTTCTTCTGTGAATGATTTAGAGGGAGTGTGTTCTTGTGTGGTTGTTTTAGGGAAGCGCGTTCTTGTGTGATTGTTTTAGGTGAGTGCGTTTTTTTTGTGATTGTTTTAGGGAAGTGTGTTCTTGTGTGATTGCTTTAGGGAAATGTGTTCTTGTGTGATTGTTTTAGGTGAGTGCGTTTTTTTGGTGATTGTTTTAGGGAAGTGTGTTCTTGTATAATTGTTTTAGGGGGAGTGTGTTCTTATGCGATTGTTTTAGGGGGGTGTGTTCCTATGGGATTGTTTTAGGGGAGTGTGTTCTTGTGTGATTGTTTTAGGGGAGTGTGTTCTTATGTGATTGTTTTAGGGGAGTGTGTTCTTATGTGATTGTTTTAAGGGGGGGGGTGTTCTTATGTGATTGTTTTAGGGGGTGGGTGTGTTCTTATGTGATTGTTTTAGGAGGGTGTGTTCTTATGTGATTGTTTTACGGGGGGGGGGGTGTGTTCTTATGTGATTGTTTTAGGGGAGTGTGTTCTTGTGTGATTGTTTTAGGGGAGTTTGTTCTTGTGTGATTGTTTTATGGGAGTGTGTTCTTATGTGATTGTTTTAGGGGAGTATGTTCTTATGTGATTGTTTTAGCGGGGTGTGTTCTTATGGGATTGTTTTAGGGGAGTGTGTTCTTGTGTGATTATTTTAGGGGAGTGTGTTCTTATGTGATTGTTTTATGGGAGTGTGTTCTTATGTGATTGTTTTAGGGGAGTGTGTTCTTATGTGATTGTTTTAGGGGAGTGTGTTTTTGTGTGATTGTTTTAGGGGAGTGTGTTCTTATGTGATTAATTTAGGGGAGTGTGTTTTTATGTGATTGTTTTAGGGGGGTGTGTTCTTATGTGATTGTTTTAAGGGGGTGTGTTCTTATGTGATTGTTTTAGGGGAGTGTGTACTTGTATGATTGTTTTTGGAGAGTGTGTTCTTGTGTGATTGTTTTTGGGAAGTGTGTTCTTGTATAATTGTTTTAGGGGAGTGTGTTTTTGTATGATTGTTTTAGGAGAGTGTGTTCTTGTGTGATTGTTTTAGGGGAGTGCGGTTTTTTTTTATTGTTTTAGGGGAGTGTGTTCTTGTATAATTGTTTTAGGGGGAGTGTGTTCTTATGTGATTGTTTTAGGGGTGTGTGTTCCTATGGGATTGTTTTAGGGGAGTGTGTTCTTGTGTGATTGTTTTAGGGGAGTGTGTTCTTATGTGATTGTTTTAGGGGAGTGTGTTCTTATGTGATTGTTTTAAGGGGGGGGGGTGTTCTTATGTGATTGTTTTAGGGGGGGGGTGTGTATTCTTATGTGTTAGTTTTAGGAGGGTGTGTTCTTATGTGATTGTTTTAGGGGGGGGTGTGTTCTTATGTGATTCTTTTAGGAGAGTGTGTTCTTCTGTGATTGTTTTAGGGGAGTTTGTTCTTGTGTGATTGTTTTATGGGAGTGTGTTCTTATGTGATTGTTTTAGGGGAGTATGTTCTTATGTGATTGTTTTAGCGGGGTGTGTTCTTATGGGATTGTTTTAAGGGAGTGTGTTCTTGTGTGATTATTTTAGGGGAGTGTGTTCTTATGTGATTGTTTTATGGGAGTGTGTTCTTATGTGATTGTTTTAGGGGAGTGTGTTCTTATGTGATTGTTTTAGGGGAGTGTGTTCTTATGTGATTAATTTAGGGGAGTGTGTTCTATGTGATTGTTTTAGGGGGGTGTGTTCTTATGTGATTGTTTTAGGGGGTGTGTTCTTATGTGATTGTTTTAGGGGAGTGTGTTCTTGTATGATTGTTTTTTGGACAGTGTGTTCTTGTGTGATTGTTTTTGGGAAGTGTGTTCTTGTATAATTGTTTTAGGCAAGTGTGTTTTCGTATGATTGTTTTAGGAGAGTGTGTTCTTGTGTGATTGTTTTAGGGGAGTGTGTTCTTGTGTGATTGCGTTAGGGGAGTTTGTTCTTGTATAATTGTTTTAGGGGGAGTGTGTTCTTATGTGATTGCTTTAGGGAAGTGTGTTCTTGTATAATTGTTTTAGGGAAGTGTGTTCTTGTATAATTGTTTTAGGGAAGTGTATTCTTGTATAATTGTTTTAGGGGCAGTGTGTTCTTATGTGATTGTTTTAGGGAAGTGTGTTCTTGTATAATTGTTTAGGGAAGTGTGTTCTTGTATAATTGTTTTAGGGGAAGTGTGTTCTTTTGTGTTTGTTTTAGGGAAGTGTGTTCTTATGTGATTGTTTTAGGGAAGTGTGTTCTTGTGTGATTGTTTTAATGAAGTGTGTTCTTTTGTGATTGTATTAGGGAAGTGTGTTCTTGCGTGATTGCTTTAGGGAAATGTGGTCTTGTATAATTGTTATAGGCGGAGTGTGTTCTTGTATGATTTTTTTAGAGAGTGTGTTCGTGTGTGATTGTTGTAGGGAAGTGTGTTCTTGTGTGATTGTTTTAAGGAAGTGTGTTCTTGTATGATTGTTTTAGGGAAGTGTGTTCTTGTATAATTGTTTCAGGGGGGATGTGTTCTTGTGTGATTGTTTTAGGGAAGTGTGTTCTTGTATGATTGTTTTAGGGGAGTGTGTTCTTGTATGCTTGTTTTAGAGAAGTGTTTTCTTGTATGATTGTTTTAGGGGAGTGTGTTCTTGTGTGATTGTGTTATGGAAATGTGTTCTTGTATGATTGTTTTAGGGAAGTGTAACTAAAGCCATGAAAATGGAGATCATGGCAGTAACTAAGGTAATGACAATGGAGATCATGGCAGTAACTAAAGTAATGACAAGGGAGATCTTGTCAGTAACTAAAGTAATGACAATGGAGATCATGGCAGTAATAAAGTAATGACCATAGAGATCCTGTCAGTAACTAAAGTAATGACAAGGGAGATCATGGCAGTAATAAAGTAATGACAATGAAGATCATGGCAGTAACTAAAGTAATGACCATGGAAATCATGTCACTAACTAAAGTAATGACAAGAGAGATCATGGCAGTAATAAAGTAATGACAATGGAGATCATGGCAGTAACTTAAGTAATGACCATGGAGATCATGGCAGTAACTAAAGTAATGACCATGGAGATCATGGCAGTAATAAAGTAATGACCATGGAGATCATGGCAGTAACTAAAGTAATGACAATGGAGATCATGGCAGTAACTAAAGTAATGACCATGGAGATCATGGCAGTAACTAAAGTAATGACAAGGGAGATCATGGCAGTAATAAAGTAATAATAATGGAGATCATGGCAGTAACTAAAGTAATGACCATGGAGATCCTGTCAGTAACTAAAGTAATGACAAGGGAGATCATGGCAGTAATAAAGTAATGACAATGGCGATCACGGCAGTAATTAAAGTAATGACCATGGGGATCATGACAGTAACTAAAGTAATGACCATGAAGATCAATGCAGTAACCAATGTTATCATCATGTAGATCATGACAGTAACTAAAGTAATGATCATGGAGATCATGGCAGTAATAAAGTAATGACTATAGAGATCATGGCAGTAACTAAATTAATGACAATGGAGATTATGGCAGTAAATAAATTAATGACCATGGAGATCATGGCAGTAACTAAAGTAATGACAATGGAAATCATGGCAGTAACTAAATTAATGACCATGGAAATCATGGCAGTAACTGAAGTAATTCCAATGGAGATAATTGCAGTAAAACAGGTAATGAGAATTGAGATCATGGTAGTAAGAAAAGTAATGACAATGAAGATCTTGTCAGTAATTAAAGCAATGAGAACGGAAATCATATCAGTAAATAAAGTAATGACCATGGAGATCATGGCAGTAACTAAATTAATTACAACGGAGATCATGGCAGTAACTAAATTAATGACCATTAAGATCATGACAGTAACTAAAGTAATGAGAAGGAAATCATGGCAGTAACTAAGGTAATTACCATTAAGATCATGGCAGTAACTAAACTAATGAGAATGGAAATCATGGCAGTAACTAAAGTAAGGACCAATAAGATCATGGCAGTAACTAATGAAATGAGAACGGAAATCATGGCAGTAACTAAAGTAATGACCATGGAAATCATTGCAGTAAATAAAGTAATGGCCATTAAGATCATGACAGTAACTAAAGTAATTACCATTAAGATCATGGTAATAACTAAAGTAATGAGAATGGAAATCATGGCAGTAACTAAAGTAATGACCATGAAAAACTGGCAATAACTAAAGTAGTGACCATGGAGATCATGGCATTATTTAAAGTAATGACTATGAAGATCATGGCAGTAACTAAAGTAATGACCATGAAGATCATGGCAGTAACTAAAGTAATGACCATGAAGATCATGGCAGTAACTAAAGTAATGACCATGGAAATCATGGCAGTAACTAAAGTAGTGACAATGGAGATCATGGCAGTAACTAAATTAATGACCATGGAGATTATGTCACTAACTAAAGTAATGACAATGGAGATCATGGCAGTAACTAAAGTAATGACAATGGAGATCATGGCAATAACTAAAGTAGTGACAATGGAGATCGTGGCAGTAACTAAATTAATGACCATGGAAATCATGGCAGTAACTAAAGTAGTGTCAATGGAGATCATGGCAATAACTAAATTAATGACCATGGAGATCATAGCAGTAACTAAAGTAGTGACAATGGATATCATGGCAGTAACTAAATTAATGACCCTGGAAATCATGGCAGTAACTGACGTAATTCCAATGGAGATAATTGCAGTAAAACAGGTAATGAGAATTGAGATCATGGCAGTAATAAAAGTAATGACAATGAAGATCTTGTCAGTAATTAAACTAATGACCATGGAGATCATATCAGTAAATAAAGCAATGACCATGGAGATCATGGCAGTAACTAAATTAATTACAACGGAGATCATGGCAGTAATTAAATTAATGACCATTAAGATCATGGCAGTAACTAAAGTAATGTGAACGGAAATCATGACAGTAACTAAAGTAATGACCATGAAAAACTGGCAGTAACTAAAGTAGTGACCATGGAGATCGTGGCAGTAACTAAAGTAATGACCATGGAGATCATAGCAGTAACTAAAGTAATGACCATTAAGACCATGGCAGTAACTAAAATAATGACCCCGGAGATCATTGCAGTAACTAAAGTAATGAGCATGGAGATCATGAAGTAACTAAAGTAATGACCATGGAGATCATGGCAGTAACTAATATGATGACCATGGAGATTATGGCAGTAACTAAAGTAATGACCATGGAGATCATGGCAGTAACTAAAGTAATGACCACGGATTTCATTGCAGTAACTAAAGTATTGACCATGGCGATCATGGCAGTTACTAAATCAATTATCATGGAGATCATGGCACTAACTAAAGTAATGACCATGGATATCATGGCAGTAATTAAGTCAATTATCATGGAGATCATGGCACTAACTAAAGTAATGACGATGGAGATCATGCCAGTAACTGAAGTAATGATAAGGGAGATCATGGCAGTAACTAAAGTAATGACCATAGAGATCATCTCAGTAACTAAAGTAATGACCAATAGAGATCATGGCAGTAACTAAAATAATGACCATGGAGATCATGGCAGTAACTGAAGTAATGACCATGGAGATCATGGCAGTAACTTAAGTAATGACCATGGAGATCATGGCAGTAACTAAAGAAATGACCACGCTAGAAACGCAATGTTTAACACTAAGTTTGTTTCGTGAGTTATTTGATGACGAAAGGAGCTGGGTGCAAAGGCAGTGGTTATCAGTACAAAGGCAGTGGTTTACATTACAAAAACAGTTGTTGGCAGCTCAAAGGCTGTGGCTGACATTACAAAAACAGTTGTTGGCAGTTCAAAGGCAGTGGTTGGCAGTACAAAGGCAGTTGTTGGCAGTTAAAAGGCAGTGGTTGACATTACAAAGGCAGTGGTTGACATTACAAAGACAGTGGTTGGCAGTACAAAGGCAGTGTTTGACAGTACAAATTCAGTGGTTGACATTACAAAGACAGTTGTTGGCAGTTCAAAGGCAGTGTTTGATATTACAAAGGCAGTGGTTGACATTACAAAGGCAGTGGTTGACATTACAAAGGCAGTGGTTGACATTACAAAGGCAGTGGTTGACATTACAAAGGCAGTGGTTGACATTACAAAGGCAGTGATTGGCAGTACAAAGGCAGTGGTTGACATTACAAAGACAGTGGTTGACATTACAAAGGCAGTGGTTGACATTACAAAGGCAGTGGTTGACATTACAAAGGCAGTGATTGACATTACAAAGGCAGTGATTGACATTACAAAGGCAGTGATTGACATTACAAAGGCAGTGGTTGACATTACAAAGGCAGTGATTGACATTACAAAGGCAGTTGTTGGCAGTACAAAGGCAGTGGTTGACATTACAGAGGCAGTGGTTGACATTACAAAGGCAGTGGTTGACAGTACAAAGGCAGTGGTTGACATTACAATGGCAGTGGTTGACATTACAAAGACAGTTGTTGGCAGTTCAAAGGCAGTGGTTGACATTACAAAGACAGTTGTGGGCAGTTCAAAAGCTGTGGTTGACATTACAAAGGCAGTGGTTCACATTACAAAGGCAGTGGTTGACATTACAAAGGCAATGGTTGACATTACAAAGCCAATGGTTGACATTACAAAGGCAATGGTTGACATTAGAAAGGCAGTGGTTGACATAACAAAGGCAATGGTTGCCAGTACAAATGCAATGGTTGGCAGTACAAAGGCAATGATTGACATTACAAAGGCAATGGTTGACGTTACAAAGGCAATGATTGACATTACAAAGGCAATGGTTGACATTACAAAGGCAATGGTTGACATTACAAAGGCAATGGTTGACATTACAAAGGCAATGGTTGACATTACAAAGGCAATGATTGACATTACAAAGGCAATGGTTGGCACTACAAAGGCAATGGTTGACATTACAAAGGCAATGGTTGACATTACAAAGGCAATGGTTGACATTACAAAGGCAATGGTTGACATTACAAAGGCAATGGTTGACATTACAAAGGCAATGGTTGACATTACAAAGCCAATGGTTGACATTACAAATGCAATGGTTGACATTACAAAGGCAATGATTGACATTACAAAGTCTATGGTTGCCATTACAAAGGCAATGGTTGGCATTACAAAGGCAATGGTTGACATTAGAAAGACAGTTGTTGGTAGTACAAAGACAATGATTGGCAGTACAAAGACAATGGTTGGCATTACAAAGGCAATGGTTGACATTAGAAAGACAGTTGTTGGTAGTACAAAGACAATGGTTGGCATTACAAAGGCAATGGTTGACATTAGAAAGACAGTTGTTGGTAGTACAAAGACAATGGTTGGCATTACAAAGGCAATGGTTGACATTACAAAGCCAATGGTTGACATTACAAATGCAATGGTTGACATTACAAAGGCAATGGTTGACATTAGAAAGACAGTTGTTGGTAGTACAAAGACAATGGTTGGCATTACAAAGGCAATGGTTGACATTAGAAAGACAGTTGTTGGTAGTACAAAGGCAATGGTTGACATTACAAAGGCAATGGTTGACATTAGAAAGGCAATGGTTGACATTAGAAAGACAGTTGTTGGTAGTACAAAGGCAATGGTTGACATTACAAAGGCAATGGTTGACATTAGAAAGGCAATGGTTGACATTAGAAAGACAGTTGTTGGTAGTACAAAGACAATGGTTGGCATTACAAAGGCAATGGTTGACATTAGAAAGACAGTTGTTGGTAGTACAAAGACAATGGTTGGCATTACAAAGGCAATGGTTGACATTAGAAAGACAGTTGTTGGTAGTACAAAGACAATGGTTGGCATTACAAAGGCAATGGTTGACATTACAAAGCCAATGGTTGACATTACAAATGCAATGGTTGACATTACAAAGGCAATGGTTGACATTAGAAAGACAGTTGTTGGTAGTACAAAGACAATGGTTGGCATTACAAAGGCAATGGTTGACATTAGAAAGACAGTTGTTGGTAGTACAAAGGCAATGGTTGACATTACAAAGGCAATGGTTGACATTAGAAAGGCAATGGTTGACATTAGAAAGACAGTTGTTGGTAGTACAAAGGCAATGGTTGACATTACAAAGGCAATGGTTGACATTAGAAAGGCAATGGTTGACATTAGAAAGACAGTTGTTGGTAGTACAAAGACAATGGTTGGCATTACAAAGGCAATGGTTGACATTAGAAAGACAGTTGTTGGCAGTACAAAGACAATGGTTGGCATTACAAAGGCAATGGTTGACATTAGAAAGACAGTTGTTGGTAGTACAAAGGCAATGGTTGACATTACAAAGGCAATGGTTGACATTACAAAGCCAATGGTTGACATTACAAATGCAATGGTTGACATTACAAAGGCAATGATTGACATTACAAAGGCTATGGTTGCCATTACAAAGGCAATGGTTGGCATTACAAAGGCAATGGTTGACATTAGAAAGACAGTTGTTGGTAGTACAAAGACAATGATTGGCAGTACAAAGACAATGGTTGGCATTACAAAGGCAATGGTTGACATTAGAAAGACAGTTGTTGGTAGTACAAAGACAATGGTTGGCATTACAAAGGCAATGGTTGACATTAGAAAGACAGTTGTTGGTAGTACAAAGGCAATGGTTGACATTAGAAAGACAGTTGTTGGTAGTACAAAGGCAATGGTTGGCATTACAAAGGCAATGGTTGACATTAGAAAGACAGTTGTTGGTAGTACAAAGACAATGGTTGGCATTACAAAGGCAATGGTTGACATTAGAAAGACAGTTGTTGGTAGTACAAAGACAATGGTTGGCATTACAAAGGCAATGGTTGACATTAGAAAGACAGTTGTTGGTAGTACAAAGGCAATGGTTGACATTAGAAAGACAGTTGTTGGTAGTACAAAGGCAATGGTTGACATTAGAAAGACAGTTGTTGGTAGTACAAAGGCAATGGTTGACATTAGAAAGACAGTTGTTGGTAGTACAAAGACAATGTTTGACATTAGAAAGACAGTTGTTGGTAGTACAAAGGCAATGGTTGACATTAGAAAGACAGTTGTTGGTAGTACAAAGACAATGTTTGACATTAGAAAGACAGTTGTTGGTAGTACAAAGACAATGTTTGACATTAGAAAGACAGTTGTTGGTAGTACAAAGACAATGTTTGACATTAGAAAGACAGTTGTTGGTAGTACAAAGACAATGTTTGACATTAGAAAGACAGTTGTTGGTAGTACAAAGACAATGTTTGACATTAGAAAGACAGTTGTTGGTAGTACAAAGGCAATGGTTGACATTAGAAAGACAGTTGTTGGTAGTACAAAGACAATGTTTGACATTAGAAAGACAGTTGTTGGTAGTACAAAGGCAATGGTTGACATTAGAAAGACAGTTGTTGGTAGTACAAAGGCAATGGTTGACATTAGAAAGACAGTTGTTGGTAGTACAAAGACAGTGTTTGAAATCACTGAAGAACTGCTAACCTTTCATTAGGATGTTTCATCGTCCACCCTGGACACTCCGGTGTGACAGAAAACGAACGAGCTGGATGGAACAGCTGCCATGGAATGCGACCGAATATTGGACCGGTGTGACGTTCTGAATGCCCCCAATGAGGCAGGGCGCGCTGATTATTCCGTCAATGATCATGAATTTAGAACTATGCTCAGACTGCATGAAACCATCGGCTCAAAATTGGGGATGACACAATGGGGCGCTGCTCAGGGAGATCGGAGAAATACAGGTCAACCTAGATCTCAAATCGTCAGTCTCCATACATTGAGGCACAAACTGGGGAGGTGATTTGAGCACTTATGGACATGTTCGGTGTGCAATGATGAGCCGCCGACTAAAGCAAACTAAATTAAACTTATTTAAACAAAACTTAAACTAGACTAAATTAATTTAAACAAAACTAAACTAGACTAAATTAATTTAAACAAAACTAAACTAGACTAAATTAATTTAAACTAAACTAAACTATACTAATTTAAACAAAACTAAACTAATTTAAACTAAACTAAAAAACTAAACTATATTAAACTAATCTAAGTTGGACTATACTAAACTATATTAAACTAAACTAGAGCAGACAAGACGAAACTAAGCTAAGCTAAACTAAACTAAACTAAACTAAATTAAATTAAACTAAACTAAACTAAACTAGATTAGATTAGACTATACTGAACTAAACTAAGCTCTTAAAGAAAATTAGATAATAGAATCGGAGAGACTTTTTAATTATGTCCAAGAAATAAACTGCGCTACAAAATTCAACGAAAAGTAACTGTAGAAGACTGGCTATCACGATAAAGAGATCATATCACAGACTTGATGATTCGTAGAATTATCACCAGCGACATAGGTCAAGACGAAGAGACGTTTATTCACGTCGGTAAGAGAAAGTATGTATTTTAGTACGGGAAAGTCACTAGATATAACGGACTGGTAACAATTATAGGGGACGGTGAAAAGTTAATGGTAGTGAAGTGGGCAAAGAGCGCCGGGGGTTGGGGTGGGAATTGAAACGTCATATACTGGATGGGGGGTGGGGGGGGAGCCGCGATAGCTTAGTGGTTAGTGAACTGGACTACAAAGGACAAAAGGTAGGGTTCAATCCCAACCAACGGCTTACCCAGCCTTAAATGGATACCGGATTTTTTTTCTGGGAAAATAAATCAGCACGGGCGTAATACCGACCACATAACCCCAAAAATCATGTGCTGAATGTCTGTAAAATGTATGGTCACTAACACCATATTCCCTATACGTCATTTGGCGTGACGGGGGTACTTTACATTTTTTTTTTTTGTGTTGGATGGGGGGAAAACTTTCGAAACGATGCAGACACTGGCAAGGAAAGGGGAAAAATGGAGGAAGATCATGAAGAAATGATGACGCTGTCTACCTGAAAGACTCCAAAGGGAACTAAGAGATCAGACAGACAGGATTTTGAACAGTTGAAAGAGTGACAGATGCTAATTTAGAGTTTTGTCGATATAGGAAGAATAACAGAGTGTAATATGAACAATGTCTAAAAGAAGGGAGCGAGAGAAGAAAATAGATAATGGGAAATTTGAAAGTTGTTTCGTCTGCGAATTAAACAACTCGATTTAGAGTTTCGATCATGAAAGAGTAGACAACTCCCGGTTGTGACCTCTTATTTTCCACTCTCGGAATCTCGGGGTATCACCGTCATCTGCTTCTTCATCTGGCGAGATGAGACCTGTCACAGACTCCTGACCTCGGTCTGTTTCACTGCTGATAGCTCTCGCGCATTAATTTGTGTTTATTTTCCGCTCCCAGGTCCATAAAGAGCAGCTAATCTAGAAGTGAAGTCCTCCGCGCCGTTGGAGTTAAATGCCCATTCCCCCTCGCCTGGCCTTCGATAAGCGGCCAAATAGCGCACACGTCACGGCGCGTGTTTGCACGCCGCACTACGCATGCTCAGTTCTGTTCATTTCCGAGTCAGCCATGTCAATCTTGTGCCACGACCTCATGCGCTGATTGCTGTGATGATTGCAAGCTCCATTGCTGCTTCATTTAGCGACCCTCTACGGATTTTCTGTGATTTCCAAACTGTCTCAGTTAATACAATCTTATTTAGAAAATGTCTTGAGTCTTTTCATTCCAATTTCATCCTTTCCTCCTTCTGTTTTATATTCTCCCCGTCACTGGGTGAAGAACTCAGAGTAAAACCTCTTTGTGGAATGACAAAGCTTTGCTGGAGTGTGGTCAGAGCTGTACAAAACAGCTCTAGTGATTAATGGGTTAAGTTTAATTAATTGAGGCATTCGCAACCAGGCTGAAAGACGTGAGGAAACACTTTGAATTGGCTCTCTTTAGAGTTTCAATCACATGACCTGGACAGTGGAGGGTTAAAACGATAGGATTAACACTCGGATAAAATAGTGAGAGACGGGTGAATTGGTCGGAGGTGCGATGCAGAGACAAACATTTGTTTCTAGAAGTAGCACATCAAATGGGATGATAACACTAACGAAGTGAGAAGAAAGTTATTGAAATTTTAATAACATATGTGAGACCAAATTCAAATGTCTTCAATATATCATCGGTAACGAAAGCTCTAAATTAGAAATAAATACTGGATTAGCCCAAGCTGTAAATAATTATTGAAACAGTCCAAATTAGAAATAATTACTGGAATAGTCCAAACTAGAAATAAAATGCTGAAATTATACAATCTAAAAATACAAATACGGAAATGGTCCAAATTAGAAATAAAATACTTATTAAATAATGACAAAAAAAACCCCAATGAAATGGTCCAAAATAGTAATTTAACGTTGGATTTATAAACATTTTATCTCAATGATTCTAAACAGTTTGCCATATTTAACGCTGGATAACATTTTCCTTAATTAGAATTGAAACTAAACATGTTGACTTAACTAGCACTGAATAAACAATTTGCATCACTTAACAAAGACTGTAACACTTTTTTCTGGGAAAAGGGAGGGGGCCTCACGACAGAAAGGACCCGAGTTCAAAGCCCACCAGAAGCGGTGGTGATGTTTTTTAAGAAATAGGACAAATTAATCCGTGGTTTTTTTTATGACATTACCCTCCCCTTGATCACTTCGGTAGTGGGATACAATGTTTAACCCGCTCGGATAACGGCAATAAACAGAAGGTCCAGTGTGCACTCGCGCACGTTAAAATATTCCTTGATAGTTAAAAACGAAAAGAGTAGGCCATAAATATGGCCGCTGCCCGGGGCATGGTAATCAGCAAAAAACATACTAGCACCGTGGATCTCAGTCCGTGCTACGGAGTTCGTGCAGGTGAGCCAGAATTCTCCTCCGATTTTTTCGAGGGGGTTATATCGAATCACCTATGGGTTGGTCCAGTGTGCACTGATGGTGATCCTAACAAACAAACAAACAAGCATTTAAACATTTTACTTAACTTATAATAAATAAGGTAGGGTTCTATCCCAACCGATGGCTTCCGGGTTCACCGAGCCTTAAATAGGTACCGGATTTTTTAAATGCGAAAGTAAAGCGGTACGGGCGTAATACCAACCACATTACCCCCAAAAATCATGTGCTGAAGGTCTGTAAAATTTATGGTCACTAACACCATATTCCCTATACGCCACTTGGCGTGACGGGGGCTCTTTACATAAAAAAAAAAAAATAAAGGTAAAAGAAGAAGACGCCTGTGCGCTGCCGGGGCCCGAAAGTAGAGTAAAGAATAGCGGCGCTGTACCCTACCAGACATGTTCGTAAGAGGCGAGAACGGGGGGTTGGGCTTGGGACTGGCTATCCCATACTGTAAAAAATTAAGCCCAAAAAACTTCACAAACAGGGACAAGTCAAAGAGAGAAAAAGTAAATCCGTCATCCAGGAAAGATAAGGACTCTCTGTCTAAGAGATGTATGACGCAAGCCGGAGAAATCCGTAAGAAGTCTGGGTTGCCGACTCACCCTTTGTCTACCAGGAAATCCTCCAGAATTGGCACCTGGAATGTACGTACCCTAAACAAACAGGGAAAATCTGCTCAGGTAGCAGCAGAAATGACAAACTACAAGATAGATATTCTGGGAATGTGTGAAGCAAGATGGCTAGAAGCGGAAAGAATAAAACTAAATACAGGAGAGATGATTTTATCATCAGGACACCAGGAAACTGGAGCATAACATAGTGAAGGGGTAGCTATAATGCTATCAAGGAATGCACAGAAAACACTAATAGAATGGGAAGCAGTAGGACCAAGACTAATGAGAGCAACATTTAAAACAACCAAAAACAAAATAAAATTACACATTATCCAATGCTATGCACTAACCAACGATAAAGATGATTTAGTTAAAGATGATTTCTATAAACAGCTACAATGTCAGATGGATGTAAGACGAGCCAAGGATATTATAATCTTGATGGGAGACCTAAATGCTAAAGTAGGAGCAGACAACAGAGGCTTCGAAGAGATTATGGGAAAACATGGACTTGGAGGTATAAACGAGAATGGAGAGATATTTGTGAATTTCTGCACCCTTAATCAAATGAGCCTAGGAGGAACAATATTCCAACATAAAAGAATACACAAAGCTACATGGGTGTCACCAGATCATAGAACGGAAAATCAAATTGATCACATATGTATTAATAATAAGTTTAAGTCATCCTTACAGGATGTAAAAGTATATAGAGGGGCAGATGTAGCTTCAGATCATCATCATCTGATAGCCAAACTTAAAATTAAACTAAAAAGGTATAATACAACGAATAAGGGTAGAAAGTATTTCAATGAAGGGTTTCTTAAAGAACAAGGAATTAAAGATAAATTTGCAGTCACAATATCAAACAAAAACCAACTCCTCCAACAACTAGAAAATACAATAAATATAGAAGATCATTGGAAACGGGTAAAAGATATATGGAAAGAGACATGCGAAGAAACACTAGGGAAAAGAGAACGCCAGAATAAGGCATGGATGACAGCAGAGACCCTGGATAAAATTAAAGAAAGAAAGAACAAGAAAGCAGACATAAATAAAACCAAAACAAGAAGTAATAAACTCAAGACACAGGAAGCTTACACAGAGGTGAACAAAGAAGTGAGAAGATGCATTAAAAGGGATAAGAGGAAATATATAGATGAACTAGCTAAAGAGGCAGAAGAAGCAGCAAATAAAGGGAATATGAAAGAACTGTGCAACAGCACAAAGAAATTAGGTGGAAAATACAAACAGATCAACGCCTTTATCAAAGATAAGAAAGGAAATCTGCTTAGTAATATAAGGGAACAAATGGAGAAATGGAAGGAGCGCTTTGAAGAACTTTTGAACAAACCCGGCTCAAATAATCCTCCAGATATACTACCAGCAGAAGACGAGTTACACGTTGACTGTGGAAAACAAAGCAAAGAAGAAATAATGAAAGCCATCAAGCTATTATAAAATGGTAAAGCCACAGGACCAGATGAAATTCATTCGGAAGCCATCAAAGCAGATATTAACACCTCTACCAAGATGTTACAGAATCTAATAGATACAATTTGGGAGAGTGAAGAAATACCTAAAGACTGGAGAGAAGGTTATATGATCAAACTACCAAACAAAGGAAGTTTACAGGAGTGCACACATTATAGGGGAATTATGCTACTATCAGTGCCAGGAAAAATATTAAGCAGAATCATTCTGGAGAGACTAAAAGAGGCCACAGAGAAACATTTGAGAGATGAACAAGCAGGTTTTAGGAAGAGCAGATCATTGAGTTATTGAGTTATTTGCGGGTCATCATCATTGCACTCCGAACATGTCCATAGGTGCTCAGATCCCCTCCTCAGCAATTCCCTCAGTGTCCAGCGACTGACGACTCCAGTTCTATGTTGGTTCATAAGTCTTCTTACACGGCCACCAAGTTTCTCATTTCTGGCCGTGCCCATCTTAACTCCCATTTCCATCATCCGAAGAAGTGACGTGGATCTGTGTTTGTCGAAGTCCTGTGCTCTTCCCACATCTCGAAGGGCATTGATGATGTCCGCCCGATCCATCGGTTGCCCGTCCTCAACGACAGCGCAGCTAGCCAACCTGTCCGCTCTCTCATTTCCCCGTACTCCCGCATGTCCAGGGACATAGACAAAGGTGACCTTACGTATTTTGGATTTCTGCAACGACTCTACCCATTGCATGCGTACAAAGCCCGCCTCCACTTTTTTTATCATGCTCATCGAATCACTCAGTATACATGCGTGGATGTAGTCTTGTGACTCTAACCATTTGAATGCCTTGGTCACTGCCATCACCTCCATTGTCATGCTACTCGTGGTCATGGCGTATGCACCACTGTCTTCCTTGGCTATTCTGCCTGCCGAACGTGCTGTAAATGCCCATGCACTTTTTTCGTGTCGTCTTACAGATCCGTCTGTATAGATGACTGCATCTTTCTCATCGGTGTTATCGCAGATGAGACCGTTGACCTCAGCATTAACCACCACTGGGTTCTGTTCCCTACTTTTCCTGTCGAGTGTGACAATACATGAGAAAGTCCCCTTGAATGACGTAGGCACCGGTATCCACTCCTCACCAACACTGAGATTGGTAAGCCCACATACCTGTTTGATGACATCTTCTGCTCAGAGAAGATCATGTGCTGATCAAATAACTACTCTACGTATAATAGTTGAACAAAGTTTAGAACAAAAGTCCCTACTTTATACTGGATTCATCGATTACGAAAAGGCATTTGATAGTTTAGACAGAAGAATGCTTTGGAAGTTGCTGAGTCATTACGGAATCCCCATAAAGTTTATTAACCTGATAAAAACAATGTATGAAGGAACGAAATGTAGTGTGGTGCATGAAGGACAGCTTACAGAAGCATTTGAAATAAGAACAGGAGTAAGGCAGGGATGCCTTCTGTCTCCATTTCTCTTTCTACAGGCCATAGATTGGATTATGAAAATAACTCAAAACAACAGAAATGGGATCCAGTGGTCACTGACGAAACAACTTGATAATTTAGACTTTGCTGATGATATAGCTCTCCTATCACACAGCCATCAATAGATGCAGGATAAAATGAGTATATTAGATGAGAGATCACAACAGCTAGGACTAAAGATTAATTTAGATAAGACCAACATTATGAGAATTAATACAGTTGGAAATAAATAAATAAAATTAGGAGAAATACCTCTTCTAGACATACAATATTACATATATCTGGGCAGTAACATAGATAAAGAGGGAGGAACAGAAAATGATACCAAAATAAGGATATCAAAAGCAAGAGGAGCTTTCATTGCACTGGGAAACATATGAAAACCCAAAGAAATTAGGTTAAATACAAAAATAAAAATTTTCAACTCAAATGTTAAGGCGGTTCTATTATATGGCTGTGAAACATGGAAAACAACAAAATTAACAATCATGAAGATACAGACAGTCATAAAAGGATACTTACGCAGAATAAAAGGATGGAAGTGCAGGACAAAATCACTAACATAGAATTATTTAAATGTACCAGGCAAATACCAGTGCATAAGGAGATACAGCGATGACAATGGCGCTGGATAGGACACACACTACGGAAGCCAACTGAGAGTATTACACAACAGACCCTTTTTTTGAATCCCCAGGGGAAAAGACAAAGAGGAAAGACCAAGGAATTCTTGTAGATGAAAAATTGAAGCAGAGATGAAGATGATGGGGAAAACATGGAATGATCTTAAAAGAATGGCAAAAAACAGATCGACTTGGAAAGTGTTTGTTAAAGACCAATGCTCCACAGGGAGCTAGAAACGTAGAAGAAGAAAAGAGGCAGAGGCAAACCGAGACTAACACGGACGAGGAACATCAAATGATGGACAAGTCAGCCTATGACAATCTGCACTATCAAAGCAAGAGACAGAGTGGAATGGCGCTCCATGGTAGCCAACCTTCGATGCGGAGACGGCACTCAATGATGATGATAATAAACATTTCGTATAATTAAAGAAGAGATCTAAACACCAATTAACGAGACATTTGCGATGCCCTACCTGCTTCCAAAGAGCTGACATTCCTTTCAAGTCTAACCAGGTCATTACCTGTGATTAATACTGATCTTAATTACCAAAACTTGTCCGGACCACAGAGGGCCCACATTCTTAATGGCCCTCCTAAAATGCATCTGTCATAGCCTGGTTAACTTCTGACCAACTCTAAAGCGGCCATTTATCTTTGTTCAGACAGAAGGCAGATGAAACACTTGGTGGTTACCTGTCAGGTGAAGCCATTGGACATGCTTCATGTTTGGGCATAAGGTAGACAGGTATACGTTTCTTTCTTTCTTTCTTTCTTTCTTTCTGTTTCTGTTTTTCTTTTTTTTTTCGTTATTTTTTTTCTGCGAGTGACTACGAAAAAAAATTGACTGTCCTTTTCGTCATCCGTCCTTAGAAAGACGTTAAGTGAGCTTACCAACGTTGTGTTGTAGTTTGTGATATTTGCACCTTCGGCCTAAAACTTCCTTCTTCAGCGCGTTATTTTTGGTGTACCGGGTTGACTTCCCCCTTCGATCCCTACTCGTTTGGCCAGACTAGACAGATTAGGTAGGTTTCACTGAAAGGTACCGCTCCATTCTCCACTTGGATCCCACTTCCCGCCTACTTTTCAGTGATCCTCCTTAGATCGCCTTTGAACGCGACAGGAGTCTGAGAGAGATTCTTGTCACGAGCCGCCTCACCTGCTCAAACCACAAACACCTTGGTACTGTTCCTTGTGGACGTCGAGTTTGCAGAACTTGTGACTACGTGCTGTGCACTGATTCGGTCTTGTTCCCTAATAAGCGATTCGACATCAAGGAGGGGTTCACTTGTGTGTCACGGAATATCATCTACGCCATAATATGTACGCATTGCCAGATGACGTATGTGGGCGAGTCTGGACGACGCTTGAGTAACAGATTTTGTGAGCATCTTCGTGAGCATAGATTGGCAGCCCAGTGTCTGCCCATTTCAACTCTCCCGGTCATAGTGGTAAACCTGACATGCAAGTTACCAGCATTGTTTCGTGTCATTCTAGCAATCGCAGCCGGTTCGCCCTTGAGAATCGCCTCATTGCCCAGTTAGGTTCGTTGTCCCCCCATGGCATGAACATATCACTCTCATACACAATGGAAACCTACTACACATTGTTTACCCCCATGCGCTACCAAACCTATACATGTATGTATATTTATCTGCATATGTATTGGCACATTTAGACACCTTCGGGTTCTCTTTTGTGTTCTTTGTGGCAATATATACGGATTTATCCCTGCACGCATGTATGGTTAGGTACACATGCTTTTTTTATCTGTTCGTTGTACACACACACAGTTAGATATACACAGTTTAAACGTATCTTGTAATCACCTCCCAATATCTTTAGAACCCTTCCGTCCTCCCACCTGACTGCCTGGTCAGTGAGATATATAGTTGGTCATCCTGCCTAATTTTAGTTTATTCAGAAGCTGACCACGCTCTGGACCACAGGGAAGTGACCTTTCTTATTTCCCTTCACGAGTATCTAACATACTATCGCCATGTAGTTAGATTTGTGTACACATCCTTATTTATATTTTTGTGTTGATATTTGTTGTTCCAGCTGAAGGCCTACTTGGCCGAAACGTTGACTCTTGTTTTGTTAATTACCACGTAAAGCTGTTACCATAACACTTTGTTTATTCTTTTTTTTTTAAATCGTCGTTACTATCAGCTTTACAGCAGCTTCGCATCTTGGTGCATCTTGGTGTATTTTGGTGCATCTTGGTGCATCTTGATGCATCTTGGTGCATCTTGGTGCCTTTACTCCTTTACTAGACTGATTAATCTTTTTCTGGAGGTATTGTAAAGAGGTGGAGCAGGATCTGGATGGTTCTGGTTTACCGATCCTTGCGCAAGCCATCAGCTGTGTGTCGCTGACAGCTTCCAGCTCTGCTGCTATGAGGCGTCGTTGTCTCCAGACCAGTATAAGAGTTAGGAATATTTTAGGTCGTATAAGAAAATGAAATTGACGACAAAAGAGTAAAAGAATGACAGCGATGTTGGTGAGAGGATGTCATAAAAATGTTTAAAGAATATTCATCAACTAATCTTTTTTTAAATGAAGATCAAGTGGCGGAATCGATAACATGTCGGGTCCCAAACCAGGATAACGTGGGTTAGAATCCCGGTAAGGTACCATGCCTGCTGGCGTAGGTGATCATGTCTCTCCACAACTTTCGGCCTCGACAGTTATTTATCATTTCTGTTGTTGACCTTCTGCCAAGCCATTCTCTTAAGCTGTCTGGTATTTTATCTCTTTGTTTTCCTATATCTCTTCGTCCCTCAATTTTCCCAGTTGTTACAACATATTCCAGCTGTTCTCTTCTCATTACAGGGCCAAAAAATGATGATTGATTCTTCCTAATATTGGAAATTATCTCTCTCTTTTTGCTTTCGCCTCTTTCAGAACGTTTTCATTACTCTTCTTCGCTGTCCATCGTATTCTCAACATTCTTCTGTAAAACCAGATTTCTATATCCTCCAATGATTTTCTTGTCTGCTGTCCTATTGTCCATGATTCACGTGGAAACGAGAATAGCTGTGGCTGTTGTGTACGATGCAGCCACACCCCTTACAAATGTTGGAGACAAAAACGTCAGAAGCCTACAGAGCTGAAATCTGCCAACACTGATAGCTAAAGGCTTGAGTGTTAGGTGAATCAGAAGTGTAAAAAAGAAAACTCTACTCCACCTATTCGTAGTGCTCCTAGTAACAGACTAGCCAGTCTAGTCTGGTCAAGAGAGTAGGGATCGAGAGGGAAGGCAACTTGGTACTCAAAAATTCCATGCCGAAGTCGGATGTGTTGGGCCGAAAGGTATAACTATCACAGTTTTACTGTAAAAAGCAATCACATCGCATTTACTCCTACTTAACGTGTCCTTTTAATGGAGGATGACGAAGAGGGGTAATTATTCCTTCGGTCATAGAATGAAAGCAAAGAAGAAGATAATTTAGTTTAGTTGATAGGTCATCGTAATTACACATTGGACAAATCCATAATTGCTAAAATCTAGAACGAATGTCCATTAATGTGTAGTGAGTAACAACACCGGTGTTGTATTGGTTGGCAAGTCTTCTCTGGATTCCTGTGAAGCTCTTTCGTCTGGCATCTGCCACCTTGTCATGATATTCTTAAGTCTGTTCATGGGTGTGGATTCAGGTCCATTTTTGAAGTCGTTCAGCGTCACTGGAGGTGTTCAGAATGTCCAAACTGTACATTGTCCTTCCGCACTCAACACCAGCCAAACCGGCAGGTCTGACAGCGAGTCCATTTTCTCTTACATCCGCATGTCCTGGCACGAAGATGAAACATGTGCTTTTTAGAATAAGCCTTCTGTGAGACACCAGCCACTGCGCAATGTCGAAAAAGAGGATTTGCATCAACTTCATTTATTTTATAACGTTTTACCACTGCAACGAGTGTCGTGTGATGTGCTGAGATAATCTTTTATGACCATGCATGGAGTAAGTTAAGTAAAGTACCCCCGTCACGCCAAGTGGCGTATATGGAATATGGTGTTAGTGACCGTATATTTTACAGACCTTCGGCACATGATTTTTGGGGTAATGTGGTCGGTATTACGTAAGTGCCGCTTTACTTTCCCAGAAAAAAATCTGGTACCCATTAAAGGCTGGGTGAACACGGAAACCGTCGGTTGGGATCGAACCCTACCTCTTGTCCTTTGTAGTCCAGTTCACTAACCACTGAGCTATGGCGGCTCCCCGACCCTGCATAGAGATCAGTAGTAATTGGTGCTGTTTCAGCACAATAATGATAATTATGTGAAAAAAAATATAACATTTTATTTATTATTTTTGTTTTGCATTGTCCAGCTTTTTACCTCTGACGAAGTCCCTACAGATTAGGAGCTGAATTTTGCGTGTTAATTCGTTTTTCCCTGGAAGCCGTGTGCACAGGGTTCCCTCGCCGCACAGGCAGATAACTCTGTCTTCGGAGGTACTCATATTTTTTCGCCCATGAATGATTGACGTTTCAAGCCGGGTCTCACTGCTGAGACCAGGGGTGGTTGTCGCAGAGAGAAATTATAAATAAAAATCCCAACCGGGGCAGTCGAGATTTGAACCTACAACCTCTCTGTCTCGGGCCCGGCGTCGTGCCTCGAGACCTACCAGTTCCCCCAATAAAAAAACATTAAAGGGAGATAATTATGTTGTTTAAAATGAGGACACGCAATTTAGATGTTTGACTACGTGACTGGATCGTTAGGTTTAGCAAAGATCATTCTGAGTGAACTGTGGAAGAGGAGTAGAGAGAGGTAGGTACAGATCGAGGTGGGAAGATAACATTAACGAGTGGACAGGTCTCGACTTTGCAGAGTTTAAAACAATGACTGAAGATAGAGAGAAGTGGGGGAAGTTGATGAAGTCTGTCAGTGGTGTCCCAACCATACTCAGGTTGATGAAGTCTGTCAGTGGTGTCTCAAATACAACCAGGTTGATGAAGTCTGTCAGTGGTGTCTCAAATACACCCAGGTTGATAAAGTGTATCAGTGGTGTCTCAAATACACCCAGGTTGATGAAGTCTGTCAGTGGTGTCCCAACCATACTCAGGTTGATGAAGTCTGTCAGTGGTGTCTCAAATACACCCAGGTTGGTGAAGTCTGTCAGTGGTGTCCCAAATACACCCAGGTTGATGAAGTCTGTCAGTGGTGTCTCAAATACACCCAGGTTGATGAAGTCTGTCAGTTGTGTCCAAATCACACTCAGGTTGATGAAGTCTGTCAGTGGTGTCCCAAATACACCCAGGTTGATGAAGTCTGTCAGTGGTGTCCCAAATACACCCAAGTTGATGAAGTCTGTCAGTGGTGTCCCAAATACACCCAGGTTGATGAAGTCTGTCAGTGGTGTCCCAAATACACCCTGGTTGTTAAAGTCTGTCAGTGGTGTCCCAAATACACCCAAGTGGATAAAGTGTGTCAGTGGTGTCCCAAATATACACACAGTTTGATGAAGTCTGTCAGTGGTGTCCCAAATACACCCAGGTTGATGAAGTCTGTCAGTGGTGTCCAAAATACACCAAGGTTGAAAAAGTGTGTCAGTGTTGTCCCAAATACACCCAGGTTGATGAAGTCTGTCATTGGTGTTCCAAATACACCCAGTCTGATGATGTCTGTCAGTGGTGTCTCAAATACACCCAGGTTTATACAGCTTGTTAGTAATGCCCCGCCTACAGTCAGGTTGATAAAGCCTGTTACTAATGCCCCACCTACAGCCAGGTTGATAAAGCCTGTTACTAATGCCCCACCTACAGCCAGGTTGATAAAGCCTGTTAGTAATGCCCCACCTACAGCCAGGTAGAGAAAGCCTGTTAGTAATGCCCCACCTACAGCCAGGTTGAGAAAGCCTGTTAGTAATGCCCCACCTACAGCCAGGTTGATAAAGCCTGTTACTAATGCCCCACCTACAGCCAGGTTGAGAAAGCCTGTTAGTAACGCCCCGCCTACAGCCAGGTTGATAAAGCCTGTTAGTAATGACCCACCTACAGCCAGGTTGATAAAGCCTGTTAGTAACGCCCCACCTACAGCCAGGTTGAGAAAGCCTGTTACTAATGCCCCACCTACAGCCAGGTTGATAAAGCATGTTACTAATGCCCCACCTACAGCCAGGTTGATAAAGCCTGTTAGTAACGCCCCACCTACAGCCAGGTTGAGAAAGCCTGTTAGTAATGCCCCGCCTACAGCCAGGTTGATAAAGCCTGTTACTAATGCCCCACCTACAGCCAGGTTGAGAAAGCCTATTAGTAACGTCCCACCTACAGCCAGGTTGAGAAAGCCTGTTAGTAACGCCCCACCTACAGCCAGGTTGATAAAGCCTGTTAGTAACGCCCCACCTACAGCCAGGTTGATAAAGCCTGTTAGTAACGCCCCACCTACAGCCAGGTTGATAAAGTCTGTTAGTAACGCCCCACCTACAGCCAGGTTGATAAAGTCTGTTAGTAACGCCCCACCTACAGCCAGGTTGATAAAGCCTGTTAGTAACGCCCCACCTACAGCCAGGTTGAGAAAGCCTGTTAGTAACGCCCCACCTACAGCCAGGTTGATAAAGCCTGTTAGTAATGCCCCACCTACAGTCAGGTTGATAAAGCCTGTTAGTAATGCCCCACCTACAGCCAGGTTGATAAAGCCTGTTAGTAATGTCCCACCTACAGCCAGGTTGATAAAGCCTGTTAGTAATGTCCCACCTACAGCCAGGTTGAAAAGGCTGTTAGTAATGTCCAACCTAGAGCCAGGTTGATAAAGTCTATCAACAATACCCACATTACTCCGAAGTTGATGAAGTCTGTTAGAAATGCCCCAACGACCCACAGGAGATCACGATATAAGGGTGGGAGGGTGGACGAGTAGCAGCAACTGATGAATGGATGGACGGTGAATGGATGGATGTGTGGATGCATGGATGAATGAATGGACGGACGGATGGATGTATGGGTGAATGGATGGACTGATGAATGGATGAATGGATGGACGGATGGATGGATGTTGAATTGATGGATGTATAGATGGACGAATGGGAGGATGGAAGAATAGATAAATTGATGTTATTATTCAGGCACCAAATACATAATGAAAATCAACATCGACAAAACAGACGTAATGGATGTTGCCAAAAATAAACAGAACATCAACATAACTATAGAATGCAGGGAACTTAAACAAGTAGAGGAATTCAAACACCTAGAAAGTTTAATGACAAACGATAATTCTCAAACAGCAGAGATAGAATCAAGATGCGACAAAACTTGTCAAATCATCGGACAGATATCACCACTATTGTCCAACAAGGAAATAACTCTGGAGGCAAAACGAGCACTATACAATACAATCTTCATCTCAACGTTGTGCTACCAATGCCAGACCTGGACCCTAGATGCAAGAACAATAAGACAAATAATATCTACAGAGATGAAATGTGTTAGACGAATGACAGGAAACAGTCTGAGAGATAAGATCAGAAATGAAGAACTGAGAAAAAAGTTAGGAATAGCCCCCGCCATAGAATATATAAGGAAACAACAGATAAAATGGTTTGACCACGTGACAAGGCAGAAAGGTCACAACGAGCCCTCAAACGTTGCGAGAACACCAGACCCAAGGGTCGACCACGAAACAGATGGACCGATGGAATATTAGAAGCACTAGGAAACATAACAGCAGCAGAGGCGAACAGAAAAGCAAAAGACCGCAACATATACCTCCCCTCGACGCTGAAACGCAAATGAGGAAGGAAAGAATATTATATATTTGTATGTACTAACAAACAACGACAGCGACACACAAGATCCAGGATAGATTGATGCATCTCCCCACTTCACGTAACGATATACAAGAGCAGATAAGACCAAGATGACTGGTTCTCATATTTCGAAATTTGCTGCTGGTTACACGTTTCTTACCCAAGCGACTTATACCGGATTGTGTCCAACTCCCACAACCCCAGCCGAAAACCCACAATCCACGGATGTGCTGAGAACTCAATTCAAGCTCCTGTTAACTTCCTGTCAATCATTAGCCCCGCCCTTCAATCACAAAACTTAACACTCATTGTACCGCGTGCTCCTATTGGCGGAACTCCAATCGATCCAACAGGGAGTACACTGTTCCAACAAGGCTAGACACTGCTCGACTGCCTGGGACAATGTGAAGTTTTGATCTCCACAACCCACGAACAGATTACTCCCTCTTACTCCATTCCTCACACAATGGTATCACTTTCAAGTATCGATTCTCAATAATCAACTACTTACCCTTTGTTTGCATATATGCTAAAGAATCGTATTAAATATCGCATTCATAAAGATTGTCTATAACGTCAATACCATATGGCTCAAAGAAGTCATAATAATAATAAATAAATACATTCTATAGGCCTATATAATATATATATTTCCGAGTGATGAAACACTCGATTGTACAAAAATGAAATGTTTGATGTGGATTATATTTTGGGTATGTGCAACTCTCGGCTCGCGGGTCTTATTTTGGTGTTATATCCATCTCTCAAATGTAGTATTGTGGTGGGAATGTAATGAAGTGGGACCGTTACAAAATGTTACTGTCCTATATTATAGTTTAGTTTACTCTCATCATCTACGATATAATCTGTTCTGTTCTGTTCATGGAATCAGTTTCACTACAGTTGAGAATGTCCAATATCCGATCATCTCATGTCACACCTCCCTCTATAGCACGTTGGCGATTTATACTGACATATCATGACGTCACTCCTTCGGATGAAAGAGATGGGAGTTAAGGTGGGCACAGCCAGAGAGGAGAAACTTAATGGCCGTGTAAGAAGACTTATCAACCAACACAGAACTGGAGTCGACAGTCGCTGGACACTGCTATACCTGCCACGAAGCCTAAGGACATATATACATATATATATATATATATATATATATATATATATATATATATATATATATATATATATATATATATATATATATATATATATATATGCGGCGTTAACCGTCTTTCTGGCATCCCCTGCATCTTTTTTTCAATTCCGAACGTATGGACTTTGTCCCTCCTTCGGAAATCCTTGAAACGAAGTAGAGAGGCGATAGTGCGACTGTGTAAAGCACTATCTCCATATTCCGTGCCCAGGCAGAGTAGGCAAAGTGAAATGAGGAAGAAAGCACCAATGTTTAAACTTGGCACATGGAACTTAAGGACCTTTTGCCCAGGACTTTCAAACTTTTTTCAGGAAAAAAGACTAAATGTCTTCCACATGTGATGTCTCCGCAGAATAATGCACATCAAATGACAGGACAAAATAACCAACTTAACTGTCCTGCAACGTGCTAAGATCCCAACAATCATGTCGATGCTCAGATGTCGAAGATTAAGATGGCTGGGGCATGTCCAGCGAATGGAAGAAAAACGCATCCCAAGCAAATACTATATGGTGAACTAACACACGGAAAAAGACACATCGGCAGATCTAAACTACGATATAGAGATATCTGTAAATCATCTCTGAATGACTTCTCCATATGTGAGTATGACTGGGAACATCTGGTAAGTGATCGCACATCATGGAGAGCATGTTTAAGGAATGGTATAACATCATTCGAGACTGTGCTAAGGCACAACTTAGAAGAGAAAAGACTCATGAAAAAGAATGGAAAACCCCGTGGATCAGTGGGCATTGACTTGTTCATTATGTGACCGCATGTGTTTGTCAAACATTGGCAGAATTAGCCACGAGAGAAGCTGTTCGACAAAAACAAAACCTCAAAAAAATACACAATAGCCTCCACTAGATCGTCTGACAAGACGAAAAGGGCCATATACACAATAGCCTCCACTAGACCGTCTGACAAGACGAAAAGGGCCATATATACTACATTTAGTTTGAAACATAATTTCAAACTATTTCTTGATCATAAGGGAGCAGGTTCAATTCCCAGAAATGGTCGATTTATTTTGGAACCGAGAATGTTCCGGGGTTCACCCAGCCTTTAATAGTGGGTTTCAGAGACTTTTTGGGAAGTAAAGACAGTATGGCGTTATGCCGACCATATCATCCAAAATGTGCCGTGGCCATAGACAAATGTGGGGACTAACAACTTACTCCCGTACGGCCACAAAGGCAGGGGAGAGAAGTTTGATTCAATTCTACAATAAGAAAAAATCCAGGTACTAAAAGTGCAATGAGTACACTTAGACAATACCGAAATATTTAAAATACGTTGAGTACACTTAGACAACATCGAAGTACTAAAAGTGCATTGAATACACTGGGACAGGACCGAAGTATTAAAGTGCGTTGATTACACACATAAAACATCGAAGTACTATAAGTGCATTGAGTACACTTAGACAAGACCGAAGTACTAAAGGTGCATTGAGTACACTTAGACAAAACCGAAGTACTAAAAGTGCATTGAGTACACTTAGACAAAACCGAAGCACTAAAAGTGCATTGAGTACACTTAGACAAAACCGAAGTACTAAAAGTGCATTGAGTACACTTAGACAAAACCGAAGTACTAAAAGTGCATTGAGTACACTTAGACAAAACCGAAGTATTAAAAGTGCATTGAGTACACTTAGACAAAACCGAAGTACTAAAAGTGCATTGAGTACACTTAGACAAAACCGAAGTACTAAAAGTGCATTGAGTACACTTAGACAAAACCGAAGTATTAAAAGTGCATTGAGTACACTTAGACAAAACCGAAGTACTAAAAGTACATTGAGTACACTTAGACAAAACCGAAGTACTAAAAGTGCATTGAGTACACTTAGAAAATAGTGAAGTGCTAACAATTCATTAGATAGGAACCAGTGGTGGGGAGTGTAAACACTCCAAGGTATTAAGACAGCTTTACAAGGGAGGAACACAACACAATACTGACGTTTCGGTAAAGCTGTCTTAAAACCTTGGAGTGTTTACACTCCCCACCACTGGTTCCTTGCTTCCAGCTTTACCGCAGCATCGCAACTATTTGCCTATTCCCAATACATTAGATACACTTAGACAACATCGAAGTACTGTGGTCTTGTAGAGGGGTGTAGGAAGGTCTGAACAGTCTTGACTTGATTGAACAGGCCGTGATCTGCCGTGAGCTGTGTGTCTCATCCGTTTTGATCATGTTTCAATATTCCCTTTGTTTACGACGAATGATGATATTGTATGACAAGGAACAGACGGCTGTGTTCACTTTCTGTGCGGTTTCGCCTTATGTCTTTTGGCGTGTGCTGGAATTGCTATGATGGGGACTACAGTTACCTTTCTTTGTTTGGGAGATGAGTTAGTAATTCGGATGATTCCACTGGCACGGGCGGTTGAGCAATTATGGATTTTAATTCGTTTGCAGTGATACCGGGGCCTTCTATAACCATAACCATAACTGTAATCTGTGTGTACTAAAAATGCATTGAGTACACAGAGACAACATGGAGGTACTAAAAGTGCATTGAGTACACAGAGACAACATGGAGGTACTAAAAGTGCATTGAGTACACAGAGACAACATGGAGGTACTAAAAGTGCATTGAGTACACAGAGACAACATGGAGGTACTAAAAGTGCATTGAGTACACAGAGACAACATGGAGGTACTAAAAGTGCATTGAGTACACAGAGACAACATGGAGGTACTAAAAGTGCATTGAGTACACAGAGACAACATGGAGGTACTAAAAGTGCATTGAGTACACAGAGACAACATGGAGGTACTAAAAGTGCATTGAGTACACAGAGACAACATGGAGGTACTAAAAGTGCATTGAGTACACAGAGACAACATGGAGGTACTAAAAGTGCATTGAGTACACAGAGACAACATGGAGGTACTAAAAGTGCATTGAGTACACAGAGACAACATGGAGGTACTAAAAGTGCATTGAGTACACAGAGACAACATGGAGGTACTAAAAGTGCATTGAGTACACAGAGACAACATGGAGGTACTAAAAGTGCATTGAGTACACAGAGACAACATGGAGGTACTTAAGGTGAATTGAGTACACAGAGACATCATGGAGGTACTAAAGGTGAATTGAGTACATTGAGACAATCACCATCAAGTACCGGGTCTGCTGGCATAGGTGATCATGTCCCTCCACAATTTTCGATCACGACAGTTATTTATCATTTCTGTTGTTGGTTGACCTTCTGCCAAACCATTCTCTTAAGCTGTCTGGTATTTTTTCTCTTTGCTTTCCTCTATCTCTTCGTCCCTCAATTTTCCCAGTTGTTACAATATATTCCAGTTGTTCTCTTCTCATTACAAGGCCCAAAAAATGATGATTGTTTCTTCCTAATATTGGAAATTAGCTCTCTTTTTCCGTTGACCTCTTTCAGAACGTTTTCATTACTCTTCTTAGCTGTCCATGGTATTCTCAACATTCTTCTGTAAAACCACATTTCTACAGACTCCGGTGATTTTCTTATTTGTTGTCCTATTGTCCATGATTCACATTCATATGAGACAACATCGAAATACCAAAAGTACAGTTGTAAAAACAACACATGGAAGTGATAAAAGTACAATGAGTACAGATCAAAGTACTAGACACACAGATAATGGATTACAATGATCATTGTTAAGTATGTATCTTCTCTTTTTTGCCCTACTTGTGCCACGCTATATCAGAGAGACCCAAGAATGTGTAACTCACTGAGGATGGCCAGCTGTGTTGCTTGAGTTGTTATCATGATTTCATTCACTGACTCCCTGATTTTTTTTCTATCCACTGTTTTCTTTAGTTATACTTTTTATTTGCAGCGTAGCATTTTCATGCTGTATGCACGCGCTGCAGGTTGGCTGAAATTCGCCGTGGTCAGATTTTTAAAAAAACATTTGATTCATTGATTATTATTTTTTTTTTGCGTTCGCCAGCTTTTACCTCTGACGAAGTCCCTGGAGACTTGGGGTTGAATTTTGCGTGTTAATCCAATTTTCCCTGGCAGTCGCTTGCACAAGGGTCCCTCGCCGAACAGGCAGATAACTCCTTCTTCGGAGGTACTCATTTTTTTTTCGTCGATGAGTAATTGATGTTTCAAGCCGGGCCAGGGGTGGTTACCGCAGAGAGAAACCATAAATAAAAATCCCAACTGGTTTAGCCAAGATTTGAACTCACATCCTCTCTGACTCAAGGCCGGCGTCTTGTCTCGAGACCAGCCAGTCCCCATATTCATTGATATTTGATGCCATCGTCTCAATCACGATTCGTGGGGCTTGTATGGAGTAGAGAAGGGTTAGAAAACCCAGTCACAGAACAAAAGATGGTCGGAGAAACCGGGTTAGAGAAATTGGAAAGCTACTAGACAGTTCAGAGACGTGGTACGGGAAAGGTTTAACGGTGCTCTTCAACAAACAAGAGCTGAGGTTTTGGCGGAATATAGTATCCAACAGCTCAGTGGTTAGCGAACTGAACTACAAAGGACAGGAGGTAGGGTTCGATACCAACCGATGGTTCCGGTTCACCCAGCCTTTAATTGGTACCGGATTTTCTGGGAAAGTAAAGCGGCACGGGCGTAATACCGACAACATTACCCCAAAAATCATGTGCCGAAGGTCTGTAAAATTTATGGTCAATAACACCATAATCCCTATACGCCACTTGACGTGACGGGGGTACTTTACTTTACTATGGTATCCAACGCCTCTTGTCACGGGCCATGAATGAACAAATTAATAATATTCCTTATATTAACCCCTCCTCAATTACCTTTTAGCGTCGAAAGTAATTATATATATATATATATATATATATATATATATATATATATATATATATATATATATATATATATATATATATATATATATATATGCATACATATATCAGTCCGTTCGTCCACCCAACTACCTACCTACCTACCTACCCACCTACCTACCTACCTACCTACCTACCTACCTACCTACCTACCTACCAAACTCATCATCATCATCGAGTGCCTTCTGCGTAACGAAGGTTGGCTACCATGGAGCGCCATTCTGCTCTGTCTCTTGCTTTGATGGTGCAGGCTGTCATAGGCTTACTTGTCCATCTTTTGATGTTACTCGTCCATGTTAGTCTTGGTCTGTCTCTGCCTCTTTTACCTTGTATTTTCCCCTCCAGGATCACTTTCAGTAGGCTGTTGTGTCTTTTAACATGGCCCAAAAATTTCATTTGTCTTGTTTGAATTGTGCTTAGTAGTTATCTTTTTATTTTTAGCTGTTTTAAGACTTCATCGTTTGTTTTCTTTTCCTTCCATCCAATTCTACCTATTTTTCTATATATTTACACTTCAAAGGGTCCAATTCACTGTTCTGTTTTCTTGTCTAATGTCCATGTTTCTGCACCATATAGGGATGTTGAGAAGATGTAACATTTTGCTATTCTTAGTTTTAGCCCTGGTGTTATTTGTTTTGATGTTAGTATGTTCTTCATTACGTTAAAATTACTTTTTGCCATACCTATTCTTTTGTTTATTTCAGTTGTACATTTTCCATCACTGGTTATAGTATGTCCAAGGTAGTTATAGTTCTGAACTGTCTCCAGGTCTATTCCTTCAATTTTCATATCCACTTGTGGGTTTTGAGTATTTTCTTTGTTTATGATCATAGTTTTAGTCTTTTTGATATTCATATCTAGTCCATATTTTTTGCATGTCATGTTTATTTCATTAAGTAATTGTTGTAGATCTTTAGGATTTTCTGCTAGTAGTACAGTATCGTCAGCATATAGATAGATTGAAATGCGGTTATTGATTATCTTTCCGTTAATTTGTAGGCCTGGCATCTCTGAGATGTTTTTAAAGATTTGCTCAGTGTATAGATTGAACAAGCTTGGTGATAGGATGCATCCCTGTCTTACTCCTCTTTTTATATCAATGGGTGTAGAGTTCTCTTTGTTATATTTTATTATTGCTGTTTGCTCCCAGTATAGATTACATATTAGTCGTATGTCCATGTCATCTAGATGTATCTCTTTTAGGCACTCTATAAGTTGTTTGTGGTGTACTCTATCAAAAGCTTTGGTGTAGTCTATGAAGCAGGCATATATTGGTTTGTTTACTTCTGTGTATTTTTCGATTAATGTTCTCATGCAGAATATGGCTTCTTTTGTCCCGCTATTTTTCCTAAATCCAAATTGCTGCTCATCTAATTCAGTATTGATTTTATTCTGAATCCTTCCTTGTATAACTTTTAGCAAAATTTTTGTAACATGGCTCATTAGGCTTATTTTTCTAAAAACCACTGAATTTAACTGCACCATTCCTTTTAGGCAAAGCAATGAAAGTTGATGTTTTTATTTCATTTGGTATGTATCCTGTGTGGCACATGTCGTTGCGTATGTCCCTTATCATTACATGGCTAAAAATGATGATTGTTTCTTCCTAATTTGGGAAATTAGCTCTTTTTTTTGCTTTGGCCTTTTTCAGAACATTTTCATTACTCTTCTTAGCTGTCCATGGTATTCTCAACATTCTTCTGTAAAACCACATTTCTACAGCCTCCAGTGATTTTCTTGTCTGTTGTCCTATTGTCCATGATTCACATCCACATGTTAAGAAAGGCACTACATAACATTTAAATTTTCTCATTTTTTGTTTCTATTTTTTTTTAAATATTAATTAATTAAATCGTTAATGATCATCATCATCATCATGTGCCATACCGATTGGCGTAGGCGATCATGTCCCTCCACAATCTTCTATCTACAATGCATCGTATCAGTTCTGTTGTTGACTGTTTTCTATGCCATGACACCAAGCTATCCAGTATTTTCTCTCTTTGTCGCCGTGATCTCTCTTTCCTTTTATTTTGCCAATTGTAACCAAGTATTCCAACTTTTCTCTTCTCATGATATGCCCGAAAAATGTTGATTGCTTCTTTCTGATGTTTTTTAAGAGCTCCCTTTTTGTGTTGGCCTCTTTGAGAACTTCCTCATTGGTCTTTTTAGCTGTCCAGGGAACTTTCAACATTCTTCTGAGAAATCCCCTCTCTATGTCCTCCAATCGTCTTTTTATTTGTTTGTCCACTGTCCATGATTCGCTTCCATAGGTCAGAATTGGTTCTATATAGCACCGATGAACTCTCTTTCTCATTTCTATTGACATAGATTTGTTGCATAAGACATTTTTAACCTTCTGAAATGCTCAAATGATTGAAACATTATAAACTGATATAAAACGAACCCTACCTTTGACAGGACGATAACATTATTAAAGAAAATAAACAAACAAAATTCCTGTAGATTGTAAATAATATATGATAGTAAAATGATATATATATGATAATAAAATGATATATATGATAATAAAATGATATATATGATAATAAAATGATATATATGATAATAATAAATAAAATAACTGTGCATATTTATTTTGTAAATTTTGTTTCTGTATTTTGAATTATTTCGACCTATACTTATAAAGCATACATAATCTTATCAAAGCATACATAATCTTATCAAAGCATACATAATCTTATCAAAGCATACATATCGCTACAAAAGCAGGTTTACAAAAAAATGAGGAAGATACTGTGCAATCTATTTTTGTCAATGGAAACAAGAAAAAGAGTTCTTAAATGTTATGTAGAGCAAGTCATAACATATGGATGTGAATCATGGACAATATGACAACAAACAAGAAAATCACTAGTATAGTAGCCTCCGTCAGTCATAGTTGACCATGGATTTTTCAGCGCCCCTAGAAATGTATTTTTTCTTTTCTTTCGCAGTGTATTCTCTTTCTCTATGAATCTTCCTGCTTCTTGTTTGATGTGAACCTTTAGAGTGTGTTTCCAGAGATTGCGGTCTGCAGCTATGTCTTCCCATGCTGCAGTGTTTATGTTCAGAGTCTTCATGTCGCGTTTACACACATCTACAAATCGAAGTTTTGGGCGCCCCCTAGTTCTTTTACCATCTGCCAGTTGTCCGTAGAGTATATCTTTTGGTACACGGCCATCTTTCATACAGTGTACATGGCCAAGCCAGCGTAACCTACGTTGTTTAAGCAGCGTGTAGATATTCGGGAGGTCTGTGCAAGTCATGGCCTCCATGTTTGCCACTTTATCCTTCCAGGCGATACCAAGAATACGGCGTAGACATCGCATATGGAAGGCATTTAGCCTTCTCTCCTGCTTTACATAGGTTGTCCAAGATTCGCTGCCATACAGGAGGATACTAATTATATATGGCATTGTACACTACTGCTTTTGTTGTAATTGTCAGTTTGCTGTTTTGCCAGACACGCCTAGAAAGACGGGCAAAGGTGGCGCAGCTTTACCAATACGAGTGTCAATTTCTGTATCTAAAGATAGTCTGTCGCTGATGATGGACCCCAGGTAGTTATACTGCCGCACGATATCAAGTTTGAAGAAAACCACTGGAGGCTGTAGAAACGTGGTTTTACAGAAGAATGTTGAGAATATCATGGACAGCTAAGAAGAGTAATGAAAACGTCCTAAAAGAGGTCAAAGCAAAAAGATAGCTAATATCCAATATTAAGAACAAATAATCATCATTTTTTGGCCATGTAATGAGAAGAGAACAGCTGGAATATATTGTAACAATTGGGAAAATTGAGGGACGACGAAGAGATAGAGGGAAGCAAAGAGAAAAGATACCAGCCAGCTTAATAGAATGGCATGGCAGAAGATCAACAACATAAATAATAAATAAGTGTCGAAATAAAAAGTTGTGGAGAGACATGATCACCTATACCAGCAGGCATGGCACCTGATGATGATGATGATGATGCTTATACATAGGTATTTCGTCGGCATGATTTATATTTTGTGTTCCTAAATTGCACAGATACGGAATTGTCCACATATAAGAGAGACAGAAACAAACATTATCTCGAAAGATAAAACAAACACATAAAAGCATTACATTTTTTTTTTAATCTCATGATTAATCAAGCACTCATTTATAATGAAAATTCGAAAACCCTCGCACAACGCTCGTTTTTTTATGAAACGAATAGCCACCCAAGACGATCAATGAGAGCATTTAGCCCTCGCTACAACCTCAGTTCCGAATATCCACCCTCGTGTTTTGTAAACATCGTGTCACTGAAAACTCTTTCCAGATTCCCGCATCGTCCCAGGGAGTTATTTAATCCATGGATTCCCCTTTGAAGTCTTCAAGCGGGTTTCCTTTAAGTGTCTGCCCAGAAATTATATAATCTTTATCTGTATCTAACAACCATGATAAAAACCGTAACACCAATGCTCAAAATAGCCTAACGAGGTATGAAATATTTGACGCTATCTTTTGTAATTTTTTTTTACAGAAAAACAGATAACTTAACTGACGCTTGTCCCGTCTAGAGGCCTATATGTTCTCTCTTTTCTTAGCGTTGACCCATTAATTGGGCAGAGATACGTCATGTCGCTAATTACAACACAGTCACGTCTTCAACACGGATGAGCCGATTTGCTTAAGAATTTTTGCCACAGGCAGTTGCTATTAAAACAAAAAAATGTAAAGAACCCCTGTCACGCTAAGTGGCGTATAGGGAATATAGTGTTAGAGACCATACATTTTACAGACCTTCAGTACATGATTTTTGGGGTAATGTTGTCGGTATGACGCCCGTGCCGCTTTACTTTTCCAGAAAAACAAATCCGGTACCCATTAAAGGCTGAGTAAACCAGAAGCCGTCGGTTGGGATCGAACCCTACCTCTTGTCCTTTGTAGTCCAGTTCACTAACCACTGAGCTATCGCGGCTCATGCAGTTGCTATATTTGGGTATATTTATATGGTTCTGAAACATGGACACTTGACAAGAAAACAGAACATAAAAGTGAAGCGTTTGAAATGTGGATTTATATGAAGAATGGAAAGAATTGGATGGAAAGAATTGGATGGAAAGAATTGGATGGAAAGAATTGGATGGAAAGAATTGGATTGAAAGAATTGGATGGAAAGAATTGGATTGAAAGAATTGGATTGAAAGAATTGGATTGAAAGAATTGGATTGAAAGAATTGGATTGAAAGAATTGGATTGAAATAAAAGAAAAGAAATGATAACGTTTTAAAACAACTAAAAATGAAAAGAGAACAACTAAATACAATTCAAACAAGACAAATGAGAATTTGGGTAGCCGCGATAGCTCAGTGGTTAGTGAACTGGGCTACAAAGGACAAGAGGTAGGGTTCGATTCGAACCGTCGGCTTTCGGGTTCACCCAGCCTATAATGGGTACCTGATTTTTTTCTGGGAAGGCAAAGCGGCACGGGCGTAATACAGACCACATTACCCCAAAAATCATGTGCCGAAGGTCTGTAAAATATATGGTCACTAACACTATAGATTTTAGAAGCAGTGATCTCTGCAATGTGTGCCATTTTGGCACGCAAGGTTACTGTTTTTGAGATTGTGGTTCTGCCATATGTGCCGTCTTCGGCTCGAAAGGACAATAGATAGATAAATAGATAGATAGATAGATAGATAGATAGATAGATAGATAGATAGATAGATAGATAGATAGATAGATAGATAGATAGATAGATAGATAGATAGATAGATAGATAGATAGATAGATAGATAGATAGATAGATAGATAGATAGATAGATAGATAGATAGATAGATAGATAGATAGATAGATAGATAGATAGATAGATAGATAGATTAGATAGATAGATAGATAGATAGATAGATAGATAGATAGATAGATAGATAGATAGATTAGATAGATAGATAGATAGATAGATAGATAGATAGATAGATAGATAGATAGATAGATAGATAGATAGATAGATAGATAGATAGATAGATAGATAGATAGATAGATAGATAGATAGATAGATAGATAGATAGATAGATAGATAGATAGATAGATAGATAGATAGATAGATAGATAGATAGATAGATAGAACACCATATTCCCTCTTGGCGTGACGGGGGTACTTTACTTTTGAAATGAGAATTTAGGGGTATGTTAAAAGACACTGCAGCCCGTAAGGTAGAACAGTAAACACTGAAAGGAAAATACAAGGTAAAAGAGGCAGAGGCAGACTAAGACTAACATGAACGAGTAACATGAAAGGATGGATTAGTCAGCCTATGACAATCTGCACTATCAAATCAAGAGACAGAGTGGAATGGTATCCAAAACTCGATGCGAAGACAGGCTCTTAGTGATGATGAAAGGCCATATTTGCAAAGTCTTTTCGAATCTAGACTGTCAAGTTTTTTTTAACGTGCGCGAGCGAACATGGACTTCCTGTTATTTATTTTTTTTTTTTTCTGTATTTTTTTTTTTCTGTATTTTTTTTTTTTTTTTTTTTTGTGGACAGCTTCCGAGTAGCCCAGATATGGGATCTCACTTACCAGAGATTAGTTGAAGAGTGAAACGAAAAAAGAAACCATTGGTTCGATTTTTGAAAACCGATCTCCGGACATTCGTGTCCAACTGCTGGTGTCTTACATCTACACCACTGAACTCCAGCGAATTTGATGCTCGAGGGAGCATTTTTGTAAGCAGATTCCGATGATGTTTATGAATCTGCTGCTTGTGACTTTCGGATTCTAGCCTTGATGTTAGTATATTTTTTTACAACAGTTTTTATCTAGCTTTTTTTTTTTTCAAGAAAAACAACAGGTAAATGAATTTAAATATTTGGGAACTTTGTTAACCTCAGACGGAAGATGTACAAAAGAGGTGAGATGCAGAATGGCTCAGGCAAAAGCAGCTTTCCAAAAAAATGAGGAAGATACTATGCAATCCATTTTTGACAATCATCATCATCATGTACCATATCGGTTGGCGTAGGTGATCATGTCCCTCCACAATCTTCTATCCACAGTGCATCGTATCAGTTCTGTTGTTGACTGTTTTCCATGCCATGACACCAAGCTATCCAGTATTTTCTCTCTTTGTCTTCCGCGATCTCTCTTTCCTTTTATTTTGCCAGTTGTAACCAAGTATTCCAACTTTCCTCTTCTCATGATGTGCCCGTAAAATGTTGATTGCTTCTTTCTGATGTTTTTTAAGAGCTCCCTTTTTGTGTTGGCCTCTTTGGGAACTTCCTCATTGGTCTTTTTAGCTGTCCAGGGAACTTTCAACATTCTTCTGAGAAATCCCATCTCTGTGGCCTCTAATCGTCTTTTCATTTATTTGTCTACTGTCCATGATTCGCTTCCATAGGTCAGAATTGGTTCTATATAGCACCGATGAACTCTCTTTCTCATTTCTATTGACATAGATTTGTAACTTTTTGACAAAAGAAACAGAAAAAAAATATTCTTAAATGTTATGTAGAGCCAGTCTTAACATATGGATGTTGTTGCTGTTGTTGCGTTCGCCAGCTTTCAACTCTGACGAAGTCCCTAGAGACTAGGAACTGAATTTTGCATGTTAATCCATTTATTCCCTGGCAGTAGTGTGCACAGGGGTCCCTTGCCGCACATGCAGATAACTCCGACTTCCGAGATAATAATGTTTTTTTTAACGTCGATGAGTAACTGACGTTTAAAGCCGGGCCTCGCCGCTGAGACCAGGGGTGGTTGCCGCAGAGAGAAATCATAAATAAAAATCCCAACCGGTGTAGCCGGGATTTGAACCCACAACCTCTCTGTCTAGAGGCCGGTGTCTTGCCTCGAGACCAACAAGTCCCCCATGGATTTGGAATGTGAGTAAACTGCAACAAGGAACCCCTTTCATGCTTAGCCCTCATCGGTTCCTGCCGCCTATCCACCATATACCGGAAGTTCACATTCTCCTGAAAATGAATGTCGTCACATTTCTAAAAAATGTATAGCGCTTAAAGATTTTAGGCCAATGTTGTTGACTCCAATTCTGAACATATAAACACACAGTTAGTCGTCAGATTATCTCCGTCGCACATCAAACAACAGACCGTAAGATTAGCGTTCAGCCGGTCTAAGGATACGATGAGCCATTACGATAACGTAGCACACACAACAATGTTGCACACACAACAATGTCGCGCCCCTTAGATTACTGATTACTCTAGTGAATGCACCCTACGACGAACAAAACACGGTGCAAATTCCCTAAAGAGATACAACTTAGGCTGACGAAGATAAAATTGACGTTGACGAAGCAGTTCACATTAATGAGTAACATGTAAATAACTTGCGTCAAGCAGTTCACATTAATGAGTAACATGTAAATAGCTTGCGTCAAGCAGTTCACATTAATGAGTAACATGTAAATAACTTGCGTCAAGCAGTTCACATTAATGAGTAACATGTAAATAGCTTGCGTCAAGCAGTTCACATTAATGAGTAACATGTAAATAAATTGCGTCAAGCAGTTCACATTAATGAGTAACATGTAAATAACTTGCGTCAAGCAGTTCCAAAAACGGTCATGAAAAGCGCAGATCAAGTCTGGACGGTGAAAGGTCGCATTCACAACACACATATGGAAGTGAATCATGGACAATAGGACAACGGACAAGAAAATCACTGAAGTCTGTAGAAATGTGGCTTTACAGAAGAATGTTGAGAATACAATGGGCATCTAAGAAGAGTAATGAAAACGTTCTGAAAGAGGCCAAAACAAAAAGAGAGCTAATTTCCAAAATTAGGAAGAAACAATCATCATTTTTTTGGTCATGTAATGAGAAGGGAACAGCTTGAATATATTGTAACAACTGAAAAAATTGAGGGACGAAGAGATAGAGGGAAGCAAAGAGAAAAAAAATAACAGTCAGCTTAAGAGAATGGCTTGGCAGAAGGTCAACAACAGAAATGGTAAATAACTGTTGTGATCGAAAGTTGCGGAGAGACATGATCACCTACGCCAGAAGGCCCGGTTCTTGATGATGATGATGATAGTTTTTTGCCATTCCTATTATTTTGTTTATTTCTATCTTACATTTTCCATCTTTCATTATATTATGTCTAAGATATCTATATTTTTTAAACGCTTTCTAGCTTCCTTCTATCTACTTCGATATTCACTGGAGTTCATGCAGAAAGACTTATGTCTTTATCCTCAGTAGGAATAAAATGTCAGCTACACATTTTTACTTCATTTTGTTTGAACAAAAGAAAAACAAACCTTCTTTATTATTACAAACAAACAAACAAACATCATTTATTATTACAAATAACCATTATTTATTATTACAAACAAACAAACATCATTTATTATTATAAACATCATCATCGAGTGCCCTCTCCGCATCGAAGGTTGGCTACCATGGAGCGCCATTCCACTCTGTCTCTTGCTTTGATGGTGCAGATTGCCATAGGCTGACGTGTCCATCTTTTGATGTTACTCGTCCATGTTAGTCTTGGTCTGTCTCTGCCTCTGTTACCTTGTATTTTCCCCTCTAATATTACTTTTATTAGACTGTTGTGTCTTTTAACATGACCAAAAAAATTTCATTTGTCTTGCTCTAATTGTGTTTAGTAGTTCTTTTTTAATCTTAGTTGTTTTAAAACTTCATCGTTTGTTTTATTATTACAAACAAAGAAACATTATTAATTATTACAAACAAACATTATTTATTATTACAAACAGACAATATTTATTATTACAAACAGACATTATTTATTATTACAAACAACCATTATTTATTATTACAAACAACCATTATTTATTATTACAAACAAAGAAACATTATTTATTATTACAAACATACATTATTTATTATTACAAACAACCATTATTTATTATTACAAACAAAGAAATATTATTTATTAATACAAACAAAGAAATATTATTTATTATTACAAACATACATTATTTATTATTACAAACAACCATTATTTATTATTACAAACAAAGAAATATTATTTATTAATACAAACAAAGAAATATTATTTATTATTATAAACAGACATTATTTATTATTACAAACAGACATTATTTATTATTACAAACAACCATTATTTATTATTACAAACAACCATTATTTATTATTACAAACAACCATTATTTATTATTACAAACAAAGAAACTTTATTTATTATTACAAACAGACATTATTTATTATTACAAACAACCATTATTTATTATTACAAACAAAGAAACATTATTTATTATTACAAACAGACATTATTTATTATTACAAACAACCATTATTTATTATTACAAACAACCATTATTTATTATTACAAACAAAGAAATATTATTTATTATTACAAACAACCATTATTTATTATTACAAACAAAGAAACATTATTTATTATTACAAACATACATTATTTATTATTACAAACAACCATTATTTATTATTACAAACAAAGAAACATTATTTATTATTACAAACAGACATTATTTATTATTACAAACAACCATTATTTATTATTACAAACAAAGAAACATTATTTATTATTACAAACAGACATTATTTATTATATACCGAATTCGGAGTTATTTGCCTGTGCGGCGAGGGACCCCTGTGCACACATCAGCTAGGGAAAAATGAATTAACACTCAAAATTCAGTTCCTAGTCTCTAAGGACTTCGTCAGAGGTAAAAGCTGGCGAACGAAAAAAAAAATTATTACAAACAAATAAATGTCTTCATTATTACAATACAGCAACAACAAAACTTGTCTATACATTACAATATATAAAGACGATGTGTGTGCTATCACGGTATCTAACCACTGAAAATAAACATGACAATTCCATTGGCGTCATTTTCAGTTTGGCAACATCAATGGGGCCTCAATACACAATTTGGGAACCACTGCAGAATGTTGGGTCACAAGGAGAGGTGTTTCAATAATCATATAAGGGAATCCCCCAAACCTGTTTATAGAATGTAGTGTCTCTTGATGCTGTGGTGTTGTATAGAACACGTGATAAGACAGAAAGATCAAAACACAACATAACGAGCCTTCAATAAACGTTACGAGAACACCAGACTCAAAGGTCAACCATGAAAAATAAATTGATGTAATCCTTGAGTATTTGTTTCAAATAGCCATCCTAGGATTTTTGCTTGCTTGCGTTCGCCCGATGATTAAGGAGTACACCTCTTCATCATCCACCCTTAAAAGGACGTTAAGTGGGTTTGTCTATGTTGTGTTGTGGTTTAACGTGTAACTGTGACATTTGCGCCTTTCGGCCCAATACATCCGACTTCAGCACGACATTTTTGAGTACCAGGTTGTCTTCCCTCTTCGATTCCTACTCGCTTGGCCACACTAGACAGGTTAGTTTATTACTAGAGGCACCACGGAGAGGTGGAGCAGGATCTGGATGGTTCTGGTTCACCGATCCTGACGCAAGCCATCATCTGTGGATCGCTGACAAATTCCAGCTCCGCTGCTGTGAGGCGCGCCTTCGCCTCCATCCCAGGATTCAACGAGACTTCATTTTCTTCCTCACTTTTTCTTATATCATTCGGTGAGTCGGGTGAGATGCAGAGATTTAGCTCTTGCTTCGTTGAAAACATCAGCAATCGTTGACATTTGATATTGTTGTTGTTGTTGCTTTGATTCAGTCGCTTCATCATCATCTTCTTACACTTCCTTCTTCTTAACCACTATCATCACTGCTGTCCAACAAGGACATTTTTTATTACGTTCTCAGGCTTTTACCTCTGACGAAGCCCATAGAGACTAGGAACTGAATTTTGCGTGTTAATCCGTTTTTCCCTGGCAGCCGTGTGCACAGGGGTCTCTCGCCGCACAAGCAGATAACTCCGACTTGACATGAGGTACTCATGTTTTTTTCCGTCGATGAGTAATTGACGTTTCAAGCTGGGCCTCGCTGTTGAGACCAGGGGTGGTTGCCGCTGAGAGAAATCATAAATAAAAATCCCTACCGGTGTAACCGGGATTTGAACCCATAACCTCTCTGTCTCGAGGCCAGCGTCTTGCCTTGAGACAACCAGTCCCACCAACAAGGAAATAATGCGAGAGACAATGCAGGCACTCTACTATACAATCTTCATTATAACGTTGACAATAAGTTAATGTCGGACGTGGAGTCAAGACTCAATAAGTTGATGTCAGACGTGGAGTCAAGACTCAATAAGTTGATGTCAGACGTGGAGTCAAGACTCAATAAGAAAAATAGCCACTACCGAAATGAAAGTTTTAAACGAATGGCAGTAAAGAACCCGACAGATAAGATCTGAAATGAAGAAGTGAGAAAAGAGACTAGCTATAATTACTGCCATAGCATGCATAAAGAAACAACATATAAAATGGCTTGGACACGTGATAAGACAGAAAGATCAAAACACAACGAGACTTTAATTAACGTTACGAAAACACCAGACCAAGAAAAATAAATTGATTGATGGAATGTTAGTAAAACTGGGAAACATAACAGCAGGATAGACCAAGAGAAGAGGAAACGATCGGAAACTGCATCTCCCCTCGACGCTGAAAGGAATTCGAGAAAGGAAAGTAGAAGAGAGGAATTATTATATACTGGAGTGTCTAAACAACAATACGGTCGGTACACCTCTTCTCTGAGGCGTGCACATGCAAGGGTTATATTTTGACATTCGATGTTATTCATCAGGATAAACAAAAGTCGAGAGCCACGTCATAACATCAAAACAAATAACACCAGGGCTAAAATTAATAATAGCAAAATATTATATGTCTCACCATTCCTTTATGGTGCAGAAACATGGACATTAGACAAGAAATCAGAACGGACAATGGAAGCCTTTGAAGGCTGGGTTTATATGAAGAATGCCAAAAATTAGATGGAAAGAAAAGAAAACAAACGATGAAGTCCTAAAACAACTAAAAATGAAAAGAGAAAAAATGGACACAATTCAAACAAAAACAAATGAAATTTTTTCGGGCATGTTAAAAGACACAGCAGTCTACTCAGTCTGTTAAAAGTAATCTTGGAAGGGAAAATACAAGGCAAAAGAGGCAGAGGCAGACCAATACTAACATGGACGAGTAACATCAAAAGACGAACAAGTCAGCCAATGCCAACCCGTACTATCAAAGCAAGAGACAGAGCAGAATGGCGCTCCATGGTAACCAACCTTCGATGCGGAGACGGCACTCAATGATGAAGATGACGATGAAAGAGCACCATTACGCCAAGTGGTATTAGGGAATATGGTGTCAGTGATCATAAATTTTACAGACCTTCGGCACATGATTTTGGGATTAGTAAATATCTATCATAAACGCAGCAGTATCTCTAGGATTTCCACACAGTGATGAGCGTCTGTTGGTCTGTTGATATAGAAGACGCAGCAGTATCTCAAGGATTTCCACACAGTGACGAGCGTCTGTTGGTCTGTTGATATAGAAGACGCAGCAGTATCTCTAGGATTTCCACACAATGATGAGCATCTGTTGGTCTGTTGATATAGAAGACGCAGCAGTATTTCTAGGATGTCCACACGGTGATGAGCGTCTGTTGATATAGAAGACCCAGTAGTATCTCAAGGATTTACACACAGTGATGAGCGTCTGATGATATAGAAGACCCAGCAGTATCTCAGGGATTTCCACACAGTGATGAGCGTCTGTTGATATAGAAGACCCAGCAGTATCTCAAGGATTTCCACACAGTGATGAGCGTCTGTTGATATATAAGACGCAGCAGTATTTCTAGGATGTCCACACGGTGATGAGCGTCTGTTGATATAGAAGACCCAGCAGTATCTCAAGGATTTCCACACAGTGATGATCGTCTGTTGATATAGAAGACCCAGCAGTATCTCAAGGATTTCCACACAGTGATGAGCGTCTGTTGATATAGAAGACCCAGCAGTATCTCAAGGATTTCCACACAGTGATGATCGTCTGTTGATATAGAAGACCCAGAAGTATCTCTTAGATATCCACACCGTGGTGAGTATCTGTTGATATAGAAGACCTAGCAGTATATCTAGGAAGTCCACACCGCGATGAGCGTCTGTTGATATAGAAGACCCAGCACTATTTCTGGGATGACCACACCGTGATGAGCGTCTGTTGATATAGAAGACACAGCACTATTTCTGGGATGTCCACACCGTGATGAACGTCTGTCGATACAGAAGACATAGTCCTGCAGTACCTTTCAGGGTAGACTAATTCCAGCAGCGCCAGGGAGATCAAGAAAGTCACTGCAATCGTCACTAATTTCCTAGGTGTTTGAAGCGAACGATCTTGTCGAAAGAACAGAACACTGGCCTCATGAAGCAGCAGATTATGAACTAGAAAATGCAGGTGGGTTTCACACGCGTCCTTCGAAAATCTGATTCCAGCACATCAAGGCAGGTAGTGTCATGGAACCCACAGGGAATTTGAACATGTGGTAGGCTATTGAAATGAATACACGGAGAAGAGAAATCACGTTTATCTTCAGGGACATTTTACTTGACTTTGAACGAAAGAGAAAATGTCAAAGAATAGAGTGGATCATGTCACCTTATCTGTGACCTTTGTTTTAAAAACTGGTCCTAGAGACTTTGATTAAAGGTAAAGGTAAAGATAAAGGTAAATGTAAATGTAAATGTAAATGTAAATGTAAAGGTAAAGGTAAAGGTAAAGGTAAAGATGCAGATAAAGATAAAGGTAAAGGTAAAGGTGAAGGTAAAGATAAAGGTAAATGTAAAGGTAAAGGTAAAGGTAAAAGGTAAAGTTAAAGGTAAAGGTAAAGGTAAAGGTGAAGGTAAAGGTAAAGGTGAAGGTAAAGATAAAGATAAAGGTAAAGGTAAAGGTAAAGGTAAAGGTAAAAGGTAAAGTTAAAGGTAAAGGTAAAGGTGAAGGTAAAGATAAAGGTAAATGTAAAGGTAAAGGTAAAGGTAAAGGTAAAAAGTAAAGTTAAAGGTAAAAGGTAAAGGTAAAGGTAAAGGTAAAGGTAAAGGTAAAGGTAAAGTTAAAGATAAAGGTAAAGGTAAAGGTAAAGGTAAAGGTAAAGGTAAAATTAAAAGGTAAAGGTAAAAGGTAAAGTTAAAGGTAAAGTACGAGACTTGAACCGGCATCTTAGCACGCGAGTTTCCACCCATATGTGTTCGGCCGCCTTTCCAGAAATGTTCGGAAATTTCTGTATAGTGTCGCCTCAAGCATCGAAACTCAGATGCGAAGCGACACTCCTCACCTTCCCAGGGTAATACCCTGGTACCTATTTCTGCCAACGGCTGGGTCGACCGTGGGGGTATTTTTTTTCCCCAACCACGAGTACAATTCACACTGCTCCCAGCGGGAATCGAACACGGGTTGTCCGAACGTCGGTAGTCCAGTCTGGTGATTTCCCAACTCGGCTACCTTTGACTAAATGATTTTCTAAAATATATTATTGATTTATTTAATGTTTGATTGATTGATAGATTTTTTTTATTGATAGATAAATTCAAAGTTTGATTGATTGATTGATAAATTCATAGTTTGATTGATTGATTGATAAATTCATAGTTTGATTGATTGATTGATAAATTCATAGTATGATTGATTGATAAATTGACTGTTTGATTGATTGATTGATAATTCAAAGTTTGATTGATTGATTGATAAATTCATAGTTTGATTGATTGATTGATAAATTCATAGTTTGATTGATTGATTGATAAATTCATAGTATGATTGATTGATTGATAAATTGACTGTTTGATTGATTGATTGATAAATTCATAGTTTGATTGATTGATTGATTGATTGATTGATTGGTTGATCGATTGATGTGTGCCACTTGATGAAATTGAAGGGCAATACAATTTGATAGCAACAGACCCGGAAACAGCGAGTGACGTCATCGCTGATGGTTAGCGCCATAATCGGTGAACCAGAACCATCCAGACCCTGCTCCACCTCTTCGCGGTACCTCTAGTATCTGTTTAACCAGTCTAGTGTAGCCAGGTGAGTCTAACCAGGTGAGTCTAGCCAGGTGAGTCTAACCAGGTGTCTAGCCAGGTGGGTCTAGCCAGGTGAGTCTAGCCATGTGTCTAGCCAGGTGAGTCTAGATCAAAGAAGAAAGGCAACCTAGTACTCAAAATTGACGTGCTGAAGTCGGATGTGTTGGGCCTAAAGGCGCAAATAAAGCACAATACAACCTATATACGCCTAATTAACGTCCTTTCAAGGGCGGACGACGATAAGGACTATTCATTCTTTAGAGGTCATCGGGTCAGTTTGTAGTCACTGAAAACAAATGCATGTTGGTAATCAATAGGTTAAAGAAGACGTATTTAAAAAACATTGCTGTCGCTGCGGAGTGGCATGCTGGGTTATTATGATAAATGTGGCAGAATGCTCTATTTTTATTTTCTTCTTCTTTCCCTGCTCACTTGCATTTCAGGTGGGGAGATATGATTTGCGTTCCTTTGCTCTTCTGAACGCCTCTGCTGCTGTTATGTTTCCTAGTGTTTCTAATATTCCGTCAATCCATCTTTCTTGTGGTCGTCTCTTGGGTGTGGTGTTCTCGCAACGTTTATTGAAGGCTCGCTGTGTTGTGATTTGATCTTTCTGTCTTGTCACGTGGCCAACAATTTTTATTTGTTCTTTATATATGTATGTGTGTGTATATTCTATGCCAGGCGCTATTTCCATGTTTTTTCTCAGTTCTTCATTTCTGATCTTATCTCTCAGGCTGTTTCTTCTCAATCATCTAACAATTTTCATCTAGAGGTCTTTTTTTGTTATTGTACTTGTATCTACGGCCCAGGTCTGGCATTGGTAGCACAACGTTGGGATGAAGATTGTATTGTATAGTGCCCGTTTTGCCTCTAGAGTTATTTCCTTGTTGGACAATAGTGGTGATAACTGTCCAATGATTTGACAAGCTTTGTTGCATATTGAGTCTATCTCTACTGTTTGTGAATTGTTTTTTGCCACTAGAATTCCTATGTGTTTGAATTCCTCTACTTGTTTTAGTTTTCTGCCGTCTATAGTTATGTTGATGTTCTGTTTCTCTTTTGCGATATTCATGACTTCTGTTTTGTTGATTTTGATTGTCATGTTGAATTTTATGCCTGTCCTGTTTAGTCTATTGAAGTGTTCTTGTAGGTCTTCTGTTTTTCCATGTGTTAGGTCCTGATAATCTTCAACCCAACGTTGTGCTACCAATGCCAGACCTGGACCCATAAAATGCAAGAACAATAAGAAAATAACCTCTACTGTGATGAAATGTGTTAGAAGAATGACAGGAAACAGTCTGAGAGATAAGATCAGAAATGAAGAACTGAGAAAAAAGCTAGGAATAGCCCCCGCCATAGAATATATAAAGAAACAACAGTTAGAATGGTTTAGCCACGTGACAAGGCAGAGTGATCAAAACACAACACAAATAGACCTTATTAAACGTTGCAAGAACACAAGACCCAAGGGTCTACCACGAAAAATATGGATTGAAAGAATATTAGAAAAACTAGGAAATATAAAAGCAGCAGATGCGAACAGGTGAGCAAAAGACCGCAAATTATATCTCCCCACAACGCTGAAAGGCAAATGAGGAAGAAATGAAGAATATGTGCCTCATCGTCTGCAAATAGAAGATCGTTGACCTCCTCTGCCTCTCATGCATTGACTAGGTTGCATGTATACTCTTTTCTGTGATGCCTTTTACTGCATGCTCAGCGGCCATTTTTCATCCTAGATCCACTGAAAGTAAAAAAAAAAGTAAAGAGCCCCCGTCACGTCAAGTGGCGTATAGGGAATATGGTGTTAGTGACTATACATTTTACAGACACTCGGCACATAATTTTTAGGGTAATGTGGTCGGTATTACGCCCGTGCTGCTTAAATTCCTGGAAAAAATCCGGTACCCTTTAAAGGCTCGGTGAACCGGGAGCCGTCGGTTGGGATCGAACCCTACCTTTTGTCCTTTGTAGTCCAGTTCACTAACCACTGAGCTATCGCGGCTCCCGATTCACTGGAAGACACGCTGTAAATTAGTTCAGTAGAGATAAATGCCCTAAACACTTACTCAGCGGGCCTACTTCTGATGATCAGATTACTTTCTGCTAAGAAACTCTGTATAAAGAGTTTCCTAATCATAACTTATCTTTGAGGTGCGAGTGGCCGTGCGGCTAAATCCACTGTCTAGCTGATTGAAAAGCCGGCGTACGGTGTTCGAAACCCGCGGTAGACACAAATGATTTTTTTCTATCGGGGGTGAAATAAAAATCCTGAGTCTCACACCTCGTGGCGACTGCTTGACCAAGCGGCCTTTATCCCTCTGGTTCTGTCGTGTACCCCCGACATACACCAGCAAGGGTATTATGTATCGTAATGATTGTTTTTTTAACTTATCACAAAAATGGGCTAGGAACTAAAATGTCACATTTAAGTTGAGTTTAAGCAACCGTGATTCTCTTAAAAAAAATATATTTTTTGATATTTATTTGAGCATTTTGATTCAGATGGATGAGCAGTAATGGATCACTTATGCTCGGTCCGTGCCAGTTGGTAACTCGTGTCACATACGCCCCTGCCCGCAGTCACCCTCTAGCACGTGCAAGAAAAGAAACATGCGCGCGGCTAATGTTAACATAAAAACAGGTGGAAAGAAACCAACACAAGTATTAAAGTGTTTTCTTTCTTTGTGATCCCTAGGATATCCGAGCCTCTGTTTCTCGCGGCCTACCTAAGAAAAGACACACACTTCTCGAGGACAAATCGAGTTCGAAACGTAGTGAGGAAAATAAATACTCTCCTCATTAAATGGGAGAGCTCCGATCTCTATATAATGTCTGATTTCGGCTATGTTGCGAATGTTTATAATAGGCACTTATCATTGTTAACAAGAAAGTGGATTTCTTCTAACCGAATCTTTAAGTGGCTTTCTCTTTTGTGTGTATTTACTTAGAGATTTCTCGCTTCTCTATATAAAACGATTCAAGGATTCTCGTGTTGTTGAGATGGGTATCTGAATAAAGTAAGATACGAGATGTGAATCGACGTTTGCCACGTGAGTTTTCACCCATATGTACTCGACCGTCTTTCCAGAAGTGTTCGGAGACTTCTGTATGGTGTCGCTTCAAGCATCGAACCTCACGATACGAGACGGCATTCCTCACCTTCCTAGAGTACTACCATGGTACCCGTTTCACCCAGCGGCTGGGTCGACCGTGGGAGTATTTTTTCCAGCCATGAGTAAAACTCACACTGGCTTCCAGCAAGAAACGAACCCACGTTGTCCAAACGTCGGTAGCCCAGTCGGGTGGTTTTCCCAACTAGGCAAACGAGCGCCCCCCCCACCCGACCCCACCCCCTCCCCCCCCCACCCCGCTAATTGTGTTGCTCTTCATTGTAAGACTGTGAAACTGTTAAGTTTTGTTTTTAAACTTTCACATCCTCTTCCTCTTTCACTCTATTTTTCATGTTATCATATTTTTGTGGTTTCTTTTACTCATTAAATCTTTCCGTACGTTTGGCCGCACAGTGCGTCACTCTCAATTTGATTAGTGTAAACTGTCATCAAACCATATTTTATTGTACTGCTTGTTCTGTATCAGTTTAGTATTGATGATATATAGTTCCCTCTTTAATTATCTAAAAATTCATATTTAATATGTTAAGTGTTAGATGTTAATATAAACATGTAGATTAATATTTAAAAACATGAATAATTTTGTCTCTGAAATCTCTACAGCTAAATTGATAAAAACGTTCCGTACTGAAAGAGTTAAGTCACAAACGAGCCTTCTTATTTCTTTTCTAATTCACTTCAAAGTTCTGTTGCTGTACAGACTTCATGCGTGTTGTCTTCATTACGACTTTCAGCATTCAATTGTAGTCTACGCATTCGTCTATATAATTCCGTCTCTGTTATCTCTAATCTTCTTTGTTCTTCATCATTATCATCATTATCATCATCGTCGTCATCTTCTTCTTCTTTGGCGATCAGCTACTACTATGAATTTAGAATATAAGAACAAAGAAGTATGTGTTAGCACTCGGAAAAAATGACAGACAAACAACAACAGAAAAAAAAAACAGAGAACAACGAACAACAGAAAAAAAAACAGAGAACAGAGAACAAGTATGTGCTAACACATACTTCTTTGTTCTATTATTCCCTATTATCGCCTCGGATGTTCCTTATATAATAATATTTATGTATTATTATTTGTATCTACTACTATGAATTTACACGTTTTCACCAGATTGGGTCACTTAACTAGACGGCGAGTTTGAGGCGATCACCGGTACCCCCTGTCAGCATCGAGGGGAGATGCAGTTTGTGGTCTTTTGCTCTTCTCTTGGCGTTTCCTGTTTTTATGTTTCTTAGTGTTTCTAATACAAGAAAATCACTGGAGGCTGTGGAAATGTGGTTTTACAGAAGAATGTTGAGAATACCATGGACAGCTAAGAAGAGTAATGAAAACGTTCTGAAAGAGGCCAAAGTAAAATGAGAGCTAATTTCCAATATTAGGAAGAAACAATCATCATTTTTTGACCATGTAATGTGAAGAGAACAACAGGGATATATTGTAACAACTGCGAAAATTGAGGGACGAAGAGATAGAGGGAAGCAAAGTGAAAAAATACCAGACAGCTTAAGAGAGTGGCTTGGCAGAAGGTCAACAACATAAATGATAAATAACTGTCGAGATCGAAAGTTGTGGAGAGACATGATCACTTTCGCCAGCGGGCTCGGTACTTGATGATGATGATGGTGATGAGTGTTTCTAATATTCCATCAATCCATCTTTTGCTCTTTTCTTGGCGCCTCCTGTTGTTATGTTTCCTACTGTTTCTAATATTCAATCAACCCATCTTTATGTGGTCGGCCCTTGGGTCTGCTGTTCTCGTAGCATTTGTTGAAGACTTCCTGTGTCATATTTTGTTCTTCCTGTCCCATAGCGTGACGAATTCTTTTATTCATTATTCTATTCATTATTCTATTCATTATTCTATTCATTATTCTATTCATTATTCTATTCACTATTCTATTGATGTTACCCTTAGATGCACAGTTTAATTTTTGCAGGGAATAATTTATTAGCGTTTATCAATTATCATGGGAGCCGCCATAGCTCAGTGGTTAGATCCTGTACGACCGCTTCCGGGTTCACCCAGCCTTAAATGAGTACCGGATTTATTTCTTGGAAAGTAAAGCGGTACGGGCGCTATACCGACCACATTACCCCAACAATCATGTGCCGAAGGTCTGTAAAATTTATGGTCACTAACACCATATGCCCTATACGCCACTTGGCGTGACGGGGGTACTTTACTTTACTTTTTTTAAAAATCAATTAGCCATGTCAAGCAGTTTCCTTATCTAATGAGCGTTACATGATGATGATGGCATCTTCTGAGATGAAAGTTCAGTTTGACAACATAGGAACGGGAACTTTAATTGGAACTGATGAGTGGAACCCTGGACCCAGTGGAACCGGTAAACTACAGCCGACTACCGTCTATAGGACACGCAAACGATGTACAGAGAAGATACAGGAAGCCATTGTGGATGGTTTTCAAGGAGTTATTAAGTGATGTCACTAATCTGTGGTTGGTTATTGCTTTCGAAATCATTAGAATGCTTTTTTTTCTCCTTCCATCCATCCCTTTGTCCCTCTCTCCCTCCCATCCACCTTCCCTCTTTCTCTCTACCCATCTCACTCTCCTTACCTCCCTCTCTCTCCATCCGTCCTTCCCTCTTTCTCTCTACCCATCTCACTCTCCTTACCTCCGCATCTCTCTCTTTGCCAATCTCACTCTCCTTACCTCCCTCTCTCTCCATCAGTCTTTCCCTCTTTCTCTCTACCCATCTCACTCTCCTTACCTCCCTCTCTCTCGCTCCTCCTTCCCTACCTCTCTCTGCCCATCTATCTCTCATTACCTCCTTCTCTCTCTCCCTACCCATCTCTCTCCTAACCTCCCTTCCTCCCTCTCTCTCTCTCTCTTTATCACCCTTCCTCCCTCTCTTCCTCGCACTCCTTAACTCTCCCCTCTCTCTCACTCTACCTCTCTCTACATTTTTTTCTTTCCCTCTATATCTCCCTCTTTTTTTCTCTCTCCCTCACTTTCTCTCTCTCTCTCTGTCTTTATCTCTCTCACTTGCCTTCACGCGACCAACAAGAAAATGAAATAAAATTCGTCTTCCTTGCCAGCTCTTAAAAGGGCGTTAATTCGTCCTAAATACGATGTGTTGTGATTTACAACAAGCTACGCTATTTACTGCTGTTGTGGACCAGTCAATCCGACTTCAGGATTGCATTTTGAGCACAGGGCTTTCTCCCACCTTCCTCCTTTCCATTTAGCTAAATGTGACTTCTAAATCTGTTGCTAGAGACACATCGAAGAGGCGGAGAGTTTGGCCTGGGTAGTCTAGTTTCAATGATATTATCGAAAACTGGGGGTGCACAAGCGCCTGCGGTCGCAATAGCAGGGTCGGCGCACCATCAGCTGACCAAGACCTAGCAGTTCTACCTCCTCCTGGTCTCCCCTGGTAACAGTCTGCGTCAAAACAGACTGGCTAACAGAAGCTAGGATCGCCGTGTTCCCTGTAGTGGTGGCTGTTACTGATATAGAGGACCCAGTATTGCAGTACCTCTGGGCTGGACTAGTAGTTTCCCAGCATAGCCTGGGACAGACGAACTCCAACCTCTCCAGTAAGAGCCGGGAATGTCAAGAAAGCCATTACAACCCGCCACATCTAATCGAGTCAAAGAGCAGCAGCTCGTATCAACTCGTGGCAATCAGATAATAATAATAATAATAATAATATTAATTATCGAAAACAGTCAAATATGAGTCATTGATCGTTTTCAGCCTTAGCGATGACATGAGTCTCTGAGTTTAGCTTGATAACGAAGGCAACATGGAGTCCTGCCTTCAGACAACAAGGGCATCGGTTTAACAAACCGTAACTAATTTCAAGCCCGCGGGTTGAGAGGCATCGCTCAAAGCTTGTGACGTTTTCAATATTGCGGGCAGGGACGGCTGTGGGTTGAAAGGCATAACCCGTCTATAAATCGCACAGTCGGAGGCAACGTCGCCTCCAAGCAGCAGAGCTGGAAGTTGCCAGCAACCAACAGATGATGGCTTGCGCCAGGATCGGTGAACCAGAACCATTCAGACCCTGCTCCACCTCTCCGTGGTGCCTCTAGTAACACTAACCTGTCTAATCTGGAGAAAGCGAGAAGGTGTCGAAGAGGGAAGACACCTGGTACGGAAAAATAACATGCTGAAGTCGGATGTGTTGGGCCTAAAGGCGCAAATATGACAGTTTTCCTGCAAACCACGACACAACGCAGACAAGCCCACTTAACGTCCATTTAAGGGCGGATGAAAGGAAAGGATGACGAAGAGATAGAGGGAAGCAAAGAGAAAAGATACCAGACAGCTTAAGAGAATGGCTTGGCAGAAGGTCAACAGCAGAAATGATAAATAACTGTCGTGATCGAAAGTTGTGGAGAGACATGATCACCTACCCCAGCAGGCTTGGTACTTGATGATGATGATGATGATGATGATGATGATGATGATGATGATGATGATGAGAAAGTGCATTCCTTTAGTCATCGAACGAACGCAAGCAAGTAAGCAAATCGCATAGTTGATGACGTCACGCGCGTTGGGTGTTTTCGCGAAACTCCTGCCATCTCTGGTGCTTGAGATGATGTCAGCTTTGGTTTGGTTCACATTAACTCTTTCCATACGTTTCGCCGCAAAGTGCGTCACTCTCAATTTGATATGAGGTGGTTATCTAACCATTTTTTATTTTTACATGTCTTGTATCATCTTGGTATTGGTGAAATCTAATACCCTGTTCAATTATCTAAACAATCATATATAATATGTTATATGTTCGATAAATATAAATATGTAGATTAATTCTTAAAACCATGAAACATTTTGTCTTTGAAATCTCTGCTGTTGCATTAATAAAAGCTTAGGTAAGCAAAGAGTTGAGGTCAACATTTAAAATTTTTCCGAATATAACACTAGGTGGAGACAGTTCTGTACAAGCGGCCTTTACTCTCTAGCGTCACGACCCCTCCCCCCCCCCCCCCCCCCCCGGCATGTCCCATATTTAGAATAAACACTATAATGCTAGCTACGTAGCCAATCTTACCGAAGGTGAATCACGGACAATTTGACGACAGACAAAAATAAATCGTTTGAGGATACGAAAATGGGATTTACAGAAGAATGTTGAGAATAGCACGGATACAAATTGAGGGGGGGGGGGGGGGGGGGAAGGGGGGGTATACCTGGGTAGTCTAGAGATGTGACGTCGGCCCCAGAACAGAAAGGATCCAGGCTCAAATCCTACCACAAACGGTTGTGATTTTTCCAAAAAATGAACAATTAATACCTGGTTTCTTCATAACTCTTCCACTCCTATGATCTCTTGGGTAATAAGATCCGATGTCTAGCACTCTCGGATAACGGCACTAAACAGCAGTTCTCGTGTACACTCGCGCACGTTAAAGATCCTTTGGCAGGTAAAATCGAAAAGAGTAGGCCATGAAATATAGCCACTGCCAGGGCAAAGTGTCAGGCAGAAACCGACCCACAGTGTGGTTGGCATACCGTGCTACTGAGTTCATACACGTGGGCCAGGATTCTTTATTAGATAGTACGACAAGAGATATGGAAAAGTAGAAAACAAGGGTAAATCAGGCAGCAGATTATTAATGGAAGATGGAGATGGATTAAACACACACTAAGAAACATTGATGCCAAAATAGGAAAACAGACAAGGAAGCTCGCATGAAGATTGGTCAAGGCTGAAGGAGAAGTAGAGACGATGTTGAGGAGTAGGATTGATGGAGAGACCTTGTCTGTGGTCTAGACTAGAGAGAAGTAGAGAAAATGTCCAAGAATAGGGATGGATGGAGAGAATAATAGAACAAATAAGTATGTGTTAGCACTCGGAAAAATTAACAGACAAACAACAACAGAAAAAAACAAAGAACAATATATGGTCCGAAGTGGGATCGAACCGTACTCCCTATTCTATTATTCTATTATTATTATATTGTTCCCGAACCCGTACTCCCTATTCTATTATTATTATATTGTTCTATTATTCCCTATTATCGCCTCGGAAGTTCCCCATATAATAATATTTATGTATTATTATTTGTTACCAGTATATAACCACTGGAAACTACTATTCGTGCTGTTTCGTCCAATAAATGTTTGTTTACAACACAAGTATTCAGCCCTACTGGGAGATACTTGCATTAATAGGAAAGTACAAATATACAATTTATTTCCGGTCTGTGATCGTTACCCTATGCTATAGTCATTGAGAGCGCCTTTCGTGGAAGACACTACTACAATAGCCAATTTTTTTAGTTGGCTGAGTGGCAGTGTGCCAAGCGTTCGGCCTCTCGTGGCAAGGCGCGGTGCCAGGGAGTACGGGTTCGATCCCACTTCGGACCATATATTGTTCTTCGTTTTTTTCTGTTGTTGTTTGTCTGTAAATTTTTCCGAGTGCTAACACATACTTATTTGTTCTATTATTCCCTATTATCGCCTCGGAAGTTCCCCATATAATAATATTTATGTATTATTATTTGTTACATGGATGGAGAGACCCTGTCTGTGGCCTGTCCTCCAGAAAGCTCTCTAATGAGCTGTGATTGATGTAATGAGTAGGGGACAGCTGAGGTCTCGTATACTGCGATAACAGGAAAAAATGTACGGGTAAAAGAGGTGGAGAGAAGCAGAGAGGAAAATTTCAAGACAATTTATTAAAGCAACCCTGTAGGAAGTCAATATCTTACGCAATATACAGTTAAAGAGACAAAAAGTTGTGGAGAGACATGATCTCCAACGCCAGGTGCCTGAAGAAGATCTTTTTATCTGGCCTCTAAGCTGAGGAATGTTGAGAAACCTTCCACTCGTTTCTGTGTTGCCCTCCTCGAGCGCCTCGCTAAGGATCACAAGCTCGTTTAACCGTGGATTTATTTATTCCTGACACGTCATCCTCAAAACAGGAAGTGCAAGAGAGACCAGTTGGTTTAGCTTGCCAGTTACCTCCCGTACTTTTTGAACTTTCCCGTCCTGAACAGCAGGATACAGCTTGTTTCCCCTCTCTCGGACAAATCCATTGCTTTTATCCTTATATATCGATCAATTAGAGGAGTCCATGTTACCAAAAATGAGGGGAATCAGATTTATACAAAATGCTGTGGATGAAGACATATGCTGTTCATATGTTTGTCTATGTCTTTTATACATCATCATCCTCCCTTGTAGATAGAAGTCATATAAACGTCTTTTTATTTCTATTTTTTTAGCGATTTTGGGAGCGATAGAAGTCTGAAACAAGTGCAGATCCTAAACAAATTTGGCACAACACATCAGACAGAAGATGCACCACAAAAATTAAAAGCAGAATTTAAAAAGGAAGTAAGGAGCCCCGTCACGTGACGTTTAGGGTATATGGTGTTAGCGACCATAAATTTTACAGACGTTCGGCACATGATTTTGGGGTAATGTGGTCGGTATTACACCCGTGCCGATTTACTTTCCGAGAAAAGAATCATGTTCCCATTTAAGGCTGGTTGGACGCAGAAGCCGCAGATGAAGATCGAACACAACCTCTTGTCCTTTGTAGTCCAGTTCCCTAACTACTGAGCTACCGGCTCCCAAACGGCTCCCAAATGCAGAATAGCTCAGGTCAAACAGCATTTCAGAAAATGAAAAACGTCTTGTGCAATAAGTCTGTTAATGGAAATGAGAAAGAGAGTTCATGGGCGCTATATAAAGCCAGTTCTGACCTAAGGAAGCGAATAATGGACAGTAGACAAACAAATGAAAAGACTATTAGAGGTCACAGAGATGGAATTTCTCAGAAGAATCTTGAAAGTTCCCAGGACATATGAAAAGACCAGCTAGGACATTCTCAATGAGGCTACAACAGAAAAGGAGCTCCGAAAAAAAAAACCAGAAAGAAACAATGGATATTTCTCGGCCACATCATGAGAAGAGCCAAGTTGAAATGTTTAGTTACAACTGGCAAAATACAGGGAAAGAGAGATCGCGGACAACAAAGAGAGAAAGTACAAAATAGCTTGGTAGGTAACAGGTAAATAATCGCTTATGGCTATGTATGAAAGTGTTCCTTGTTGCAGTTTCCTCATATTCCACGTCCGGCTTGTTGCAAGAGCTACTGAGTTAGGTGCTCTGTGCACACCGTAAGCTGTGTGTTTCATCCGTTTTGATCATGTTTCGATATTCCAATTGTTTACGATGAATGATGACATCGTATGACAAGGAACAGTTGGTTGTGTTCATTTTCTGTGCGGTTTCGCCTTAAATCTTTTGGCGCGTGTTGAGACTGCTATGGTAGGGATTACAGTTACCTTTCTTTGTTTGGCATATGAGTTAGTATTTCGGATGATTCCACTGGCTTGGTCGGTTGAGCAATTATGGACTTTAATTCGTTTGCAAATGATACCTTCCATAACCAAAGAAACAAAGGTAAATAATTGCAGAGCTGCGGTAAAGTTGGTAGCAAGAAGAAAGTATTGGGGACGTTACGTCTTCAAACTGAACTAGATGTTCTAGCGTAACCAAAGGTTTTGGATCTGAAATAGATCATCATCATCATCAAGTGCCGTGGCTGCTGGCGTAGGTGATCATGTCTCTCCACAACTTTCAATCTCGACAGTTATTTATCATTTCTGTTGTTGACCTTCTGCCAAGACATTCTCTCAAGCTGTCTGGTATCTTTTCTCTTTGCTTCCCTCTGTCTCTTCGTCCTTCAATTTTCCCAGTTGTTACAATATATATATTCAAGTTGTTCTCTACTCATTAGATGGCAAAAAAAATAATGATTGTTTCTTCCTAATATTGGAAATTAGCTCTCTTTCTGCGACCTCTTTAATAAAAAATAAATTTTCATTACTCTTCTTAGCTGTCCATGGTATTCTCAACATTCTTCTGTAAAATTACATTTCTACAGACTCCAGTGATTTTCTTGTCTGTTGTCGTATTGTCCATGATTCACATCATCAATTGAAATAGATAGTGAAATAAAAAGAGAAGACGACTCATGAATGGAAAGTACTGTATTACAGAAAAGTTATTAATTAAAAATACAAATAGGAATTTAATCAAATGTAAAAACATATAGTTGTAAATGTAAAATGAGGCCCCTATCTGCTTACGATTGGGAGTTACTTGTACGTTATACCCAGCCACTTGCTGCTAGGTAACTTGGTGTCGTGGCGCGGTAAACAGCCAGCAACAGGTTTCATACGATGTATGGAAGACATAGAAGTAGGGAAGGACATGGACTGCCCCAACCTGTGTGGCACTTGATGACGATGTGGGTATCGGAGACGAATTTGTTTGTGAAGTAATGAGTGAAGTGATGCGTGAAGTGATGCGTGAAGTGATGAGTGAAGTGATGAGTGAAGTGATGAGTGAAGTGATGAGAGAAGTGATGAGAGAATTGATGAGAGAAGTGATCAGTGAAATGATGAGTGAAGTGATGAGTGAAAGTGATCAGTGAAGTGATCAGTGAAGTGATGAGAGAAGTGATGAGAGAAGTGATGAGAGAAGTGATCAGTGAAGTGATCAGTGAAGTGATGAGTGAAGTGATGAATGAAAGTGATCAGAGAAGTGATCAGTGGAGTGATCAGTGAAGTGATAAGAGAAGTGATGAGAGAAGTGATGAGTGAAGTGATGAGTGAAAGTGATCAGTGAAATGATCAGTGAAGTGATGAGTGAAGTGATGAGTGAAGTGATCAGTGAAGTGATCAGTGAAGTGATCAGTGAAGTGATGAGTGAAGTGATGAATGAAAGTGATCAGTGAAGTGATCAGTGAAGTGATCAGTGAAGTGATCAGTGAAGTGATCAGTGAAGTGATCAGTGAAGTGATCAGTGAAGTGATCAGTGAAGTGATGAGTGAAGTGATGAATGAAAGTGATCAGTGAAGTGATCAGTGAAGTGATCAGTGAAGTGATCAGCTACGGGTATGAGATAAGGCTCGACTCAATGCATTGGCTCTTCATCATCATCGAGTGCCATCTCCGCAACGAATGTTGGCTACCATGGAGCGCCATTCTGTCCTGTCTCTTGCTTTGATAGTGCAGATTGTCATAGGCTGGTTTGTCCACCTTTTGACGTTACTTGTCCATGTTAGTTTTGGTCTACCTCTGCCTCTTTTACCTTGTATTTTCCCCTCCAGGATTACTTTTAGTAGGCTGCTGTGTCTTTTAACATGGCCAAAAAATCGCATTTGTCTTGTTTGAATTGTGTTTAGTAGTTCTCTTTTCATTTTTAGTTATTTTAAGGCTTCATCGTTTGTTTTCTTTGGCTCTTACCCAGCTTCAAATAAGGACATGGATATTGTTTTGGGAGGAAATGCGTAGTGTTGTCCAAGCTATTCAAAAAAGTGACAACTGCAAAAAAAAAATGTAAACAAAAACAATATTTTATGTACAATAGACTCCAAGTGAGGTAACTCCTTCATCTTATATTCATTTTAGCGATTATGTTCAGATTTCACTCCCTTTAAATCAGTAAGTCACTTCACACTACAACAGTGGTCTTCAAACTATTTCTGTTAACGGAGAGTCAAGTCACAGAATTGTACATACATGCTTACAGTTGCAAATCTGCAGTGAAGATAATAGTGAGGGGAAATGAAAAAAAATTGATATAGACAAAAATAGGTATAGAAAAAATAGCTATTGAAAAAAAATAAATATAGAAAAAAATAGGTGTAAAAAAAATAGTTATAGAAACAAATTAAATATAGAAAAAAATAGGCGTAGAAAAAAATACATATAGAAAAAAATAGTTATAGAAAACGATAGATAGAGAAAAAAAATAGAAATAGAAAAAAATAGAAAATAACGGTATGGATAAAGCTTGAGGTAAAAAGAGGACAACACAAACCAGAACGACGTTTCGGCTCAGTAGGCCTTCAGCAGGAACATGTACTAAAATGTCTCCTGACAATTGGCTTTACCACAGCTTTGAAATTTTATGAATTTATGTGCAATTTTTTGCCTTGTTTCTACTAGTACATACCGCTGTTACTCTCTTTTTGTATATCATCGTAAGTGTTTACACTAGTATAGATAGATAGACATAGAGACAGAGAGACAGAGAGATAGGCAGACAGACAGACAGACAGACAGACAGACAGACAGACAGACAGACATACAGACAGACAGACAGACAGACAGACAGACAGACAGACAGATAGATAGATAGATAGATAGATAGATAGATAGATAGATAGATAGATAGATAGATAGATAGATAGATAGATAGATAGATAGATAGATAGATAGATAGATAGATAGATAGATAGATAGATAGATAGATAGATAGATAGATAGATAGATAGATAGATAGATAGATAGATAGATAGATAGATAGATAGATAGATAGATAGATAGATAGATAGATAGATAGATAGATAGATAGATAGATAGATATTACAGCGGCATCTATTCTATTTCTATATTCTGCACTGAGTAATTTCTCTCAGGGTTCAGGCTATACGACTCATATCACAGGTGTGAACTGACCACGTGTTGTCAATGTTATAACTTTTATATCATTTAGTTTATAGTGACGGAGGTAATGTATTTTATTAATTAAATAATTAATTAATTTTCTTCCTCGAGTCCAATTGGTAAATAGAGGTCGATGATATAGAAGAAATGTGTCTCGGAGACATTATAGGGTGAGAACCGTTGGAACAGACTAAGAGCTGCCTCGATGTAGAAATTGATTAAACTTTGCAGAGTTGGAAACCGGAAGGTGACCATTCACTGCTCAACTGTTAAAGGCTTTGATATTATTGTGTGCCACATGTCGAGCTGTGTGGCAAGTGGGTTTATTCCCGAGTGACACAAATATGGCTGTTGTTATAAAAAATATGATTTCTGCATGCGGAATGTAGGAAATTATGAATGAATTAAACATTGAAGTTGTTATATAGATTCTAAAGTGTTAAGGAGAGAGAGAGAGAGAGAGAGAGAAAGAGAGAGAGAGGATAGAAGATGATTGAAGAATTATTAGGGGAGATAATGCTAATAAAATGAAAAGTTATAATTTTGGAATTGGCAAACGTTGTTCGGAGTAATGTAACTTTAACAGAAAATATATTACCACATTCCAACGGTCGTGCAGATAATATAGATACATCGAAAGCTCATTATAATTATTGAAGGCAATAATCGTAAATGAATGAATATTTAGAACTACTAGAAATTGGCCAAGACATTAGACAAACAACTTAGACAGAGACACCATCGCAAGTGTCATGTCGGTTGATGTAGGAGATCATGTCCTTCCAGAATGTTCTGTCCACATTGCATCGTATTAATTCTGTTGTTGTGCCATTACACCAAGCTGTCTAGTAGCTTCTCTCTGTGTCATCAGCGATCTCTCCTTCCCTGTATTTTGTTTGTTGTAACCAAGTAAACAAGAAAACAGAACAGAAAATTGAAGCCTTTGAAATGTGGATTTATAGAAGAATAGGTAGAATTGGATGGAAACAAAAGATAACAAATGATGAAGTTTTAAAACAAGTGAAAATAAAAAGAGAACTACTAAATACAATTAAGACAAGACAAACGAAATTTTTGGAGCATGTTAAAAGACACAACAGCCTACTAAAAGTAATATTGGAAGGAAAAATACAAGGTAAAAGAGGCAGAGGCAGACCAACACTAACATGGACGAGTAACATCAAAAGATGGACAAGTCAATCTATGTCACCCTGCACTATCAAGGCAAGAAACAACGTAGAATGGCGATCCATGGTAGCCAACCGTCGTTGCGGAGAAGGCACACGATGATGATGATGAACCAAGTATTCCAACTTTTCTCTTCTCATGATATGCAATATCAAGCAGGAAGAAATGTCTCAGTCTGAATAGTAAGAAAACAGAAGTAATGGTCATATCGAAGAAACAATCATCACCAGCATGCAGCATAGAAATAAACAGGACAAATCTGAGACAAGTGCAACACGTCAAATACTTGGGCACAATAATAACATGAAATGGAAGAAGTACCACAGAAATAAAAAATGCAGAATAGCTCAGATCAAAATAGCATTTCAGAAAATGTAAAACGTCTTATGCAACAAGTCTATGTCAATAGAAGTGAGAAAGAGAGTTCATCTGTGCTATAAAAGCCAATTCTGATCTATGGAAGCGAATCATGGACAGTAGCCAAACAAACGAAAAGGCGATTAGAGGCCACAGAGATGGGATTTCTTAGAAGAATGTTGAAAGTTCCCTGGACAGCTAAAAAGACCAATGAGGAAGTTCTCAAAGAGGACAACACAAAAAGGGAGCTCCTAAAAAAAACATCAGAAAGAAGCAATGAACATTTTTCGGGCACATCATGAGAAGAGGAAAGTTGGAATACTTGGTTACAGCTGGCAAAATAAAAGGAAAGAGAGATCGCGGACGACAAAGAGAGAAAATACTGGATAGCTTGGTGTCATGGCATGGAAAACAGTCAACAGCGGAACTTATACGATGCACTGTAGATAGAAGATTGTGGAAGGACATGATCACCTACTCCAACAGGTATGGCTTTATGAGAAATACCTCTACTAGACATACAATCTTACATATCATCATCAAGTACCAGGCCGACTGGCGTAGATGATCATGTCTCTCCACAACTTTCGATCACGACAGTTATTTATCATTTCTGTTGTTGACCTTCTGCCAAGCCATTCTTTTAAGCTGTCTGGTATTTTTTTCTCTTTGCTCCCCTCTATCTCTTCGTCCCTCAATTTTCCCAGTTGTTACAATATATTCCAGCTGGTCTCTTCTCATTACATGGCCAAAAATGATGATTGTTTCTTCCTAATATTGGAAATTAGCTCTCTTCTTGCTTTGACCTCTTTCAGAACATTTTCATTATTCTTCTTAGCTGTCCATGGTATTCTCAACATTCTTTTGTAAAACAACATTTCTACATACTCTAGTGATAGAGATTTTCTTGTATGTTGTCCTATTGTCCATGATTCGCATCCATATGTTAAGACTGGCTCTACATAACATTTAAGAACTATTTTTCTAGTTTCTATTGTCAAAAATGGATTGCATAGTATCTTCCTCATTTTCTGGAAAGCTGCTTTTCCCTGTGCCATTCTACATTTCACCTCTTTTGTACATCTTCCGTCTGAGGTTAACAAAGTTCCCAAATATTTAAATTCATTTACCTGTTTTAATATTGTTCCACGTGTCCTTATTTTGCACTGAGGTGATGTCTTTTTCTTTTTTGTTGCCTTTACTAATCTTACATATATCTGGGTAGTCATTTAGATAAAGAGGGAAGAACAGAAAATGATACCAAAATAAGGATATCAAAAGCAAAAGGATCGTTTGTTGCACTGGGAAACATATGGAAGTCCAAAGAAATTAAGTCAAATTACAAAAATAAAAATTTTCAGCTCCAATGTTAAGTCAGTCCTATTATGTGGCTGTGAAACATGGAGAACAAAATTGACAATCATGAAGATACAGACTTTCATTAATGGATGTTTACGCAGAATAAAAAGATGGAAAAGACAGGACAAAATCACTAACATAGAATTGTGGAAATTTACCAGTCACATTCATTGGATAAAGAGATACAGCGAAGACGATGGCGCTGGATAGGACACGCACTACAGAACCCAACTGAGAGTATTACACAACAGGCCCTTTTTTTGGAATCCCGAGGGGAAAAGACGAAGAGGTAGACCAAGAAATTCTTGGAGAAGACAGAGAGAAGCAGAAAGGCAGATGATGGGGAAGACATGGAATGATCTTAAAAGAGTGGCAAGAAACAGAACGACTTGGAAAGTGTTTGTTGAAGACCTATGCTCTACATGGAACTAAAAAGGTAGAAGAAGAAAACTGTGGTTAGAAAATTGTTGAAGGACATGATCGCCTACTCCAACCGGTATGGCACGTGATGAATGTGTCGAGTTGCATGTCTCCTGGCAAAACGCTGTGTTAAGAGGTACGGGTTCGATCCTTGTTTTTGGGAATCCATTGTTTTTCTTTTTTTTTTTTCTGATCCAAGATTCCCAATCTAGGAACTTGAACTGACAGCGGTCAACGACCCATAGCTGACTGCATGCGTCAGGATAGGCGATCAACTGAGCTGATCAATACCCTGCATCTCTGTGTCTTTCTCCGAATGCTGTAAACAATATCCCTGTCTGTATGTCTTTCTCCGAATGCTGTAAACAATATCCCTGTCTGTATGTCTTTCACCGAATGCTGTAAACAATATCCCTGTCTGTATGTCTTTCACCGAATGCTGTAAACAATATCCCTGTCTGTATGTCTTTCTCTGAATGCTGTAAACAATATCCCTGTCTGCATGTCTTTCACCGAATGCTGTAAACAATATCCCTGTCTGCATGTCTTTCACCGAATGCTGTAAACAATATCCCTGTCTGCATGTCTTTCACCGAATGCTGTAAACAATATCCCTGTCTGTATGTCTTTCACCGAATGCTGTAAACAATATCCCTGTCTCTGTGCTACATTTATTTTGTTATAATTATTACACAATAACTGCCCCCATGTGTTTAATGGGTAAATGGCCATCTCTTATTAGAATCATAGTGGACAGAGAGCAAACGATGAATAATGCGGCTGATATTTAGTGGAACAGGAGAACGGGTGTGGAGGCGTGGTTGGTGATAAATAGACAGACAGATCAGATACCAATTTGAGGGGAATAATTAAGTCAGGTGTGTAATATTGTTGTGGTAAATGTCTTGTTAAACAGACAGACTTTGGAAAAGAAATAAAAACAAAATCCAAGAAAACGCAGATTAATAAACAGACCAACATTGAGATAGAAAGAAACACAAAAAACAGCGATGAAAGTAGATACTAATAAACAAACTGACTTTGAGACAGAAAGAAACAACAACAAAAAAAAATATATTGATTTTGAGATAGAAAGAAACAGAAAGAAAAGTCAATAAAACAAACATTAGTAGACATATTGACTTCGAGAAAGAAGGAAACAACCGAATTAAAAACAGTAATAAAAAGATTGATTTTGATATAAAAAAATTAAAAAAAGAAAGAAACAGCCAAGGAAAAAAAAAACATTGATAAACAAGATGACATAAAAATGCCAACATAAAAGTAACAAAGAAACTGACTTTTAAGAACACAAATTCAGAATTTAACAAACTATCTGACAATACAAACAGCAGGTGTTGTGAAACGAACCTGCAATAAGTGAAAAATTGTTTGAGTCTTACTCATGTCTTTACAGTACCACTCTGTTTGGCTTACAGTACATCTCGTTGTCAGTACCACTCTGTTTGACTTACAGTACATTTCCTTCACAGTTCCACTCTGTTTGACTTACAGTACATTTCCTTTACAGTACCACTCTGTTTGGCTTACAGTACATCTCCTTTTAGTACCACTCTGTTTGACGTACAGTACATCTCCTTTACAGTACCACTCTGTTTGACGTACAGTACATCTCCTTTACAGTACCACTCTGTTTGACGTACAGTACATCTCCTTTACAGTACCACTCTGTTTGACGTGCAGTACATCTCCTTTACAGTACCACTCTGTTTGACGTACAGTACATCTCCTTTACAGTACCACTCTGTTTGACGTACAGTACGTCTCCTTTCAGTACCACTCTGTTTGACGTACACTACATCTTCTTTACAATACCACTCTGTTTGACGTACAGTACATCTCCTTTACAGTACCACTCTGTTTGACGTACAGTACATCTCCTTTACAGTACCACTCTGTTTGACGTACAGTACTCCTCCATATGAGTTATTCTTATCAAAGTTATATTTTCCCTTTCTCTACATGTCTACTCTTCGTATTTTATTGACTATCAATTACTTTGATTGTTCCAGGATCTCTTTCCACTAAGGTTCTATCATACGATAGAAAAAATAGTTTCTGCTATACATGACAGCTAAAGTAAACATCAGCAGAAGAATAACAAAAGTAACGAACAAAATACTAACCAACAAACATTGATAAACAAGCATATGTACTTTAACAAACAAACATTGATAAACAAGCATATGTACTTTAACAAACAAACATTGATAAACAAGCATATGTACTTTAACAAACAAACATTGATAAACAAGCATATGTACTTTAACAAACAAACATTGATAAACAAGCATATGTACTTTAACAAACAAACATTGATAAACAAGCATATGCACTTTAACAAACATTGATAAACAAGCATATGTACTTTAACAAACAAACATTGATAAACAAGCATATGTACTTTAACAAACAAACATTGATAAACAAACATATGTACTTTAACAAACAAACATTGATAAACAAACATATGTACTTTAACAAACAAACATTGATAAACAAGCATATGTACTTTAACAAACAAACATTGATAAACAAGCATATGTACTTTAACAAACAAACATTGATAAACAAGCATATGTACTTTAACAAACAAACATTGATAAACAAGCATATGTACTTTAACAAACAAACATTGATAAACAAGCATATGTACTTTAACAAACAAACATTGATAAACAAACATATGTACTTTAACAAACAAACATTGATAAACAAACATATGTACTTTAACAAACAAACATTGATAAACAAGCATATGTACTTTAACAAACAAACATTGATAAACAAACATATGTACTTTAACAAACAAACATTGATAAACAAACATATGTACTTTAACAAACAAACATTGATAAATAAGCATATGTACTTTAACAAACAAACATTGATAAACAAACATATGTACTTTAACAAACAAACATTGATAAACAAACATATGTACTTTAACAAACAAACATTGATAAACAAGCATATGTACTTTAACAAACAAACAAATAAATAAGCACTTTAATGGTTTTTTTTATTTCTTGAGAATTTCGTACAAACACAACATACAATATGCGTCACGACGTCCACCACACCCTCAACCAACGCAACAACAACATCCTTATAACATGACAACACACTCTCTCCTCACCACAAATTGATCCCTATTCAACTCGAACACAAAGCTGTACACAGCTTCAATAACACGGCTTGACTGTTAATTCCAAACGACTTCTAATAACTTATCGACACCTCGTGATATATGCCCCAATATGCCAATATCTTTCCCCATAAATATTTCTAGACGAGGCTAGAAGCGAGGGCTTCTAAACTCACTCAATTGAGCACCGTTTTAATGACGTCAATAAGCGACAAATAATGACGTCGATTTACGGAGATTACAGATTCTCCCAAAAAATTGTTCACGATACATTTCACATGCAATGTTCAGAACAGCAAAGATAATACACATATTCACAATAAGAGTTAAGCATGGCTGCCGCGTTTGAGTGGAGACCAAATGTGCATTTAATGTCATGGCCGCCTTTTATATGATCTTACATCTCGATCGAGATTATTTCTTGGAAAACCGTTCCAGCGTTCATTTCTGAACAGATCGTTCAAGTTTAGCATTTTCAAAACCGGATCGGTGCCGTTTTTCCGGCCGCCTTTGTACACCCTGTTTATTTACGGCATGTGAATAAAAGATGGGGAGAGATATTAATGTATCCATCAGGTTAGATGGTTTACCGTATGGAAAATAACATTCATACATGGCTGTGGAAAGTACGTTGTCAGTTTTAATTTCAGTGTTTTTGTTCCAATTTCCAAAGAAGCTTTGATCGGCCCTCACAATATGATTAGGATTTCTCGACATCGCCTCGGTTGAGATCTCTATAACTTTTGACCCGAGCAACTCTCACATCAATCATTTTATTCTAAAGGGCAACCGAGACCTGGTCTTTTGTTATAGGCGTTGGCGACACTGACGATACATCATGAGCCATGTCACGGCACCGGAAGTACTTTGCCCGTTGTATAAAAATTGCATTGACTAATCTCATACTTGACGCATTAGCCCTCGTCGCTTGACGAGATTTTCCTCGGATTGAATCTGGAAACAAATCAGTAGAAGCCAGCGGTTCTTAAAATCGTTGAGCTCCCGTCTTTTGGTTTTCCTAAACTCTATCACCTCACCCATTTGTTTTCCTAAACTCTATCATCTCGCCTATATGTTTTCTGAACTTTTAAACCTCGCCTATTTGTTTTCCTAAACTTCTTTACCTCGCCTATTTGTTTTCCTAAACTTCTTTACCTCGCCTATTTGTTTTCCTAAACTTCTTTACCTCGCCTATGTGTTTTCCTAAACTTCTTTACCTCGCCTATTTGTTTTCCTAAACTTCTTTACCTCGCCTATTTGTTTTCCTAAACGCTTTAACCTCGCCTATTTGTTTTCCTAAACTCTTTAACCTCGCCTATTTGTTTTCCTAAACTCTTTAACCTCGCCTATTTGTTTTCCTAAACTCTTTAACCTCGCCTATTTGTTTTCCTAAACTTATTTACCTCGCCTATTTGTTTTCCTAAACTTCTTTACCTCGCCTATTTGTTTTCCTAAACTTCTTTACCTCGCCTATTTGTTTTCCTAAACTCTTTAACCTCGCCTATTTGTTTATAAACTCTTTCACTTTTCCTATGTATTGCCACAAACTTTGTGCAACTCCTCTATTTGTTGCATTATATCACCACTCCTATTCTTTTTATCATAAACTCTTTTATCACTCATAATTGTTGCCAGAAACTCTTTAAGCTCATCCCTTCACGATCGTAAACTCTACCGCACTGTATTTTTAATGAATTCACAAACTGTGTCCGGTCTGCTTCTTATCTCATTATACCGAGTATTGAAAATAGGCACCGCACTGTAAAACTCAGATTTTGTGTGTGTGAAAAATCCTTCTCTTTATAGCTAAAATATTCTACTTTTTCCAATATAATGTCCTACGTCTTTTAATAGAATGTCCTACTTTTCCCAATAGAGTGTTCTACTTTTTTCAAATAGAATGTCCTACTTTGTTCAATAAAAAATCTTTCTATTCTCTAATTAAAATGTCTTATTGTTGAAAAAAAATAAAATGTCCAATTTTCCAGTAAAACTCGCCTTTTTTGTCCATGAAATTGTCTAGCTTTTTTTTATGTAACTAAATGTCCTGCTTTTCATTGTTAACCATATGGTTGTCCTACTCGCATATCCCACATATGAGTCCTCTCATAATTTCTATTCCCCCACCTCCTATTTTTTGTTTGCGTTCACCCTACTCGTTTTGCCTTCCATTAATCAAACGGGATTTAATACTTGTGGTTACGGTTTAAAGAGAGTTGTAATATTTACGCCCAGTGCATCCGATATGAGTGCTCCATATTGTGGAGATTGGATTTATTTTCTCTTTGAGATCCCTGATCCTTTAACAAGACAAAAGTCTGTTTTTTTCAGTTCACAATTGAGAAGTGGAATAGGATCTTGACCAGTTTTGGTTCACTTGCATAATCAATTAGCTGAAATCAGCGACTGCTTTTATATTTTGACTGTTTGACATCTTGTTTAGCACATTGACGTTATATGCTTTACCTTACCACTATTTTGCTACTCTCTAAACTTGTCGTCACACTCATTTTAATGTCATTAATTAAACCACGTCGGTGCCTCGGTTTATGAAACATGAACGTCTAAATACACATTTAAATATAGGAGAACGTCTACAGGTACATATTCCGACACAGCCACAGCAACTTTCGTACGACTAACTTCATGCCCCTGTTCTTCTTCATCATTAACCTTTTATTCCTCTTCTCCCCTTTCTTCTCCTCCTTCTTCTTCATCCTCCTCCTTCTATTCTTCTTATCTTCATCTTCTACCTTTCAGCTCCCTGTGGAGCATAGGTCTTCAACAAACACTTTCCAAGTCGTTCTGTTTCTTGCCATTCTTTTAAGATCATTCCATGTCTTCCCGATCATCTTCATCTCTGCTTCTATCTGTCTTCTCTAAGAATTTCTTGGTCTTCCTCTTTTGTCTTTTCCCCTGGGGATTCCAAAAAAGGGCCTATTGTGTAATACTTTTAGTTAGCTTCCGCAGTGTATGTCCTATCCAGCGTCATCGTCTTCGCTGTATCTCTTTATCTACTGTCGTTTCTTTGACTTGTCCATGTTTGTGAAGTTTTTTCGGCTCATTATTTTACAGTATGGGATAGCTAGTCCCACGCCCAACCCTCCTTAGTCGCCTTTTACGAACATGCCTGGTAGGGTACAGAGTCACTATTTTTTACTCCCCTTTCGGGCCCCGGCAGCGCACTTCTTTTTTCTACTCCTCTTTTTTTTCTTATTGTCTTCATAATAATCGTCTCCTTCTTTCTCCTCTTTTAATTCTTCTTCTTTTCTTCATCATCATCATCATCATCATTATTATTTTATTTTTCTTCTCCTACAGCAGCATCATCATCATTACCATCTTCTTCATCTTCTTCGATTTGTGTATTGAGTTTACATTGTCCAGTTCTATGCCCATGTTGTCGAGCTGGTTAATGTGGCAACATATTAAAGAGATCAAGAAGATTAAGTTAAATAAAATAAATAAAAACTACGGAACTACAAACGTGTAGTAGAAAAAATAGAATATACAATACATCCAACAAGAGGAGCCAAAGAGGAACGTATTGACGCATACACCACACTCAAATCGCAGCAGTGGCGCAATATTGCACATGTTGAGAACCGTTGATAATGGCCACTGAAAGCGGTTTTCAAAATAGGTTCATGATCACAAAGAGAGCTGAACAAAAAGTGGAAACATCATAAGAAGGACCTAACCAAACCAATGGTGCAGACCAGATGTGATCGTTAATGTCTAAATGCAAAATATTCAACTTTGAGAACAAGGGTAAAATTGACAAACAAATTGATGGAGTTTATGCAGGGGCGTAGTCGGTGGATCAATTTCCTTTCAGTGCAGGGCGGGGGAAGGGCACAATTTCGCTGTGACTTCTTCTCGTTCTTTCCTTCCTTATTTGCCTTTCAGAGTCGAGGGGAGATATAGCTTGTGGTCTTTTGTTTTTCTGTTCGCCTCTGCTGCTGTTATGTTTCCTTGTTTTTCTAATATTCTAACAATACACCTTTTTCGTGGTCGGCCCTTGAGTCTGCTGTTCTCGTAACGTCGTGTAAAGGTTCGTTGTGTTGTGTTTTGATCTTTCTGCCTTGTCACGTGGCTAAACAATTTTTCTCAGTTCTTCATCTCTGATCTTATCTGTCAGACTGTTTCCTGTCATTCGTCTGACACATTTAATCTCAGTAGAGGTTATTTTTTATATTGTTACTGCATTTTAGGATCCAGGTCTGACATTGGTAGCACAACGTTAGGCTGAAGATTGTATTGCAGAGTGCCCGTTTTGGCTCTAGAGTTATTTTTTTGTTTGACAATAGTGGTGCTAACTGTCCAATGATTTGACAAGCTTTGTTGCAAAGGCCGCTTTGGCGTATTTATAATGATACTAAGTATCGTCATTGATGAGTGCAATGATACTAAGTATCGTCATTGATGAGTGCAATGATACTAAGTATCGTCATTGATGAGTGCAATGATACTAAGTATCGTCATTGATGAGTGCAATGGTACTAAGTATCGTCATTGATGAGTGCAATGGTACTAAGTGTCGTCATTGATAAGTGCAATGGTACTAAGTGTCGTCATTGATGAGTGCAATGGTACTAAGTATCATCATTGATAAGTGCAATGGTACTAAGTGTCGTCATTGATGAGTGCAATGGTACTAAGTGTCGTCAATTATGAGTGCAATGGTACTAAGTGTCGTCATTGATAAGTGCAATGGTACTAAGTGTAGTCATTGATAAGTGCAATGGTACTAAGTGTCGCCATTGATGAGTGCAATGGTACTAAGTGTCGACATTGATAAGTGCAATGGTACTAAGTGTCGTCATTGATAAGTGCAATGGTACTAAGTGTCGTCATTGATAAGTGCAATGGTACTAAGTGTCGTCATTGATAAGTGCAATGGTACTAAGTATCGTCATTGATGAGTGCAATGGTACTAAGTGTCGTCATTGATAAGTGCAATGGTACTAAGTGTCGTCATTGATGAGTGCAATGGTACTAAGTGTCGTCATTGATAAGTGCAATGGTACTAAGTGTCGTCATTGATGAGTGCAATGGTACTAAGTGTCGTCATTGATAAGTGCAATGGTACTAAGTGTCGTCATTGATAAGTGCAATGGTACTAAGTGTCGTCATTGATAAGTGCAATGGTACTAAGTGTCGCCATTGATGAGTGCAATGGTACTAAGTGTCGACATTGATGAGTGCAATGGTACTAAGTGTCGTCATTGATAAGTGCAATGGTACTAAGTGTCGTCATTGATAAGTGCAATGGTACTAAGTGTCGTCATTGATAAGTGCAATGGTACTAAGTGTCGTCATTGATAAGTGCAATGGTACTAAGTGTCGTCATTGATAAGTGCAATGGTACTAAGTGTCGCCATTGATAAGTGCAATGGTACTAAGTGTCGTCATTGATAAGTGCAATGGTACTAAGTGTCGCCATTGATAAGTGCAATGGTACTAAGTGTCGTCATTGATAAGTGCAATGGTACTAAGTGTCGTCATTGATGAGTGCAATGGTCCTAAGTGTCGTAATTGATGAGTGCAATGGTACTAAGTGTCGCCATTGATAAGTGCAATGGTACTATGTGTCGTCATTGATGAGTGCAATGGTACTAAGTGTCGCCATTGATGAGTGCAATGTTACTAAGTGTCGTCATTGATGAGTGCAATGGTACTAAGTGTCGTCATTGATGAGTGCAATGGTACTAAGTGTCGCCATTGATGAGTGCAATGGTACTAAGTGTCGTCATTGATAAGAGCAATGGTACTAAGTATCGTCATTGATGTGTGCAATGGTACTAAGTATCGTCATTGATGAGTGCAATGGTACTAAGTGTCGTCATTGATGAGTGCAATGGTATTAAGTGTCGCCATTGATAAGTGCAATGTTTCTAAGTGTCGTCATTGATAAGTGCAATGGTACTAAGTGTCGTCATTGATAAGTGCAATGGTACTAAGTGTCGTCAATTATGAGTGCAATGTTACTAAGTGTCGTCATTGATAAGTTCCAATGGTACTAAGTGTCGTCATTGATAAGTGCAATGGTACAAAGTGTCGCCATTGATAAGTGCAATGGTACTAAGTGTCGTCATTGATAAGTGCAATGGTACTAAGTGTCGTCATTGATGAGTACAATGGTACTAAGTGTCGTCATTGATAAGTGCAATAGTACTAAGTATCGTCATTCATGAGTGCAATGGTACTAAGTGTCGTCATTGATAAGTGCAATGGTACTAAGTGTCGTCATTGATAAGTGCAATGGTACTAAGTATCGTCATTGATGAGTGCAATGGTACTAAGTGTCGTCATTGATAAGTGCAATGGTACTAAGTGTCATCAATGATAAGTGCAATGGTACTAAGTGTCGTCATTGATGAGTGCAATGGTACTAAGTGTCGTCATTGATGAGTGCAATGGTACTAAGTGTCGCCATTCATAAGTGCAATGGTACTAAGTGCCGCCATTGATAAGTGCAATGGTACTAAGTGTCGCCATTGATAAGTGCAATGGTCCTAAGTGTCGTCATTGATGAGTGCAATGGTACTAAGTGTCGCCATTGATAAGTGCAATGGTACTATGTGTCGTCATTGATGAGTGCAATGGTACTAAGTGTCGCCATTGATGAGTGCAATGTTACTAAGTGTCGTTATTGATGAGTGCAATGGTACTAAGTGTCGTCATTGATAAGAGCAATGGTACTAAGTGTCGTCATTGATGAGTGCAATGGTACTAAGTGTCGCCATTGATAAGTGCAATGGTACTAAGTGTCGTCAATTATGAGTGCAATGTTACTAAGTGTCGTCATTGATAAGTGCAATGGTATTAAGTGTCGCCATTGATGAGTGCAATGGTACTAAGTGTCGTCAATTATGAGTGCAATGTTACTAAGTGTCGTCATTGATAAGTGCAATGGTACTAAGTGTCGTCATTGATGAGTGCAATGGTATTAAGTGTAGTCAATTATGAGTGCAATGTTACTAAGTGTCGTCCTTGATAAGTGCAATGGTACTAAGTGTCGTCATTGATGAGTGCAATGGTACTAAGTGTCGTCAATTATGAGTGCAATGGTACTAAGTGTCGTCATTGATAAGTGCAATGGTACTAAGTGTCGTCATTGATAAGTGCAATGGTACTAAGTGTCGTCAATTATGAGTGCAATGTTACTAAGTGTCGTCATTGATAAGTGCAATGGTACTAAGTGTCGTCATTGATGAGTGCAATGGTACTAAGTGTCGTCAATTATGAGTGCAATGTTACTAAGTGTCGTCATTGATAAGTGCAATGGTACTAAGTGTCGCTATTGATAAGTGCAATGGTACTAAGTGTCGTCATTGATAAGTGCAATGGTACTAAGTGTCGTCAATTATGAGTGCAATGTTACTAAGTGTCGTCATTGATAAGTGCAATGGTACTAAGTGTCGTCATTGATAAGTGCAATTGTACTAAGTGTCGCCATTGATGAGTGCAATGTTACTAAGTGTCGTCATTGATGAGTGCAATGGTACTAAATGCCGTCAATGAAGAGTGCATTGTTACTAAGTGTCGTCATTGGTGAGTGCAATGTTACTAAGTGTCGTCATTGATGAGTGCAATGGTACTAAATGCCGTCAATGATGAGTGCAATGGTAATATGTGTCGCCATTGATGAGTGCAATGTTACTAAGTGTCGTCATTGATGAGTGCAATGGTACTATGTGTCGTCATTGATAAGTGTAATTGTACTAAGTGTCGCAAGGTGGAGCTCCCGTTTAGCCCAGATATCAGGGTTACGTGAAGCCATTGGAGCAGGTGGTGGATGGTGTTGTGGGAGCAGCCGACAAGTAGTGTCGGTTATGGTCCCCACACCGCGATGGCAGGCAGAGGATCTCATGTATAGAGACAATGGCTGCGATCTCCGACTAGTACAGTCACTGCCAAGAATGAAAGGAATGGCAAACTACCTTCTTATATTGCCTACAATAATCATGTCAAAAAATTCCACTGCGATATAAAAACAGACGATTTTGCTATTAGTGTCCATGTTTGTCATTCATAGTATTGTGTTGGGAAGGGAATTATGTTATACAAGTATGTCGTTATTTTGTTGTCGTGTGCTTGGTTGTTGTACAAGATTCCATTGATTTGTCAGTTGCTTTTTGTAGCTCACGTTCTGTCATAGTCTTTGCTTGCTTCCGCGAGTTATCCCGATAACTAAATGAATACACCTCTTCATCATCCGCCCTTAAATGGACGTTAATTGGCGTGTATATGTTGTGTTTTGGTTTACAGTATAACAGTGATATTTCCGCCTTTCGGCCCAGCACATCCGACTTCAGCATGTTATTTTTGAGTACCGGGCTGTCTTCCTTCATCGGTCCCTACTCGTTTCGCCAGACTGGACAGGTTAGTCTGTTTCCAGAGGTACCATGGGGAGGTGGAGCTGGGTCTGGATGGTTCTGGTTCACCGATCCTTGCACAATCTATCAGCTGTGGGTCGCTGACAACCTACAACTCGGCTCATGTCAGGCGTCTTTGTCTTTCTTTCGAGTGGTTCGATGCTTGAAGCGACACTATCCAGAAGTCTCCGAACACTTCTGGACACGCGGCCGAGCACATATGGGTGAAAACTCGCGTGCTAAGACGCCGATTAGAGTTTCGCGCTCTACCTTTACTATTACCTTACCTTTACCTTTACCTTTTTACCTTTACCTTTACCTTTACCTTTACCTTTACCTTTACCTTTACCTTTACCTTTACCTTTACCCGTACCTTACATTTACCCTTACCTTACCTTACCTTACCTTTACTTTACCTTTACATTACCTTGTATTACTTTACCTTTACTTTTACTTTTATCTTTACCTTTACTATTACCTTACCTTTACCCGTACCTTACCTTTACCCTTACCTTACCTTACCTTTACTTTAACTTACCTTACCTTTACCTTTACTTTACCTTTACATTACCTTATATTACTTTACCTTTATTTTTACTTTTATCTTTACCTTTACTTTTACCTTTATCTTACCCTTACCCTTACCTTTACCTTTACCGTACCCTTACCTATACCTTTACCGTACCGTTACCGTTACCTTTACGTTTACCTTTATCTTACCCTTACCCTTACCTTTACCATTACCTGTACCTTACCCTTACCTTTACTTTTACCGTTATCCTACCCTTACCCTTACCTTTACCATTAACTGTACCTTACCCTTACCCTTACCCTTACCTTTACCTTTACCTTTACCTTACCCTTACCCTTACCTTTACCTTTACCTTTACCTTTACCTTACCATTACCTTTACCTTTACCTTTACCTTTACCCGTACCTTACATTTACCCTTACCTTACCTTACCTTACCTTTACTTTTCCTTTACATTACCTTGTATTACTTTACCTTTACTTTTACTTTTATCTTTACCTTTACTATTACCTTACCTTTACCCGTACCTTACCTTTACCCTTACCTTACCTTACCTTTACTTTAACTTACCTTACCTTTACCTTTACTTTACCTTTACATTACCTTATATTACTTTACCTTTATTTTTACTTTTATCTTTACCTTTACTTTTACCTTTATCTTACCCTTACCCTTACCTTTACCTTTACCGCACCCTTACCTATACCTTTACCGTACCGTTACCGTTACCTTTACGTTTACCTTTATCTTACCCTTACCCTTACCTTTACCATTACCTGTACCTTACCCTTACCTTTACTTTTACCGTTATCCTACCCTTACCCTTACCTTTACCATTAACTGTACCTTACCCTTACCCTTACCTTTACCTTTACCTTACCCTTACCCTTACCCTTACCCTTACCCTTACCTTTACCTTTACCTTTACCTTTACCTTTACCTTTACCTTTACCTTTACCTTTACCTTTACCTTACCATTACCTTTACCTTTACCTTACCCTTACCTTTACCTTTATATTCTACTTCATCACGGAATTTGTTTTATTTGTTAAGGTCAAGGCTACTCACTTGGTCAGACTGGCTTGTTTACAGCTAGAGTCACTGCGAAGAGGCGGTGTAGGGCCTCGATCATTCTGGTTCACTGATCAATTAATCAGGTATGAATCGCTAACAGGTGCTGATGTGTTACCAGTAGACAAAGAAAAATAAATGAATATGATTAGGGAGGGGAAACATCCGTGACGATAGATCAGTGAATCAATTCAAAGGAAGAGGTATGTTTACAATAAATTAATTCAGAGGAAGGGGTATGTTTACAATAAATTAATTCAGAGGAAGGGGTATGTTTACAATAAATTAATTCAGAGGAAGGGGTATGTTTACAATAAATTAATTCAGAGGAAGGGGTATGTTTACAATAAATTAATTCAGAGGAAGGGGTATGTTTACAATAAATTAATTCAGAGGAAGGGGTATGTTTACAATAAATTAATTCAGAGGAAGGGGTATGTTTACAATAAATTAATACAGAGGAAGGGGTATGTTTACAATAAATTAATTCAGAGGAAGGGGTATGTTTACAATAAATTAATTCAGAGGAAGAGGTATGTTTACAATAAATCAATACAGAGGAAGAGGTATGTTTACAATAAATTAATACAGAGGAAGAGGTATGTTTACAATAAATCAATACAGAGGAAGAGGTATGTTTACAATAAATTAATACAGAGGAAGAGGTATGTTTACAATAAATCAATTCAGAGGAAGAGGTATGTTTACAGTACTCGGAAAAAAAATGGCAAATAATCAACAACAGAAAAAAAATATGGAGTACTGTAATGTCCTCTTCCTCTGAATTGATTTACTGATAATCGCCTCGGAAGTTTCCCTCTATAATAATATTCATGTATTATTATTTGTCTCCTATATTTACAATAACAAGAAACAAATTACAAATATTTAACAACAGACAAAAAAAAAACAAAGAACAAAACAAATTACAAATAATGAACAACAGAAAAAAAACAAAGAACAAAATCAAATTACAAATAATGAACAACAGAAAAAAACAAAGAACAAAACAAATTACAAATAATTGACAATAGACAAAAACAAAGAACAAAACAAATTACAAATAATTGATAATAGACAAAAACAAAGAACAATAGATTGTCCGAAACAGGATCGAACCCGTACTTGTCGGCACAGCCCTTTTCTATGAGCACCAAACGCTAGGGCACATGGCCATCTCAGCTACCTACTACAGATTCGATCTTGCATCGGAGCCTCTATTGTTCATTGCTTTCTCTTTGTTTTATGTTGTTGATTTTGTGGTTATTTTCTGTGTGTTGTAAATGTACCTATTCCTTTGAAATGGTTCACTGATCTATTAGCATAATGCTCATTACCTCCGTGTCGTGGTATAATCTACATATACATATTTTTTTTTAAATCGGATGACAGTAATCATCACCATCATGCAGCATAAAAATAAACGAGACAAATCTGAAACAAGTGCAACGTTTCAAATACTTGGGCACAATAATAGCATCAGATGGGAGATGCACCACAGAAATAAAAAAAAAAAAGAATAGCTCAGGCCAAAATAGCATTTCAGAAAATGAAAAATATCTTATGAAACAAATCTATGTCAATAGAAATGAGAAAGAGAATTCATCGGTGCTATATAGAACCAATTCTGACCTATGGAAGCGAATCAAGGACAGTAGACAAACAAATGAAAAGACGATTAGAGGCCACAGAGATGGGATTTCTCAGAAGAATGGTGAAAGTTCCATGGACAGCTAAAAAGACCAATGAGAAAGTTCTCAAAGAGGCCAACACAAAAAGGGAGCTCTTAAAAAAACATCAGAAAGAAGCAATCAACATTTTGTGGGCACATCATAAGAAGAGGAAAGTTGGAATACTTGGTTACAACTGGCAAAATAAAAGGAAAGAGAGATCGCGGGCGACAAAGAGAGAAAATACTGGATAGCTTGGTGTCACAGCATGGAAAACAGTCAACAACAGAACTCATACGATGCACTGTGGATAGAAGATTGTGGAAGGACATGATCGCCCACGCCAACCGGTACTGCACATGATGATGATGATGATGATGATGACGATGATGATGATGATGATGATGACGACGACGACGATGATGATGACGACGACGACGACGATGACGACGATGATGAAGATGATGATGATGATGATGACGATGATGACAGTACATAAAAATAAAAGAAAAAAAGTAAAGATCATCATCAGGCGTATATGGCGTATAGGGAATATGGTGTTAGTGACCACACATTTTACAGACCTTCGGCGCATGGTTTTTGGGCCCGTGCCGCTTTACTTTCCCAGAAAAAAATCCGGTACCCATTAAAGGCTGGGTGAACCGGAAGCCGTCGGTTGGGATCCAACCCTACCTCTTGTCCTTTGTAGTCCAGTTCACTAACCACTGAGCTATCGCGGCTCCCACATGATAGAAGACTCGGCGACAATAAAAATTGGTAGTGTCAAGGAGAAAGGAGCTGAAAAATAGTGGAAACTGGGATAAAGAAAGAAATATCACTGAAAGAAAGTAAGAATGGAATAGTCAAGTAAAGTAAAGTACCCCCTTCACGCCAAGTGGCGTAAAGGGAAATATGGTGTTAGTGACCCTATATTTTACAGACCTTCAGCACATGATTTTTGGGGTAATGTGGTCGGTATTACGCCCGTGCTGCTTTACTTTCCCAGAAAAAAATCCGGTACCCATTTAAGGCTGGGTGAACCCGAAAGCCGTCAGTTGGGATCGAGCCCTACCCCTTGTCCTTTGTAGTCCAGTTCACTAACCACTGAGCTATCGCGGCTCCAAAGAATGACATGAATAAAGAAAATTTAAAAAATAATCAATGAAAGAAAGAAAGAAAGAAAGAAAGAAAAAAAGAAAGAAGGAAAGAAAGAAAGTAAGAAAGAAAAGTGTAAAATAATGTAAATAAAATATTGTAAAAAAAAAAAAACTTGAGAATTTAAAGATAAGAAAAGACAATTAAATTAAGGAACGTAAAAGACAAAAAAAAAAGGTGTTAAAAATTAAATTAGGTAGTTATTACAGTGTGCGCGAATGGTGTGGACGCGTAGGAAAGAAGACTTGGTAACAAAGACCAAAATAAAACAAAATGTATCACAGTAAAGGGGACAGTAAGAAATATAGAATAAAAATATTCTGTTTATTCCACTGTTTGTGATAACAGGCAAATGTGGAACCCGAGGAATTAAACAGCAAAATAAAAGTATAATCATCCTCACCATCATTAAGTGCCGTTTCCGCATCGAAGGTTGGCTACCATGGAGCGCCATTCCACTCTGTCTCTTGCTTTGATGGTGTAGATTGTCATAGGTTGACTTGTCCATCTTTTGATGTTACTCGTCCATGTTAGTCTTGGTCTGCATCTGCCACTTTTACTTTGTATTTTCCCTTCCAATATTACTTTTAGTAGGCTGTCGTGTCTTTTAACATGCCCTCAAAATTTCATTTGTCTTGTTCTAATTGTGTTTAGTAGTTCTCTTTTCATTTTTAGTTGTTTTAAAACTTCATCGTTTGTTTTCTTTTCCTTCCATCCAATTCTACCTATTCTTCTATAGATCCACATTTCAAAGGCATTAATTTTCTGTTCTGATTTCTTCTCTAATTTCCATGTTTCTGCACCATACATGAATATTGAGAAGTTGTAACATTTTGTTATTCTTTGCTTTAGCGCTGGTGTTATTTGTTTTGATGTTAATATATTTTTCATGGCATTCAAATTACTTTTTGCCATACCTATTCTTTTAAAGCATAATAGGGAGGGGGGAAAAAAAGTATGAAAGACTAATATCAAAGGGAGAACCTGCCCCATGAGCCAAGTTTGCAGGTCACGCCCTTGATTTTACGATCGACCCCGAATCATATTCACGAGTGTCGATAGCGTGGCTCTTTATAGCTGATACTAATTCATTGTTTGGGCTCATTTTACAGTAAACAACGAGGGAGCGCCGAGTGGCGTTATGATTCCTGAGTTACAGACCGCCCAGGAAGTGAGACAGAAAAAAAAGGTGATGCATTGCTATTTGAGTAGTGTGCCCTTGTGATGCTAATAAACAGCCTCTTAGGACTTCTCAAAAGGCGCTAAGGATAAAACAATTTGCTGCATTTTATTATCTCTGCTCAAAGAAGGTTAAGGAATTGAGAAAGTTAATTCAATATTGATTCTGTTAAATTTATCTCTTTGGCGATATTTAATTTTCAGAGGAAACAGAAGAGAGCTGTTGTTTGCTGTTTCTTTGTTTCTTTGTTTATGTGTTTCGGTGTTTGTGAGCAAGCGAGCATTGATGTGTTTTGTGTGGTGTTGTGTTGTGTTTTCTTTCTTCGAGTTTGTTTCAAAGTGGTTCGACTTTATAGACGAGGCATCGAATAATTGTGAACTTCTAAGGAACGAGTGTAAACGTGGTTTGAGCAGAAGCTTGAATAAGCCGTTACCTTTATTAATCTCCAGTAACTAAATTAAGTCCCTCTCTGTCCTATTGAGTTAGACTTTGCTAATAAATTACAAAAATACGCACAAAAATGTAATATCGTGCGGGGCGGCTAAGCAAAATAAAACATCTGAACATAAACATAAAATCACAAGTAATAGATTAACTAAAAAGAAAAACAAAGTAAGAATGGGATTTGGAGACTTCCTGGTTAGGGGCCTATTCTTCATTCTGCTCCAGTGGATCGCGTGGTGCTGTATTTGCCAGCAAAGTGTACGCTTTTTTTTTCTTCTATGTAATCGTGCACGAGATTGATTTTTCGTTGTTTTGTTATACTGATGAAGGTCTTCAAAATGATTGCTTTTTTTCCCCGTTCTGTTTCCATTTTACTCAAATTAAAGGGGAAAAAAATGCAAAAAAAAAAAAAGAAAATTGAAAAATACAATATTTAATTAGTCTATCTATTGTCCTTTCGAGCCGAAGACGGCACATAGGGCAGGACCACAATCTCAAAAACAGAAACCTTGCGTGCCAAAATGGCACATATTGTAGAGATCACTGCTTTCTAAAATCTATGGCTCTGTTTCCATAACAATACTTTTTACAATGACAGCTTGTCAAGCCATCGATCAATCTCCTTAGTCGCCTCTTACGATATGCCTGGAAGGTCACAGTGTCACTATTCTTTACCTCCCCCATAATGAGACCCCGGTAACACACGTATTTAATTAGTGGACGACACAAATTAGAACAACGTTTCGGCTCAATGGGCCTTCAGCAGGAACAAACATACAACAAACACACACACACACAGATATGTACTTAAAATAAAAATAAGAAAAGCTCGTACTTTTGTGCATTTTTTTTTACCTTACTCAAGTTAAGCTGTTACATTCAATTCTTTTCATAGAATCAGTTACACTGCAGTCGCGGTAGCCCCATACCTGCTCCACAGATCGTTCCAGAAATTCTCGAAGCGTATGCAGAGTGATCGTTCCTGTGAGATGTTGATTACAAATACATTGTTACATAATATGTTATGTCTAGTTCTACAAGAACTTCCGGTCAATATGGCGGATAGGGGACTGGAACCATTGAGACTCAGTCTGAACAAGCGTTCATATTTGCAATTTCCTCATATTTCAAGTTCGATATCCTGCCGGAGCTACTGAGTTTAGTGCTCAGTGCTGGCCTGTGTTTTTCATCCGGATCGTGCTTCGATATTCCGATTGCTCACGAGAAATGAAGATATCGTATGACAAAATACAATTCAGCTGCGTTCAATTTCGGTGGCCTTATGTATTTTGACGTGTGCTGTAGCGGCTATGATGGGAGGGGGTTGCAGCAGCCTTTCTTTGTTTGGGTCATTCAATGAAATGAGTTTTAATTCGGATGATTTCACTGGCACTGGAAATGAGCAAATATGGATTTTAATTCGTTTGCAGTGAAACCGGGGCCTTTGACTAACCATAACCATAACCATATTTCTCATCATCATCATGTGCCACACTGGTTGACGTAGGCGATCATGTCCTTCCACAATTTTCTATCCACAGTACATCGTATCAGTTCTGTTGTTGACTGTTTTCCGTGCCATGACACCAAGCTATCTAGTATTTTCTCTCTTTGTCGCCCGCGATCTCTTTCCTTTTATTTTGCCAGTTGTAACCAAGTATTCCAACTTTCCTCTTCTCATGATGTGCCCGAAAAATGTTGATTGTTTCTTTCTGATGTTTTTTAGGAGCTCTCTTCTTGTGTTGGCCTCTTTGAGAACTTTCTCATTGGTCTTTTTAGCTGTCCAAGGAACTTTCAACATTCTTCTGAGAAATCCCATCTCTGTGGCCTCTAATCGTCTTTTCATGTGTTTGTCTACTGTCCATGATTCGCTTCCATAGGTCAGAATTGGTTCTATATAGCACCGATGAACTCTCTTTCTCACTTCTAAAACATAGATAATTAGAAAATGATACAAAAATAAGGATATCAAAAGGAAGAGGATCTTTTGTTGCATTGGGAAACATATGGAAATCCAAAGAAATTAGGTTAAATACAAAAATAAAAATGTTCAACTCCAATGTTAAGTCAGTCCTATTATATGGCTGTGAATAATGGAGAACAACACAATTTGTAATCATGAAGATACAGAATTTCATTAATGGATGCTTACGCAGAATAAAAGGATTAAAATTGCAGGACAAAATCACTAACATAGAATTATGAAAATGTACCAGTCAAATACCAGTGGATAAAGAGATACAGCGAAGACGATGGCGCTGGATAGGACACACACTACGGAAGCCAACTGAGAGTATTACACAACAGGCTATTTTTGGAACAAATTTTCCTCCCAGAGGAAAAACAAACCTACTGAAGAACATTTGGAGATCCAAAGTTTTCCGTAAACAAACAAAACTTAGATTATTCAACTCCTGTGTGATACCAGTGCTGACATATGGATGTGATACCAGTGCTAACATATGGATGTGATACCAGTGCTAACATATGGATGTGATACCAGTGCTAACATATGGATGTGATACCAGTGCTGACATATGGATGTGATACCAGTGCTGACATATGGATGTGATACCAGTGCTAACATATGGATGTTATACCAGTGCTAACATATGGATGTGATACCAGTGCTAACATATGGATGTGATACCAGTGCTGACATATGGATGTGATACCAGTGCTGACATATGGATGTGATACCAGTGCTAATATAGGGATGTGAAAGATGGAAATCCACCCAGACTTTACATAGGAGATTAAATATCTTTGAAAACAAATGTCTACGTAGGATCTTAAACATAAGCTGGAAAAAAAAAACATTTCAAAAGAGTAGATAAAGGGCGAATCAAAATAAGAATATATGTCACGCTTTATAAGAAGAAAACTGTCATGTGCTGAGAATGAATGAAGAAATAGCTCCCCACCAGACCTTCATGTGGAAACCATCTGGTAAATGAAAAACAAGGTAGACCAAGAGAATCACTATGCAGGACAAGTACTAGGGAAGGCTCAACCAAGGGAATAAGAAACAACAAAGAAGTACAAGAACTAGCAGCAGATCGTTAATCGTAGAGAACTTTGACTTCCGCCGCATGTGCCATCTTCAGCCCGAGATTAAATGTAAAATACCTGCTGAGTGAGCCTGGAAGTTGTCAAATAGAATCGAACGCAACCTATTGTGATTAGCAGTCCAATTCACTAACCACTGAGCCACCAGGATCGCACAGCACAAGAATATTTTAATAAAATGAGAAATATATTATCCAATTATCGTTCAAAGTTAAAAATAGTCATATGTTAGTGTATGGAACCTGATATTTTTGATGATTACAAAACCTGGATAGTAAACAAAGAGATACAAGGTCGGTTAGAATCTGTGTCACTGGTAGCCAAAAACAACAACAAAAAACAAACAAAACAAAAAAAAAGTTAATAAGAAAGTACTAAAGAAGTAGATAATTGGAAGAAGATTTGATAAAGAAACTGGGAAAATGCGGTCAAGATTTGTGGGGAAAAATAGTCATATGTTAGTGTATGGAATCTGATATTTTTTATGATTACAAAACGTAGATAGTAAACAAAGAGATACAAGGTCGGTTAGAATCTGTGTCACTGGTAACGAAAAACAACAACAAAAAACAAACAAAACAAAAAAAAAATAATAAGAAAGTACTAAATAAGTAGATAATTGGAAGAAGATTTGTTAAAGAAACTGGGAAAATGCGGTCAAGATTTGTGGGGCGTGCGCGGAGAAGAGGCGGATTAGAATAATTAGAGACAAGAGTTGCAATCGCGATACCCTCCATGTTGCCATGACAACAGTGTTTCAACTAATAGTTTTCTCTCTATTTATAGTCGGACGTCTGGGGTACTGTTTGGTCTCGAGGCAAGACGACGGCCTTAAGGCGGGAAGGTTGCGAGTTCACATCCCGGCTGCACGAGCTGGGATTTTTATTTCCGGTTTCCCTCTGTGGTAACCACCCCTGGTCTAGGCAGCGAGGTCCAGCTTGAATAGTCAATTAATTATCGACGGAAAAAAATATGTACCTTCAAAGACGGAGTTATCTGCCTGTGCGGCGAGGGACCCCTGCGCACACGGCTGCTATAGAAAAAAGGATTAACGTGCAAGATTCAGTTCCTAGTCTCTTGGGACTTTACCAGAGATGAAAGCTGGCGAATGTAAAAAAAAAAATAAAAAAAATAATAATAATAAAAATGTATGGTAGCATATATAGTAATATCATCATCATCATTATCATCATCATCATCATCATCATCAAGTACCGTGCCTGCTGACGTAGGTGATCATGTCTATCGACAACTTTCGATCACGACAGTTATTTATCATTTCTGTTGTTGACCTTCTGTCAAGCCATTCTCTTAAGCTGTCTGGTATCTTTTCTCTTTGCTTCCCTCTATCTCTTCGTCCCTCAATTTTCCCAGTTGTTACAATATATTCCAGTTGTTCTCTTCTCATTACATGGCCAAAAAATGATGATTGTTTCTTCCTAATATTGGGAATTAGTTCTTTTTTGCTTTGGCATCTTTCAGTACGTCTTTATTACTCTTCTTAGCTGTCAATGGTATTCTCAACATTCTTCTGTAAAATCACAATTCTAAAGTCACCAGTTATTTTCTTGTCTGTTACAGTAAATTAGACGGAACGAAAAAGTGTAATTAATTTCTCTTTAAACCACTGCGACATTTTAGATTTAAACAAAAATTTAAAAAAACTTGAACACAACTATAAAAAGGAGGCCGCGACTGCTCAGTGGTTAGTGAACTGGACTACAAAGGACAAGAGGTAGGGTTCGATCCCAATCGACGGCTTCCGGGTTCAGTTAACTTTAAATAAGTACCGGATTTTTTTCTGCGAAAGTAAAGCGGCACGGGCGTATTACCTACCACATTACCCCAAAAATCATGTGCCGAAGGTCTGTAAAATGTATGGTCACTAACACCATATTCCCTATTCGACACTTGGCGTGACTGGAGCTCTTTACTGTTTTTACTTACAACTATAAAAGATGTTAATTAACAGTAAAACCATTTTTTTAGAACGTACAATGCCCATAACTCACATATTATAATGTCAATATGATTATTTGGGGAAACAATTGAAGAAAATATTTTAAATTGCGTAAATTGCAGTGCTCTTTAGTTCTCCAATTATCAGGTGGAAGGTCAAGCTAAATGATCGATCTCGCGTCCTGGCCTCCTCAAGTTTCGAACCCACCGTACCCAGCTGCATGCTCTCCATTATTGAGTTGTTGAGTTAGTGAGTTTTTGTGTTAGTGAGTTGTTGAGTTATTGAGTTGTTGAGTTAGTCAGTTTATGAGTTATTTGCGGGTCATCATCATTGCACTCCGAACATGCCCATAGGTGCTCAGATCCCCTCCTCAGCAATTCCCTCAGTGTCCAGCGACTGACGGCTCCAGTTCTGTGTTGGTTGATAAGTCTTCTTACACGCCCACTAAGTTTCTCGTTTCTGGTGACGTGGACTCATGGTTGTCGAAGTCCTGTGCCCTTCCCACATCTCGATGGACATTGATGACGTCCGCCCGATACATTGGTTGACCGTCTTCAACGACAGCGCAGCTAGCCAACCTGTCTTTCATTTCCCTATTTTCCCGCATGTTAAGGGACGTACATAAATGTGACCCTGTGTATTTTTGACATCTCCAATGCCTCTACCATTGCCCGCGAACAGAGCCCGCCTCCACTTTTTATTTTATTTTACTTATCAAATCACTCAGTATACAGGCTTGGTATAGTCTTGTGACTCTAACCAGATGAATGCTCTGGTCACTGCCATCACCTCCATCGTCATGCCACTCGTGATCCGTCATTGTTGATTTTCACGCTGAAACTCGATGGCTGTGGATGGTCTAGACTCACTCAACCGCATGGTCCAGAACCGGCTTCTATGTTATAGACTGTCCAGCCCCAAGTCCTTATCCTCCATTATTATTATGTCCAGATATCCGCTATTTACCGTCAGTTATTTGACGTAGTCAAAGCTCTTCATATTCCTGTCTAAGAACGTGTTGATATGCTGGACCCCCTCAACGTTCAGAGCTTTCAACTGGTGTTTGTTTTCTTTACTATCATGCAATCTGTTGTTACTAGCTTGCTTGTGTTCACCGATGGCTAATTTAAATGTATTGTTACTAGCTTGCTTGCATTCACCGATGGCTAATTTCAATGTATTGTTACTAGCTTGCTTGTGTTCACCGATGGCTAATTTCAATGTATTGTTACTAGCTTGCTTGCATTTACCGATGGCTAATTTCAATGTATTGTTACTAGCTTGCTTGCGTTCACCGTTGGTTAATTTCAATGTATTGTTACTAGCTTGCTCGCATTCACCGATGGCTAATTTCAATGTATTGTTACTAGCTTGCATGTGTTCAACCGACGGCTAATTTCAATGTATTGTTACTAACTTGCTTGCATTCACCGATGGCTAATTTCAATGTATTGTTACTAACTTGCTTGCATTCACCGATGGCTAATTTCAATGTATTGTTATTAGCTTGTTTGCATTCAACCGACGGCTAATTTCAATGTATTGTTACTAACTTGCTTGCATTCACCGATGGCTAATTTCAATGTATTGTTACTAGCTTGCTTGCATTCACCGATGGCTAATTTCAATGTATTGTTACTAGCTTCCATGTGTTCAACCGACGACTAATTTCAATGTATTGTTACTAGCTTGCTAGTTTTCACCGATGGCTAATTTCAATGTATTGTTATTAGCTTCCTTGCATTCACCGATGGCCAATTTCAATGTATTGTTACTAGCTTGCTAGTGTTCACCGATGGCTAATTTCAATGTATTGTTACTAGCTTGCTAGTGTTCACCGATGGCTAATTTCAATGTATTGTTGCTAGCTTGCTTGTGTTCACCGATGGCTAATTTCAATGTATTGTTACTAGCTTGCTTGTGTTCACCGATAGCTAATTTCAATGTATTGTTACTAGCTTGCTTGCATTCACCGATGGCTAATTTCAATGTATTGTTACTAGCTTGCTAGTGTTCACCGATGGCTAATTTCAATGTATTGTTACTAGCTTGCTAGTGTTCACCGATGTCTAATTTCAATGTATTGTTACTAGCTTGCTTGCATTCTCCGATGGCTAATTTCAATGTATTGTTACTAGCTTGCTTGCATTCACCGATGGCTAATTTCAATGTATTGTTACTAGCTTGCTTGCATTCACCGATGGCTAATTTCAATGTATTGTTACTAGCTTGCTTGCATTCACCGATGGCTAATTTCAATGTATTGTTACTAGCTTGCTTGCATTTACCGATGGCTAATTTCAATGTATTGTTACTAGCTTGCTTGCATTCACCGATTTCTAATTTCAATGTATTGTTACTAGCTTGCTTGTGTTCACCGATGGCTAATTTCAATGTATTGTTACTAGCTTGCTTGCATTTACCGATGGCTAATTTCAATGTATTGTTACTAGCTTGCTTGCGTTCACCGTTGGTTAATTTCAATGTATTGTTACTAGCTTGCTCGCATTCACCGATGGCTAATTTCAATGTATTGTTACTAGCTTGCATGTGTTCAACCGACGGCTAATTTCAATGTATTGTTACTAACTTGCTTGCATTCACCGATGGCTAATTTCAATGTATTGTTACTAACTTGCTTGCATTCACCGATGGCTAATTTCAATGTATTGTTATTAGCTTGTTTGCATTCAACCGACGGCTAATTTCAATGTATTGTTACTAACTTGCTTGCATTCACCGATGGCTAATTTCAATGTATTGTTACTAGCTTGCTTGCATTCACCGATGGCTAATTTCAATATATTGTTACTAGCTTCCATGTGTTCAACCGACGACTAATTTCAATGTATTGTTACTAGCTTGCTAGTTTTCACCGATGGCTAATTTCAATGTATTGTTATTAGCTTCCTTGCATTCACCGATGGCCAATTTCAATGTATTGTTACTAGCTTGCTAGTGTTCACCGATGGCTAATTTCAATGTATTGTTACTAGCTTGCTAGTGTTCACCGATGTCTAATTTCAATGTATTGTTACTAGCTTGCTTGCATTCTCCGATGGCTAATTTCAATGTATTGTTACTAGCTTGCTTGCATTCACCGATGGCTAATTTCAATGTATTGTTACTAGCTTGCTTGCATTCACCGATGGCTAATTTCAATGTATTGTTACTAGCTTGCTTGCATTCACCGATGGCTAATTTCAATGTATTGTTACTAGCTTGCTTGCATTTACCGATGGCTAATTTCAATGTATTGTTACTAGCTTGCTTGCATTCACCGATTTCTAATTTCAATGTATTGTTAATAGCTTGCTTGTGTTCACCTATGGCTAATTTCAATGTATTGTTACTAGCTGGCTTGTGTTCACCGATGGCTAATTTCAATGTATTGTTACTAGCTTGCTTGCATTCACCGATGGCTAATTTCAATGTATTGTTACTAGCTTGCTTGCATTCACCGATGGCTAATTTCAATGTATTGTTACTAGCTTGCTTGCATTCACCGATGGCTAATTTCAATGTATTGTTACTAGCTTGCATGTGTTCAACCGACGGCTAATTTCAATGTATTGTTATTAGCTTGCATGTGTTCAAGCGACAGGTAATTTTAATTTATTGTTATTAGCTTGCTTGTGTTCAACCGATCCCTAATTTAAATGTATTGTTACTAGCTTGCATGTGTTCAACCGACGGCTAATTTCAATGTATTGTTACTAGCTTGCATGTGTTCAACCGACGGCTAATTTCAATGTATTGTTACTAGCTTGCATGTTGTCAAACGACAGCTAATTTTAATTTATTGTTATTAGCTTGCTTGTGTTCAACCGATGACTAATTTCAATGTATTGTTATTAGCTTGCTTGTGTTCAAGCGATGACTAATTTCAATGTATTGTTACTAGCTTGCATGTGTTCAACCGACGGCTAATTTCAATGTATTGTTACTAGCTTGCTTGTGTTCACCGATAGCTAATTTCAATGTATTGTTACTAGCTTGCATGTGTTCAAACGACAGCTAATTTTAATTTATTGTTATTAGCTTGCTTGTGTTCAACCGATGACTAATTTCAATGTATTGTTATTAGCTTGCTTGTGTTCACCTGACGCATACAGAACCAGCCATCTCCGTCAAACATTCTTAAAAGGGCGTGGATTGGCTGTGTCACGATTTCAATGAAAACGTGACATACGTACCCTTTGGCCCAGCTAATCCGACTTCAGCACAACAATTTTCAGTGACGCGTTACCTTCCCTCTTTGTCCCTACTCACTTCGCTAGACTAGACTGGTTAGTCTGTTTCTAGGGGCACCTCGAAGAGGTGGAGTAAGATCTCAATAGGTCTGCTTCAAAGAACGTGGTGCAATTTATCAGCTATAACACGCCGACTGCTTCCAGCTCTGTTGACTGAACGGCGCCTTACATCCCCCTTCCCCACACCCAATGAACCAAATGAACCATCTTTTTTTTTTGTCTTGATTCTTATTGTCTTCCTTAAGACCTGAGATTTTAAACTTCCCTTGGGAAGTCACACTAGACAGCCAAATGGGTTTTGGCATTGTTTGTGGCAGTACTCTATCGCTATTTGTCAATTCGTTGGGGATTGGCGTAATGTTGCTCCCCTTTAGTCTTACTTTGCCGAAGCTGCTCATTGTTTGGTGCATGGGGTGGTTAGGGGGCCTTTTGTATTTCTCGTTGTTCAAGGAAAAAGGCACCCAAACAGATACAAAGAGTAAGCACATAGACGACAACTACCCACAAGACTCCTGGTCTCATATATACAAGGATGGTTCTACTACAAACGCCACTAGAAATATAGGAGATGTGTTCTTGAGGCAGAATAACATGGAAGATATTACCAAATCAATAGCCACAGATAAATTCTCAAACAACTATAAAGCTGAAAATGAAGCCCTAAAAGATATTCCAAAACTGGCTATCCAAGACAAAAATAATATGCACAAGAAACTGGTGATACTAACTTATGCACTGTCAGTCCTAACAGCTCTAAAAAAACCCAGGAATAACATGCTAGATGACTTGAGAACAACCCTAGTTCAACTGTACAACATCTACCAGTGAGTGGTCATCCAGTGGATACCATGATATTACCACTGTAATATACAAGGAAAGAAATGCGTAGACAAACTAGCTAAGGATGGAGGGAGATTACCACAAGAAAACCATCTGAACAGATATGATGAGGAAAAATCAACACTCAAAGGATTTTAAATATAAAAGAAATATCAAAATAGGTAGCTAATGTAGATCCCACCTAATGTTGTTGCTATAAATGTAATCCCACCTTACTTTGTGGCTATGATGTAGATTCCATCTCACTTTGTTGCTATAAATGTAGATCCCACCTTACTTTGTGGCTATAAAAATAAGATCCCACCTTACTTTGTTGATATAAATGTAGATTCCACCTTACTTTGTTGCTAAAAATGTAGATTCCTCATTACTTTGTTGCTATAATGTAGATTCCATCTTACTTTGTAGATATAAATGTAGATTCCATCTTACTTTGTAGATATAAATGTAGATTCCATCTTACTTTGTAGATATAAATGTAGATTCCATCTTACTTTGTTGCTATACAAATAAGATCCCACCTTACTTTGTTGATATAAATGTAGATTCCACCTTACTTTGTTGCTATAAATGTAGATTCCTCATTACTTTGTTGCTATAATGTAGATTCCATCTTACTTTGTAGATATAAATGTAGATTCCACATTACTTTGTCGCTATAAATGTAGACAGCACCTTACTTCATTGATATAAATGAAGATTACACCTTACTTTATTGCTATAAATGTAGATTGCACCTTACTTCATTGATATAAATGAAGATTCCACCTTACTTTGTTGCTATAAATGTAGATTCCACCTTACTTTGTTGCTACAAATGTAGATCCCACCTTACTTTGTTGCTATAAATGTAGACAGCAACTTACTTTGTTGCTGTATATGTAGATTTCACCTTACTTTGTTGCTATGAATGTAGATTCCACCTTATTTTGTTGCTATGAATGTAGATTACACCTTAATTTGTTGCTATGAATGTAGACAGCAACTTACTTTGTTGCTATAAATGTAGACTGCACCTTACTTTGTTGCAATAAATGTAGATCCCACCTTACTTTGTGACTATAAAAATAAGATCCCAACTTACTTAGTTGCTATAATTGTAGATCCTACCTTACTTTGTTGCTATAAATGTAGATCCCACCTTACTTTGTGGCTATAAAAATAAGATCCCACCTTACTTAGTTGCTATAAATGTAGATCTCACCTTACTTTGTGGCTATAAATGTAGATCCCACCTTACTTTGTCGCTTTAAATGTAGACAACACCTTACTTTGTTGCTATAAATGTAGATTCAACCTTACTTTGTTGCTATAAATGTAGATTCCTCCATACTTTGTTGCTATAATGTAGATTCCATCTTACTTTGTTGCTATAAATGTAGACAGCACCTTACTTTGTTGCTATAAATGTAGACTGTACCTTACTTTGTTACTATAAATGTAGACTGCACCTTGCTTTGTTGCTATAGATGTAGACTGCACCTTCCTTTGTTGCTATAAATATAGACAGCAACTTACTTTGTTGCTATAAATGTAGATTCCGCCTTACATTGTTGCTATAAATGTAGACTACACCTTACTTTGTTGCTATAAATGTAGATTGCACCTTACTTCATTGATATAAATGTAGATTCCACCTTACTTTATTGCTATAAATGTAGACAGCACCTTACTTTTTGCTATAAATGTAGACAGCAACTTATTTTGTTGCTATAAATGTAGACAGCACCTTACTTTGTTGCTATAAATGTAGACAGCACCTTACTTTATTGCTATAAATGTAGACAGCACCTTACTTTGTTGCTATAAATGTAGACAGCACCTTACTTTGTTGCTATAAATGTAGATTGCACCTTACTTTGTTGCTATAAATGTAGATTCCACCTTACATTGTTGCTATAAATGTAGACTACACCTTACTTTGTTGCTATAAATGTAGATTCCACCTTACTTTGTTGCTATAAATGTAGACAGCACCTTACTTTGTTGCTATAAATGTAGATTGCACCTTACTTCATTGATATAAATGTAGATTCCACCTTACTTTGTTGCTATAAATGTAGACAGCACCTTACTTTGTTGCTATAAATGTAGACTGTACCTTACTTTGTTACTATAAATGTAGACTGCACCTTACTTTGTTGCTATAGATGTAGACTGCACCTTCCTTTGTTGCTATAAATGTAGACAGCAACTTACTTTGTAGCTATAAATGTAGATTCCACCTTACATTGTTGCTATAAATGTAGACTACACCTTACTTTGTTGCTATAAATGTAGATTCCACCTTACTTTGTTGCTATAAATGTAGATTGCACCTTACTTCATTGATATAAATGTAGATTCAACCATACTTTATTGCTATAAATGTATATTCTACCTTACTTTGTCGCTATAAATGTAGACTGCACCTTACTTTGTTGCTATAAATGTAGACTGCACCTTACTTTATTGCTATAAATGTAGATTCTACCTTACTTTGTCGCTATAAATGTAGACTGCACCTTACTTTGTCGCTATAAATGTAGACTGCACCTTACTTTGTCGCTATAAAAATAGATTCTACTTTACTTTGTTGCTATAAATGTAGACTGCACCTTACTTTGTCGCTATAAATGTAGACTGCACCTTACTTTGTTGCTATAAATGTAGATTCTACCTTACTTTGTCGCTATAAATGTAGACTGCACCTTACTTTGTTGCTATAAATGTAGACTGCACCTTACTTTGTTGCTATAAATGTAGACTGCACCTTACTTTGTTGTTATAAATGTAGACTGCACCTTACTTTGTTGCTATAAATGTAGACTGCACCTTACTTTGTTGCTATAAATGTAGACTGCACCTTACTTTGTTGCTATAAATGTAGACTGCACCTTACTTTGTTGCTATAAATGTAGACTGCACCTTACTTTGTTGCTATAAATGTAGACTGCACCTTACTTTGTCGCTATAAATTTAGACAGCACCTTACTTTGTTGCTATAAATGTAGATCACATGTTCGATGGATTCTATAAAAGTAGGTCACGACACAAGAAATATCTGAACTTAAGTGCCTCGTTTTGATTCACACAAAAAAAATGTATCCTTCGTTGGCATGAAGTATAGTCCTTATCTGCCATGTTGTTCTCGGTATGAATAGAACAATTTTTGCTGATGGAAAAGTCAACATTGTGATTATGATAGCTATGGCAAGAGCAGCTTGAACCAACTCTTGTATACAGACAGTGCTTCAACAGCAACACTCAAGAGGGGTTCCCGACGACAATTTGCCACTCAGTGAAGACCTGGCTCAGTAACGAGCCTTTGAACGACCTAATCGTTCAGAAGAAAACACAAACACATGTTCCCGTGTCACCTGCTTGAAGAGTTAAACACACCCGGGACATTAGAATATCACAGGGACATTAGAATCTCGCGGGGACAAGTCGAGTTTTTCTTCAACCGAGGATATCACTTTTGTGGTGTGATCTTTCTCGTTTCTATTGTAATTCCGAGGGTGCTCGCGAGTTTAGAGTGGTCATCATAATTCATCTTCAGTTTAGAACGAGGAATGTTGGCATCTGTGGCCATCCCATGGACATGTCAACACAAGTTGTTGAACGGAGGATTCCCGGATTTCAACATCAGGAAAAGACATTAAGCGGAAAATGAAAATACCCGAGAAGCAGTCGGTCAAATCGTTGACTCCTGGGTGGGCGCTTAACCTTTGCCCTGGAGATGTGGCGTTCAGTAGCGACGATATGCGCTGCAAGGAATGGAAGGAGGAAACTAAAATGTTACAAAGATTCATTTAGTTTGCTGTTCTTTCTATTTCTTTTTTTATAAAACTATACAGAGTTGTTCTTACCATTTCTTCTTTTATAAAACTATACAGAGTTGTTCTTACCGTTTCTTCTTTAAAAAAAACTATACAGAGTTAAACTAAGAATAGCAAAATGTGACATCTTCTCAATATTCATGTATGGTGCAGAAACATGGGCATTAAAGAAGAAAACAAAACAGAAAAATGAAGTATTTGAAATGTGGATCTATAGAAGAATAGGTAGAATTGGATGGAAAGAAAATAAAATAAATGAAGTTTTAAAACAACTAAAAATAAAAAGATAATTACTAAATACAAACAAGACAAATTAAATTTTTGGGACACGTTAAAAGACACAACAGCCTACTCAAAGTAATATTGGAAGAGAAAATACAAGGTAAAAGAGGCAGAGGCAGACCAACACTAACATGGACGAGTAACATCAAAAAGATGGACAAGTTAACCTATGACAATCTGCACAATCAAAGCGAGAGACAGAGTGGAATGACGCTCCATGGTAGCCAACCTTCGATGCGGAGACGGCACTCAGTGATGATGATGATGATACATAGTTGTTCTTATTATTTCTTGTTACAAAACTATACAGAGTTGTTCTTATTATTTCTTGTTACAAATCTATACAGTTGTTCTTATTATTTCTTGTTACAAAACTATACAGAGTTGTTCTTATTATTTCTTGTTACAAATCTATACAGTTGTTCTTATTATTTCTTGTTACAAAACTATACAGAGTTGTTTTTATTATTTCTTGTTACAAATCTATACAGTTGTTCTTATTATTTCTTGTTACAAAACTATACAGAGTTGTTCTTATTATTTCTTGTTACAAATCTATACAGTTGTTCTTATTATTTCTTGTTACAAAACTATACAGAGTTGTTCTTATTATTTCTTGTTACAAATCTATACAGTTGTTCTTATTATTTCTTGTTACAAAACTATACAGAGTTGTTCTTATTATTTCTTGTTACAAATCTATACAGTTGTTCTTATTATTTCTTGTTACAAAACTATACAGAGTTGTTCTTATTATTTCTTGTTACAAATCTATACAGTTGTTCTTATTATTTCTTGTTACAAAACTATACAGAGTTGTCCTTATTACTTCTTGTTACAAAACTATACATAGATTTTCTTTCTTTTCAAAAAGAAATATTGAGAAATTAACATTTAGACGAAAGTAGTATTATAATTCAGATAGGAACAAAGTGACATCGACTGCCACAGGGCTGAAAGGTGTCAGCGACTCATAACTGACTGCTAGTGTCATGATAAGAAAGCCAGAATTAGATAGAACAAACATTATCTCTTAGTAGTGCCACTTGAAACAGATTAATCAATCTAGTATGGTCAAATGAGTAAGAACGAGAGGGAAAGTAACTCTGCACTCAAAGGCACCGTGATAAAGTCGGATGTGTTGGGCCGAAAGGTGTATACAACACAGCTTTGCTGTAAAAGAAACACAAGGCATTTACCCGCAAGTAACGGTCTTAAGTGAGCAAACTAAGAATCACTGATCTCAACAAACAAACAATCACTGATCTCAACAAACAAACAATCACTGATCTCAACAAACAAACAATCACTGATCTCAACAAACAAACAATCACTGATCTCAACAAACAAACAATCACTGATCTCAACAAACAAACAATCACTGATCTCAACAAACAAACAATCACTGATCTCAACAAACAAACAATCACTGATCTCAACAAACAAACAATCACTGATCTCAACAAACAAACAATCACTGATCTCAACAAACAAACAATCACTGATCTCAACAAACAAACAATCACTGATCTCAACAAACAAACAATCACTGATCTCAACAAACAAACAATCACTGATCTCAACAAACAAACAATCACTGATCTCAACAAACTAACAGTCACTAGTCTCAACAAACTAACTGTCACTAGTCTCAACAAACTAAATGTCACTAGTCAGTAGTCTCAACAAAATAACGGTCACTAATCTCAACAAACTAACAGTCACTTGTCTCAACAAACTAACAGTAACTAGTCTCAACAAACTAACAGTCACTAGTCTCAACAAACTAACAGTCACTAGTCTCAACAAACTAACAGTCACTAGTCTCAACAAACTAACAGTTACTAGTCTCAACAAACTAACAGTTACTATTCTCAACAAACTAACTGTCACTAGTCAGTAGTCTCAACAAAATAACGGCCACTAATCTCAACAAACTAACAGTCACTTGTCTCAACAAACTAACAGTAACTAGTCTCAACAAACTAACAGTCACTAGTCTCAACAAACTAACAGTCACTAGTCTCAACAAACTAAGAGTTACTATTCTCAACAAACTAACTGTCACTAGTCTCAACAAACTAACAGTTACTAGTCTCAACAAACTAACAGTTACTATTCTCAACAAACTAACTGTCACTAGTCTCAACAAACTAACAGTCACTAGTCTCAACAAACTAACAGTCACTAGTCTCAACAAACTAACAGTCACTAGTCTCAACAAACTAACAGTTACTATTCTCAACAAACTAACTGTCACTAGTCTCAACAAACTAACAGTCACTAGTCTCAACAAACTAACAGTCACTAGTCTCAACAAACTAACAGTTACTATTCTCAACAAACTAACTGTCACTAGTCAGTAGTCTCAACAAAATAACGGCCACTAATCTCAACAAACAAACAGTCACTAGTCTCAACAAACTAACAGTAACTAGTCTCAACAAACTAACTGTCACTAGTCAGTAGTCTCAACAAACTAACAGTCACTAATCTCAACAAACTAACTGTCACTAGTCAGTAGTCTCAACAAACTAACAGTCACTAGTCTCAACAAACTAACAGTCACTAGTCTCAACAAACAAACAATCACTAATCTCAACAAACTAACTGTCACTAGTCTCAACAAACTAACTGTCACTAGTCAGTAGTCTCAACAAACTAACAGTCACTAATCTCAACAAACTAACTGTCACTAGTCAGTAGTCTCAACAAAATAACGGCCACTAATCTCAACAAACTAACAGTCACTAGTCTCAACAAACTAACAGTCACTAGTCTCAACAAACTAACAGTCACTAGTCTCAACAAACTAACAGTCACTAGTCTCAACAAACTAACTGTCACTAGTTTCAACAAACTAACTGTCACTAGTCTCAACAAACTAACAGTCACTAGTCTCAACAAACTAACAGTCACTAGTCTCAACAAACTAACTGTCACTAGTCTCAACAAACTAACAGTCACTAGTCTCAACACACTATCAGTCATTAGTCTCAACACACTATCAGTCACATGACTCAACAAACTAACAATCACATGTCTTAACAAACTAACAGTCACTAGTCTTAACAAACTAACAGTCACTAGTCTCAGCAAACTAACACAGACTCAACAAACTAATAGCCACTAGTATCAACAAACTAATAGTCACATGTCTCAACAAACTAACAGTTAGTCTCAACAAACTAACAGCCACTTTCTCAACAAACTAACATTCACATGTCTCAGCAAACTAACAGTCACTTGTCTCACCAAACTAATAGTCACTAGTCTCAACAAACTAACAGTCATTAGTTTCAACAAACCTTCGGAAACTTATCTCAACAACCTACACATCTATATCTCCGGTAGCTTTGGCTGGCACCTTCATCCCTGTTCCTAGAACCAATCACCGGTTTGCTTCTTTCAAATTTCAGTAACCACAAGAACAACACTCGAGAAAGGCAAACTGCAAGTTTCAAGCCACATTATGACGCAACCAATTAATAAGTTTCCACAAATCAGTAGGCAGATCATTGTTACCCCAAGTGCACGTGCCACGGTGCCACAGCACTCATCAAAACCTTCAACAAAATCGCGATACCATCAAAGTTCCTATAAAACTGTGGCTGGAATATGGCGGTCTACAGCAGATGCTGGGACAGGAAGGTCAGGAACAGACCAGCAGAAATAAAAAAGAACGTCTATCCTCAGCTAATTATTGGCTTGTGTGATATCAACACTTAAACCCACACACCCACACGGCACACACGTATCATAAACACTCACACAATCTAGTTAACGTAAAACTGGCGTCAGTCCCCAACACCCACGCCAATAAGGCACGGCGTCATGCAAGCCATACTTTAGTCAATAACTTTAGGAATGACGATCATGTCTCAGATTTGTGTCTGCCTTCTCAGCGGTTCTCGTGATTTTATGTCCCATAGACTCTTGAATGCAAAAGCAGGTTTCCAAAAAATGAGGAAGATGCTGTACAATCCATTTTTTTACAATATAAACATGAAAAAGAGTTCTTAAATGTTACGTAGAGCCATTCTTAAAATATGAATGTGAATTATGGACAATATGACAACAGACGAAAACAATCATTAGAGGCTGTAGAAATGTGGTTTTACAGAAGAATGTTGAGAATACAATGGACAGCTAAGAAGAGTAATGAAAACGTTCTGAAAGAGGCCAAAGCAAAAAGAAAGCTCATTTCCAATATTAGGAAGAAACAATCATTATTTTTTGGCCATGTAATGAGAAGAGAACAACTGGAATATATTGTAACAAGTGGAAAAATTGAGGGAAGAAGAGATAGAGGGAAGCCAAGAGAAAAGATACCAGACAGCTTAAGAGAATGGCTTGGCAGAAGGTCAACAACAGAAATGATAAATAACTGTCAAGATCGAAAGTTGTGGAGAGACATGATCACCTACGCCAACTGACATGGTACTTTATAATTATGATGTTGTTTACTTTACACAGATGTATTTAGTGTGTACTAAACTTTGTTAACTTCAGACGGAAGATGTACAACAGAGGTGAGATGCATAATTGCACAGGCTAAAGCAGCTTTCCAAAAAAATGAGGAGGATACTGAGCACTCTACTTTTGACAATCGAAACAAGAAAAAGTGTTCTTAAATGTTATGTAGATTCAGTATTAACATCTGTATGTGAATCATGGACAATATGACAATAGACAAGAAAATCACTGGAGCCTGTAGAAATGTGGTTTTACAGAAGAATATTGAGAATACAATGGACAGCTAAGAAGAATAATGATGACGTTCTGGAAGAGGCCAAAGCAAAAAGAGAGCTAATTTCCGTTATTATGAAGAGCAATCATTATTTTTTGGCCATGTAATGAGAAGGGAACAGCTGGAATATATTGTAACAACTGGGAAAATTGAGGGACGAAGGGATAGAGGGACGCAAAGAGAAAAATTACCAGACAGCCTAAGAGAATGGCCTGGCAGATGGTCAACAACAGAAATAATAAATAACTGTCGAGATCGAAAATTGTGGAGAGACATGGTCACATACGCCTGCAGGCCCGGTACTCGATGATTTAGTGTGTGTCTATCTTTTCAACATGTTGAGACCCGTCGTACTAAATGGTCAGACAGAACAGTAACAGCGTCCGTCTGTGTTTGCGACACAAAATGCTTCTGTAGTGAAGCCAGACTTGGCATGTCATTTTCCTTGATTTGGCCTGCATGTTTGCGAAACTCCGGGCAATCACAGCGTACATGCGCAATGAATTGTGGGTTTTGGCCGGCACTACATTAAACCGCTGCGTGGTTCGGTCATGCGGAATAATATCCTGGACATTAAACCTCAGTTACAATGTTGTTAACGCTATTTGTTGTTGATTTTTTTCTGAGTTCTGCCCCTTTCGTGTTTACTGTTTTTGTAACTTGAATGTGGAGCGTGTAAGGGAGAGTATTTGTGAATCTTCGTTGTTTTTTTGTTGCTGTTTTTTTTTTGGCTACAAATTGCGTTCATGTTTATGTTGTTATGGTTTAACGTCCTATTCTTTTTTTTTGTTTGAGTTAGCTTCGTCTCCGAAACGAAGGTTGACTACCATGGATCGCAATTCTACTCTGTTTCTTGCTTTGATGGTGCAGGTTGTCATAGATTGACTTGTCCATCTTTTGACGTTACTCGACAATGTTAGTCTTGGTCTGCCTCTACCTCTTTTGCTTTGTATTTTTCCTTCCAATATTACTTTTAGTAGGCTGTTGTGTCTTTTAACGTGCCCCAAAAATTTCATTTGTTTTGTCTTAATTGTATTTAGTAATTCTCTTTTTATTTTTAGTTGTTTTAAAACGTCATCGTTTGTTTTCTTTTCTTTCCATCCAATTCTACCTATTCTTCTATATATCCACATTTCAAAGACTTCAATTTTCTGTTCTGTTTTCTTGTCTAATGTCCATGTTTCTGCACCATACAGGAATATTGAGAAGATGTAACATTTTTCCATTCTTAGTTTCAGCCCTGTTGATATTTGCTTTGTTGTTAGTATATTTTTCATGGTATTAAAATTACTTTTGCCATACCTATTCTTTTGATTATTTCAATTTTACATTTACCATCATTGGTTACAGTATGTCCCAGGTAGTTGTAGCTCTGGACTTTCTCCAGATGTATTCCCTCAACTGTGATATTGAATTGTAGGTCTTAAGAATTTTCTTTGTTTATGATCACGAAATGTTTGAGTTTTTGACACAAAATGTTTGAGTTTTTGACACAAAATGTTTGAGTTTTTGACACAAAATGTTTGAGTTTTTGACACAAAATGTTTGAGTTTATGCTCACAAAATGTTTGAGTTTATGCACACAAAATGTTTGAGTTTATGATCTCAAAATGTTTGAGTTTTTGACACAAAATGTTTGAGTTTATGCTCACAAAATGTTTGAGTTTATGCTCACAAAATGTTTGAGTTTATGACACAAAATGTTTGATTTTATGATCACAAAATGTTTGAGTTTATGACACAAAATGTTTGAGTTTATGACACAAAATGTTTGAGTTTATGCTCACAAAATATTTGAGTTTATGATCACAAAATGTTTGAGTTTATGACACACAAAATGTTTGAGTTTATGACACAAAATGTTTGAGTTTATGATCATAAAATGATTGAGTTTATGACACACAAAATGTTTAGTTTATGACACACAATATTTGAGTTTATTACACTCAAAATGTTTGAGTTTATGACACAAAATGTTTGAGTTTATGACATAAAATGTTTGAGTTTATGATACAGAATGTTTGAGTTTATGACACACAATGTTTGAGTTTATGACACACAAAATGTTTGAGTTTATGACACAAAATGTTTGAGTTTATGACACAAAATGCTTGCGTTTATGACACATAATGTTTGAGTTTATGACACAAAATGTTTGAGTTTATGACACAGAATGTTTGAGTTTATGACACACAATGTTTGAGTTTATGACACAGAATGTTTGAGTTTATGACACAGAATGTTTGAGTTTATGACACACAATGTTTGAGTTTATGACACACAATGTTTGAGTATATGACACAAAATGTTTGAGTTTATGACACAGAATGTTTGAGTTTATGGCACCAAATGTTTGAGTTTATGACACACAATGTTTGAGTTTATGACACACACAATGTTTGAGTTTATAACACAAAATGTTTGAGTTTATGGCACCAAATGTTTGAGTTTATGACACACAATGTTTGAGTTTATGACACACACAATGTTTGAGTTTATGACACACACAATGTTTGAGTTTATAACACAAAATGTTTGAGTTTATGGCACCAAATGTTTGAGTTTATGACACACAATGTTTGAGTTTATGACACACACAATGTTTGAGTTTATGACACACAAAATGTTTGAGTTTATGGCACACAATGTTTGAGTCTATGACACAAAATGTTTGAGTTTATGACACACACAATGTTTGAGTTTATGACACACAATGTTTGAGTTTATAACACAAAATGTTTGAGTTTATGACACACAATGTTTGAGTTTATGACACACAATGTTTGAGTTTATGACACAAATTGTTTGAGTTTATGACACACAATGTTTGAGTTTATAACACAAAATGTTTGAGTTTATGACACACAATATTTGAGTTTATGACACACAATACTTGAGTTTATGACACACAATATTTGAGTTTATGACACACAATATTTAAGTTTATGACACACAATATTTGAGTTTATGACACAAAATGTTTGAGTTTATGACACAAATTGTTTGAGTTTATGACACACAATACTTGAGTTTATGACACACAATATTTGAGTTTATGACACACAATACTTGAGTTTATGACACACAATATTTAAGTTTATGACACACAATATTTGAGTTTATGACACAAAATGTGCTCAGTTTGACCCTTTCACATACTTTTGTTGTACATTATCTTACGTTCTGCTGTTTGTGTCTTGATATTGTCAGCCCACAATAGGTTTTGTTTAGTTTAGTCGACAGGTAAATGTAAAGATAAAGGTAAAGATAAAGGTAAAGATAAAGGTAAAGATAAAGGTAAAGATAAAGGTAAAGGTAAAGGTAAAGGTAAAGATAAAGGTAAAGATAAAGGTAAAGATAAAGGTAAAGGTAAAGATAAAGATAAGGTAAAGATAAAGATAAAGGTAAAGGTAAAGATAAAGGTAAATGTAAAGGTAAAGGTAAAGATAAAGGTAAAGATAAAGATAAAGGTAAAGATAAAGGTAATGGTAAAGGTAATGGTAAAGTACGAGACTTGAATCGCCGTCTTAGCACGAAAGTTTTCACCCATATGTGCTAGGCGCCTATCCAGAAGTGTTCGGAGGCTTCTGGATAGTGTCGCTTCAAGCATCGAAACTCACGATGCGAGGCGGCATTTCTCACCTTCCCAGAGTACAACCCTGGTACCTATTTTTTCCAGTGGCTGGGTCGACTGTGGGGTATATTTTTTTTTAATTACGAGCACAACTCACACTGCTTCCAGCAGGAATCGAACACTGGTTGTGCGAACCTCGGTAGCCTGGGTCGGCGCACCATCAGCTGACCAAGACCTAGCAGATCTACCTCCTCGTGGTCTCCTCCGGTAACAGTCTGCGTCAAAACAGGCTGGCTAACAGAAGCTAGGATCACCGTGTTCCCTGTAGTGGTGGCTGTTACTGATATAGAAGACCTAGTATAGTAGTACCTATGAGCAGGACTATTAGTTTCCCAGCATTACTTGGGATAGACGAAATCCAACTTCTCCAGTAAGAGCCGGGAATGTCAAGAAAGCCACAACGACACGCCACATCAATAAGTAAAAGGGCACCCTGTCCTCATCAACTCGTGACATCACGTCAACTCAACTCAACCCAACTAGGCTACTGAGGCCCCCACTGGACGGATCATACTCATTTCACGTGGGACAATGGTTGGACAAGAGCACAGATCGCTTCCTAATTATGTCGCTCACCGTGTCGTGACTACCGACATGGATGTTGCTTTGGCCAACACGCTTTCTTTGGATACCCACGAATGGCCCCTGTCTGGCATCGCATTCTTAAAATGATATCCGTGAATAGGAAAATGTAATTCTTGGTTTCACAATGACGATACCCTCCCCTGATCTGGTGGGAAATGAGAACTGATGTCTAGCCCTCTCGGATCTTCTTATCTTCTTATTTTCTCTTTCTCACTGGTACCGAAAAGGTGTCTTGTTTTATATCATTTGTCGTTCTTGAGCTGCTCGAACTGTCTGAATTAGTGATTTTCCTTTGTTATTACATGTTTCTGTCACTGCATCTATCCATCTTCTTCTGTGTCTTTCTCTTGGTCTTTTTCCTTGCATTCTTGAGAAGAACGCCCTTGATGGTGATTGGTAAGGGTTCAATTTGACCAGGTGGCCAAACCATTTAAGTTGTTGTTGTTCTATATATTCTTGGCAGGGATTTGTTCCTACCATTTTTCTTATGGTTTTTATTCGGTATTCTATCTCTTCTTGTGTTGTTTGTTACTATTTTTCAAGCATCGCATCTCACATGTATTGATCTTTCTTAAATGTGATTTAGAAAGGGTCCATGTTTGACTTTCATAGCACAAAGTTGGTATGAAAATGCAATTTATCGTTTGTTGTTTAGCTGCTATAGAAATGTTTGGATGTCTTAACAATGGTGAAATTTTTTTTTTTTTAAATTCAAGATGGGGGCCTCGGTAGCCTAGTTGGGAAAACCACCCGACTGGACTACCGACGTTCGGACAACCCGTGTTCGATTCCCGCTCCGAGCAGTGAATTGTACTCGTGGTTGAAAAAAAAAATACCCCCACGGTCGACCCAGCCGTTGGCAGAAATGGGTACCAGGGTATTACCCTGGGAAGGTGAGGAATGTCGCTTCGCATCTGAGTTTCGATGCTTGAGGCGACACTATACAGAAATCTCCGAATATTTCTGGATAGGCGGCCGCACACATATGGGTGGAAACTGGCATTCTAAGACGCCGGTTCAAGTCTCGTACTTTACCTTGACCTTTTAATCCAAGATTATTGTTAGTAAGTTAGTGTATCTCTGTGTCTGTCATTGTTGTGTCCATCTGCGGCAGCCTTGAAGCGTCTCAGAGAGAGGTGTAATGTACAATACAATACAATACAATACAATACAATACAATACAATACAATCTTTTTCTCCTTCTACATTTTTAGCTCCCAGTTAAGCATAGGGCTTCAACAAACACTTTCCAAGTCATTATATTTTTTGCCATTCTTTTAAGATCATTCCATGTCTTCCCCATCATCGTATCTCTGCTTCTATCTGTCTTCTCCAAGAATTTCTTGGTCTTCCTCTTTGTCTTTTCCCCTGGGGATTCCAAAAAAGTGCCTGTTGTGTAATACTCTCAGTTGGCTTCCGTAGTGTGTGTCCTATCTAGCGCTATCGTCTTCGCTGTATCTCTTTATCCACTGGTATTTGACTGGTACATTTCCATAATTCTATGTTAGTGATTTTGTCCTGCCATTTCCATCCTTTTATTCTGTGTAAGCATCCATTAATAAAGTCTGTATCTTCGTGATTGTCAATTTTGTTGCTCTCCATGTTTCACAGCCATATAATAGGACCGACTTAACATTTGAGTTGAAAATTTGTATTTTTGTATTTAACCTAATTTCTTTGGACTTCCATATGTTTCCCAGTGCAACAAAAGCTTCTCTTGCTTTTGATATCCTTATTTTGGTATCATTTTCTGTTCCTCCCTCTTTATCTATATTACTGCCCAGATATATGTAAGATCGTACGTCAAGTAGAGGTATTTCTCCTAATTTTATTTGGTTATTGCCAACTGTATTAATTCTCATAATGTTGGTCTTATCTCTATTAATCTTCAGTCCTAGCTGTTGTGATCTCTCATCAAGTATGCTCATTTTATCCTGCATCTGTTGATGGTTGTGTGATAAGAGAGCTATGTCATCAGGCAAAGTCTAAATCATCAAGTTTGGTCAGTGACCACTGGATCCAATTTTTGTTGTTTTGAGTTATTTTCATAATCCAATCTATGGCCAGTAGAAAGAGAAATGGAGACAGAAGGCATCCCTGCCTTACTCCTGTTCTTATTTCAAATGCTTCTGTAAACTGTCCTTCATGCACCACACTACGTTTCGTTCCTTCATACACTGTTTTTATCAGGTTAATAAACTTTATGGGGATTCCGTAATGACTCAGCAACTTCCAAAGCATTCTTCTGTCTAAACTATCAAATGCCTTTTCGTAATCTATGAATCCAATATAAAGTGGGGATTTTAGTTCTAAACTTTGTTCAACTATTATACGTAGTGTAGTTATTTGATCAGCACATGATCTGTTCTTACTAAAACTTGCTTGTTCATCTCTCAAATGTTTTTCTATGGCCTCTTTTAGTCTTTCCAAAATGATTCTGCTTAATATTTTTTCCTGGTAATGATAGTAGCATAATTCCCCTATAATTTGTGCACTCCTGTAAACTTCCTTTCTTTGGTAGTTTGATCAATTATAACCTTCTTTTCAGTCTTTAGGTATTTCTTTCCTCTCCCAAATTTTATCTAATAGATTATGTAACATCTTGGTAGAGGTGTTAATATCTGCTTTGATGGCTTCCGAAGGAATTTCATCTGGTCCTGTGGCTTTACCATTTTTTTAATAGTTTGATGGCTTTCATTATTTCTTCTTTGCTTGGTTTTCCGCAGTTAACGTGTAACTCTTCTTCTGCTGGTAGTATATCTGGAGGATTATTTGAGCCGGGTCTATTCAAAAGTTCTTCAAAGTGCTCTTTCCATCTCTCCATTTGTTCCCTTATATAACTAAGCAGATTTCCTTTCTTATCTTTAATAAAGGTATTGATCTGTTTGTATTTTCCACTTAATTTCTTTGTGCTGTTGTACAGTTCTTTCATATTACCTTTATTTGCTGCTTCTTCTGCCTCTTTAGCTAGTTCATCTATATATTTCCTCTTATCCCTTTTAATGCATCTTCTCACTTCTTTGTTCACCTCTGTGTAAGCTTCCTGTCTTTTGACTTTATTACTTCTCGTTTTGCTTTTATTTATGTCTGCTTTCTTGTCCTTTCTTTCTTTAATTTTATCCAGGGTCTCTGCTGTCATCCATGCCTTATTCTGGCGTTCTCTTTTCCCCAGTGCTTCTTCGTATGTCTCTTTCCATATATCCTTTACCTGTTTTAAATGATCTTCTATATTTATTGCATTTTCTAGTTGTTGGAGGACTTGGTATTTGTTTGATATTGTGACTGCGAATTTATCTTTAATTCCTTGTTCTTTAAGAAACCCTACATTGAAATACTTTCTACCCTTATTCGCTGTAGTGTACCTTTTTAGTTTAATTTTAAGTTTGGCTATCAGAAGATGATGATCAGAAGCTACATCTGCCCCTCTATATACTTTTACATCCTGTAAGGATGACTTAAACTTATTATTAAAACATATGTGATCAATTTGATTTTCCGTTCTATGATCTAGTGACAACCATGTAGCTTTGTGTATTCTTTTATGTTGGAATATTGTTCCTCCTAGGCTCACTTGATTAAGGGCGCAGAAATTCACAAATATCTCTCCATTCTCGTTTATATCTCCAAGTCCATGTTTTCCCATAATCTCTTCGAAGCCTCTGTTGTCTGATCCTACTTTAGCATTTAGGTCTCCCATCAAGATTATAATATCATAGGCTCGTCTTACATCCATCTGACATTGTAGCTGTTTATAGAAATCATCTTTAACTAAATCATCCTTATCGTTGGTTGGTGTATAGATTACTGTGTCTGTCATTGTTTTGTCCATCTGCTGCAGCCTTGAAGCGTCGCAGAGAGTGGTGTAATGTACAATACAATACAATACAATACAATACAACGCAATGTAATATAATATAACATAACATAAAATAACATAACTTTAAATAACATGACATTACATAACATAACATAACATAACATAAAATAACAGAACATCACATAGCAAAATATAATATTATATAATGTAATATAATATAATATAATATAATATAATATAATATAATATAATATAATATATAATATAATATATAATATAATATAATATAATATAATATAATATAATATAATATAATATAATATAATATAATATAATATAATATAATATAATATATATATAATAATATAATATAATATAATAATATAATATAATATAATATAATATAATATAATATAATAATATAATATAATATATATAATATAATATAATATAATATAATATATAATATAATATAATAATATAATATAATATAATATAATATAATATAATATAATATAATATAATATAATAATATAATATAATATATATATAATATAATATAATATAATACAATACAATACAATACAATACAATACAATACAATACAATACAATACAATACAATACAATACAATACAATACAATACAATAATACAATACAATATAATACAATACAATATAATACAATACAATACAATATAATACAATATAATATAATACAATACAATACAATACAATATAATATAATATAATATAATATAATATAATATAATATAATATAATATAATATAATATAATATAATATAATATAATATAATATAATATAATATAATATAATATAATACTACATAGAGTGCCATTCTGCTCCGTCTCTTGCTTTGATAGTGCAAGATTATCATAGGCTGATTTGTTCATCCTTTGATGTTACTCGTCCACGTTAGTCATGGTCCGCCTCTGCATCTTTTACCTTGTATTTTTCCTTCCAAGATTACTTTTAGTAAGTTGCTGTGTCTTTTAACGTGGCCCAAAAATCACATTTGTCTTGTTTGAATTGTGTTTAGTAGGTCTCTTTTCATTTTTAGTTGATTTAAGACTTCGCCGTTTGTTTTCTTTTATTTTCGTCCCGTCTTCCTATTCTTCTATAAATCTACATTTCAATTGGCCTCAACTTTCTGTTCCGTTTTTTGTTTGTTTGTGTAGCAACGAATGTGTCAATTGTAGTAGCAGCAGCCATTAATTTAAAACATTTGAGCCAGGGCTTCGTTCTCTTCTCAAAATGTTTTCTACCTCTTTTAAGCCAAGACATTAAGTTTAAAGTGCCTGACCTTGACCGTTGACCCTGCTCATTGTTTGTCCTTCAACTTTCTCCTCTCCACTAACAGGAACCAGACAAAAATAAACGAGATCAAGAACCGTAACTCGACATATCTAACACTGTCCCGGAGGATCGCGATAAAAGTTGTTGTTCCTGAAGTCAAGATAGACAAATCCGTTGACAGATTTGCCAACTCATTGACTGGTAATTCACAAAGTTATCCCCCTGACAATTGAGTCCCGTGAGAGACTACATTTATAGGAGACCACCACGCGTAAAAACCTCAATTGTGGTGATGGACAACGGTCATCAAGTGCTGTAGAGGTTAAGAGGTCACGTGAGCATTCATAATGTACGGGCGTTTTTGATTGGTTGAAAAGTTAGCAATTTCCACAACGGACGGGGCAGAGCTTCAAAGCCATCAAGAGATAAAACTTGGCGTCCAGAAAAAAAAACCCAGAATAGGCCAAGATCCTGATTTAAATCTTCGAATTTGTCATGAAACAGACTGACAACTATTCTGGACAAGAAGGTAGGGTTGAAAGAGGAAGACTCAAAACATTGGGTTTGACGTCGGATGCATCGGGCATATATATATATGGATTGGCAAATTGGGGATCATTGGGATACCATTGACAGATTTAGTCAACTTGGAGGTCTGTGGGGTACCATTGACAGACTTAGTCAACTTGAAGGTCTGTGGGGTACCATTGACAGACTTAGTCAACTTGGAGGTCTGATAGGTACCATTGACAGACTTAGTCAACTTGGAGGTCTGTGGGGTATCATTGACAGATTTAGTCAACTTGGAGGTATGTAGGGTACCATTGACAGAATTAGTCACCTTGAAGGTATGTGGGGTACCATTGACAGATTTAGTCAACTTGGAGGTCTGTGGGGTACCATTGACAGATTTAGTCAACTTGGAGGTATGTAGGGTACCATTGACAGAATTAGTCACCTTGAAGGTATGTGGGGTACCATTGACAGATTTAGTCAACTTGGAGGTATGTGGGGTACCATTGACAGACTTAGTCAACTTGAAGGTATGTGGGGTACCATTGACAGACTTAGTCAACTTGGAGGTCTGTGGGGTACCATTGACAGACTTAGTCAACTTGGAGGTCTGTGGGGTACCATTGACAGACTTAGTCAACTTGAAGGTCTGTGGGGTACCATTAACAGACTTAGTCAACTTGGAGGTCTGATAGGTACCATTGACAGACTTAGTCAACTTGGAGGTCTGTGGGGTACCATTGACAGATTTAGTCAACTTGGAGGTATGTGGGGTACCATTGACAGTATTAGTCACCTTGAAGGTATGTGGGGTACCATTGACAGATTTAGTCAACTTGGAGGTATGTGGGGTACCATTGACAGACTTAGTCAACTTGAAGGTATGTGGGGTACCATTGACAGACTTAGTCAACTTGGAGGTCTGTGGGGTACCATTGACAGACTTAGTCAACTTGGAGGTCTGTGGGGTACCATTGACAGAATTAGTCAACTTGGAGGTCTGATAGGTACCATTGACAGACTTAGTCAACTTGGAGGTCTGTGGGGTACCATTGACAGATTTAGTCAACTTGAAGGTATGTGGGGTACCATTGACAGACTTAGTCAACTTGGAGGTCTGTGGGGTACCATTGACAGACTTAGTCAACTTGGAGGTCTGTGGGGTACCATTGACAGACTTAGTCAACTTGGAGGTCTGTGGGGTACCATTGACAGACTTAGTCAACTTGGAGGTCTGTGGGGTACCATTGACAGACTTAGTCAACTTGGAGGTCTGTGGGGTACCATTGACAGAATTAGTCACCTTGTCTACCACTCCTGGTCTCAGCAGCGAGGCCCGGCTTGAAATGTAAATTACTCGTGGACGGAAATAAAAAATATTTGAATACCTCTGAAGACTGAGTTATCTGCTTGTGCGGCGAGGGACTCCTGTGCTCACGGCTGACAGGGAAAAAAAAACTTATTACCACGTAAAGTTCATTTACTAGTCTCTAAGGACTTCATTAGAGGTGGAAGCCAGTGGACGGGGGAAATATATATATATCATCATCATCATAAAGTATCAAGCCTGCTGGCGTAGGTGATCATGTCTCTACACAACTTTCGATCTCTACAGTTATTTATAATTTCTGTTGTTGACATTCTGCCAAGCCATTCTCTTAAGCTGTCTGGTATCTTTTTTCTTTGCTTCACTCTATCTCTTCGTCCCTCGATTTTTCCAGTTGTTACAATATATTCCAATTGTTCTTTTCTCATTACATGGCCAAAAAATGATGATTGTTTCTTCCTAATATTGGAAATCAGCTCTCGTTTTGCTTTGGCCTTTTTCAGAACGTTTTCATTATAGTGAAGAGGAAGATGAAGGCATGTTTTCTAAATAGAAAATGATGAGTAATAGAACATACATCGTCTAAAGTTTAACATACAGTGCCTCGCTATGAAGAAAGAAAAGCGATTATCATACACTTATCAAATAAGCAACCATCTTGTTGTTAAATCAGTCCTATTATATGGCTGTGAAACATGGAGAACAACAAAAATGACAATCATGAAGATACAGACATTCATTAATGGATGCTTACGCTGAATAAAAGGAGGGAAATGGCAGGACAAAATCAGTAACATACAATTATGGAAATTTACCAGTCAAATACTAGTGGATAAAGAGATACAGTGAAGACGATGGCGCTGGATTGGACACACACTGCGGAAGCCAACAATGAGTATTACACAACAGGTCCTTTTTTTGGAACCCTCATAGGAAAAGACAAAGAGGAAGATCAAGAAATGCTTGTAGAAGACAGACAGAAGCAGAGATGAAGTTGATGGGGAAGACATGGAATGATCTTAAAAGAATGGCAAGAAACAGAACAACTTGGAAAATGTTTGTTGAAGACCTGTGCTCCACAGGGAGCTGAAAGGTAGAAGAAGACTAATCAACCAACACAGAACTGGACTCGTCAGTTGCTGGACACTGCGGGACTTGCTGAGGAGGGGATTTGAGCACCTATGGACATGTTCGGAGTGCAATGATGATGACCGGCTAATAACTCAATAACGTCTTATGTAACAAATCTGTCATTAGAAGACAAACGAAGAGAGTTTATCGGTGCTATATAGAAAAAAATGTTGACCTATGGAAGCGAATCATGGACAGTAAACAAACAAATGAAAAGACGATTAGAGGCCACAGAGATGGCAAGTGAAAGTGCGGATGGAGATATTTTATGTTATAATTGTGGGTGTGTATATCGAAAGAGTGTGGTTTGTGTGTGAGGAAGACAAGGAGAGTGTGAGGGGAGGGGGGGGGGGGGAGGTGAGATATTGAAAAAGGAAGTAATGGTCATAACGAAAAAAAACAATCATCACCATCATGCAGCATAAAAAATAAACAGGACAAATCTGAAACAAGTGCAAAGTTTCAAATACTTGGGCACAATAATTACATCAGATGGAAGATGCACCACAGAAATAAAAAGCAGAATAGCTCAGGCCAAAATAGCATTTCAGAAAATGCAGAACGTATTGTACAACAAATCTGTCAATAGAAGTGAGAAAAGAGTTCGTCGGTGCTTTATTGAGTCAATTCTGACCAATGGAAGCGAATCATGGACAGTAGCTAAATAAATTAGAAGACGATTAGAGGCCACAGAGATGGGATTTCTCAGAAGAATGTTGAAAGTTCCCTGGACAGCTAAAAAGACCAATGAGGAAGTTCTCAAAGAGGCCAACACAAAAAGGGAACTCCTAAAAAACATCAGAAAGAAACAATCAACATTTTTCGGGCACAACATGAGAATAGGAAAGTTGGAATACTTGGTTACTGGCAAAAAAGAGGGAAAGAGAGCTCGCGAAGGACAAAGAGAGAAAATACTGGATAGCTTGGTGTCATGTCATGGAAAACAGTCAACAACAGAACTGATACGATGCACTGTAGATAGAAGGTTGTGGAGGGGCAAGATCACCATTTCTAACAGGTATGACACATGATGATGATGATTCTAAGGCACGCAATTAAGAAAAAAAAACAGCGGGAGTATATTGTGACAACAGGAAAAAAACAAGATTGAAAACGATATTAAGGGAAACAGCGCGGAGAGATACAAGACAGTTTTTGAGGATTGTTTGATTGGACGCCAGCAACAGGGCTGCTACATAATTGTAGTGATATAAAGTTGTGGAGAGACATGACTACCTACGCCAGCAGTCATGGTACTTGATGATGATGATGATGATGATGATGATGATGATGATGATGATGATGATGATGATGATGATGATGATGAATGTTGGTTAGTTGTCCATTTGCAGACAAAATGTTCTTTTGGATTGTTAGACAACTATATCTTTTTGTCTTTTTTGGGGGCCTCGGTGGCCTAGTTGGGAAAACCACCCCACTGGACTACCGACGTTCGGACAACCCGTGTTCGATTCCCGCTGGGAGCAGTGTGAATTGTACTAGTGGTTGGAAAAAAAAAAAATTACCCCCACGGTCGACCCAGCCGTTGGCAGAAATGAGTACCAGGATATTATCCTGGGAAGGTGAGGAATGTCGCTTCGCATCTGAGTTTCGATGCTTGAGGCTACACTATACAGAAATATCCGAACATTTCTGGATAGGCGGCCGAGCACATATGGGTGTATACTCGCGCGCTAAGACGCCGGTTCAAGTCTCGTACTTTACTTTACCTTTATCTTTTTGTCACTTGACTCTTTACAATTGTTCCTTCCTTCCTTCCTTCCTTCCTTCCTTCCTTCCTTCCTTCCTTCCTTCCTTCCTTCCTTCCCTTCCTTCCTTCCTTCCTTCCTTCCTTCCTTCCTTCCTTCCTTCCTTCCTTCCTTCCTTCCTTCCTTCCTTCCTTCCTTCCTTCCTTCCTTCCTTCCTTCTTACCTTCCTTCCTTCCTCATTCACGTTCAAATCTCCCTTCATACCACCTTACATCCAACCCTCCCTCCTTTCTTCCTTCCTTCCCCCATCAATCCCAGATTATCCTTAATCCCTTCCTTACTTCTGCACTTCCTCCTTCCATCCTTCAACCCTCACCTCATTCCTTCCGTCTTTTTTCCTTCCCTCCTTTTTTATTTCCTTCCTTTTTTTCTTCCTCACTTGTGCCATTCTTTCTTTTACCCTCCTTTACTTTTGATTATTTCACTTTACTTTATCTTTACTTTACTGTCCCTGTATATATTTCCTCCCGTGTATCTCATTTCCTTGTATCTTCAAACTATAGCGAGGCATGGAGACAAATAATTACACATTGATATTATTATAGAAATATCAACAGGGCTGAAACTAAGAATGGCAAAATGTTACATCTTCTCAATATTCCTGTATGGTGCAGAAACAGGGACATTAGACAAGAAAACAGAACAGAAAATTGAAGCCTTTGAAATGTGGATTTATAGAAGAATAGGTAGAATTGGATGGAAACAAAAGATAACAAACGATGAAGTTTTAAAACAACTGAAAATAAAAAGAGAACTACTAAATACAATAAGGCAAGACAAAATAAATGTTTGGGGTATGTTAAAAGACACAACATCCTACTAAAAGTAATATTGGAAGGAAAAATACAAGGTAAAAGAGGCAGAGGCAGACCAAGACTAACATTGACGAGTAACATCAAAAGATGGACAAGTCAATTTATGACAGCCTGCACCATCAAAGCAAGAAACAGAGTAGAATGGCGATCCATGGTAACCAACCTTCGTTGCGGAGAAGGCTCTCGATGATGATGATGATGAATATTATTATAGAGGGAAACTTCCGAGGCGATAATTCAGGGAATCAATTTAGAGGAAGGGGTATGTTTACAGCACTCGGAAAAAAATGACAAATAATCAACAGCAGAAAAAAAAACAACAAAGAACAATATATGGACCGAAGCAGGACCGAAGCCAAACGCTAGGGAACACTGCCACTCAGCTAACTAAAAAATTAGCTATCATGGACAATGTCTTACACGCAGGGGTTCTCATGACTATAGCATTTATATATAGCGAGACATCCCTGCTGATGTATATGTGCTCTCTCGGAGCATAGGTTGGTAACCACTGAGTGAGTGAGTGAACCTACACAAGAACCACTACAACTAAAGGCAACAGGAAACCCTGTTGTCCTATGATCGTCAGCCTGGCTACCAATGTCCGCTATTTCAGACAAGCTCTGAGAGCTCCAGTGCCCTCATTTATAAGGTCTATTTTTGTTTCTGTCCCTCGTCGCGGCCTCGTCATCCGTAGCTAAGTGATGCCTTTCTAATTCCAACCATCTCGCAATTACAGTAGAAATCTGAAGCCTACACTGTTATTATGGTCAACCCCGGTCTGCCAGTTTGGAGTGAGCTGTGACGAAGGGGAACTAGCCCAACTCCAGTGTTTGAGATTGCTCCTGACAATTGATGGTTTCTGGGAGACTTTTTTCCGTGTCTTTCTCGTGGCAAGTCACAACAAGAATTTGATCTTCTATTCTAGGAGTTTTTTTTATTTGTTTCTATTTTCGTTTCGTTCACTTGTTTATTTCTTTATTTGAGCAAGACAACAAAATGATTTTAACAATTTCTTCTTTTCCCCATCTTTTTTCTCTTTTTTTCCCCCCTCCTCTTTTCTTATTCTGTATACTCCTTTTCGTTTTCTTCATCCTTCCATTCTATTTCATCTTCCTCTTATTCTTGTTGATTTAATCTTCTTCTACTTTTCATTTTATTTTCTTCTCCCTTTCGTCTATTGCTGCTTTTCCTTCTTCTTCATAATCTACTTTTATTTTGATTCTAGCGCATCTTCTACCACTTGCTCTTTTTCTTCTTCGTGTCTATTTTCGTATTTTTCTCTTCCTCCTTTTATCTTCTTTGTCTTCTTCAACCTCCTCTTATTTTTTGTTGTTTCTTCACTTCATCTCTTACCAGTCCCGATGAAAAGAAGGATAAAAAGGTCAGCTCCTTCTTGTCTGGCACCCTCGCCCTCATCCTCTGACATCTCATGCTACTGTATTCTCCTTGACGTTCTCACACCATTTTACTCATGGCTCAGTTGTTGAGTCCGTCTCCTCCATATACAAGACCATTATTATATTATATTATATTATGTTATATTTATATTTATAATTATATTATATTATATTATATTATATTATATTATATTATATTATATTATATTATATTATATTATATTATATTATATTATATTATATTATATTATATTACATTACATTACATTACATTACATTACATTACATTACATTATATTATATTATATTATATTATATTATATTATATTATATTATATTATATTATATTATATTATATTATATATTATATATTATATTATATTATATTATATTATATTATATTATATTATATTATATTATATTATATTATATTATATTATATTATATTATATTATATTTATTATATTATATTATATTATATTGTATTGTATTGTATTATATTATATTATATTATATTATATTGTATTGTATTGTATTGCATTGCATTGCATTGTATTGTATTGTATTGTATTGTATTGTATTGTATTGTATTGTATTATATTATATATATATGCATTAGATTGTAATATTATATATATATATATATTATATATATACGTGTATATATATATATATATATATATACGTATATATATATATATATATATATATATATATATATATATATATAAAACTAGAAATAAGTGAGGAACAATGTGGATTTGTGGAAGGAAAGGGCACCAATAATTCAATATACATCTTGAGAACATTGATAAAAAGATCTATAGATGTAAAGAAAGATTTTTATGTGTCTTTATAGATTACACAAGAAGCATTTGACAAAGTAAAGCATGTGGAAATAATCAATATGCTGGAGAAATTAAACATTGATGACAAGGATCTGCGAATCATAAAAACATGTACTGGCAACAAACAGCAGCTATACAAATTAACAACCAAACAGGACAATTCCAATATATAAAGCAAGGAGTCAGACAAGGCTGTGTTCCGTCGCTGGATTTGTTTTCACTTTACAGCGAATATATTATGAGATCAATAGTAGAAAAAAAAGGAATTGAAGTCAACAGTCACAACATAAATAATTTGCGATATGCGGATGATACAGTCTTAATAGAAGAGACAGAGAATGATCTTCAAGAAATGATAGACATAATAGTGGAAGAAAGCAACAAGAAAGGTCTCAGTCTGAAGTGTGAGAAAACAGAAGTAATGGTCATATCGAAGAAACAATCATTACCATCATGCAGCATAAAAATAAACGAGACAAATCTGAAACAAGTGCAACGTTTCAAATACTTGGGCACAATAATAACATCAGATGGAAGATGCACCACAGAAATAAAAAAACAGAATAGCTCAGGCCAAAATAGCGCTTCAGAAAATGAAAAATATCTTATGCAACAAATCTATGTCAATAGAATTGAGAAAGAGAGTTCATCGGTGCTATATAGAACCAATTCTGACCTATGGTAGGGGATCATAGACAGTAGACAAACAAATGAAAAGACGATTAGAGGCCACAGAGATGGGATTTCTCAGAAGAATGTTGAAAGTTCCCTGGACAGCTAAAAAGACCAATGAGGAAGTTCTCAAAGAGACCAACACAAAAAGGGAGCTCTTAAAAAACATCAGAAAGAAGCAATCAACATTTTTCGGGTACATCATGAGAAGAGGAAAGTTGGAATACTTGGTTACAACTGGCAAAATAAAAGGAAAGGGAGATCGCGGACGACAAAGAGAGAAAATACTGGATAGCTTGGTGTCATGCAAACACCAGCATAGCATAGAATAGCATGGAAAACAGTCAACAACAGACCTGATACGATGCACTGTAGATAGAAGATTGTGGAGGGACATCATCGCTCACGCTAACCGATATGGCACATGATGATGATATATGAATACATATATATATATGGCCATTTTCGTCTTGTCGGACGGTCTAGTAGAGGCTAATGTGTATTTTTTGTGTGTGGAGGTTTTGTTTTTGTCGGACAGCTTCTTCCGTGAGTAATTGTACCAATGTTTGACAAACACGGGAGCCGCGATAGCTCAGTGGTTAGTGAACTGGACTACAAAGGATAAGAGATAGGGTTCGATCCCAACCGACAGCTTACGGGTTCACCCAGCCTTTAATGGTACCGGATTTTTTTTCTGGGAAAGTAAAGCGGCACTGGCGTAATACCGACCACAAAAGACTTTTTTTGCAGGTCTGTAAAATGTATGATCACTAACACCATATTCCCTATGCGCCACTTGGCGTGATGGGGGGGGGCTCTTTACTTTTTTACTTTACTTTATCAATTGATGTATTTCCAAAACAGATAAAAATGAAGAAAAAATGTACAGTTATTTGAAACGCTCACACGAAACAGTTTGACACATAAGGAGACACAATTCTTCTTCCTCTTCTCATTTTCCTCTAAACTCCGGTCGGAGCTGAAGACACCCATAGAAGATCTCCACCCAATCGATCTTGACCAAGCAGAAACAACTCTCACCAGGACTTGCCAGTCTCCATCATTTCATCATGTATGGTTCTTTGTCATGTTCCCAATGCTTGCTTGCGTTCGCCTGATGACTAAAGGAGTATTCTTCTTCGTTCTCTTGCCCTTAAAAGGCCCAACGTATGCGAACCTGCGTTGTTTTGTGGTTTTCAGTATAACTGTAATACTTGCGTTTTTCGGCCCAACACATCCGATTTCAGCGCGATATTTTTGAGTACCAGGTTGTCTTCCCTATCGATCCCTACTCGCGTGGTCAGACTAGACAGGTTAGTCTGTTACTAGAGGTACCACGGAGAGATGGAGCAGGGTCTGAATGGTTTTGGTTCACCGATCCCGGCTCAAGCCATCAGCTGTGGGTCGCTGTTTACTTCCAGCTCTGCTGCTGTGGGGCGCTCCTCCAGTTCATTTCCCTAATGGTTTGACTCTTCTCTGTTTACTAGGTGGTGTCCATATTAAAGCTAGATGCGGATGCCTGTTTCGTTCCATTAATAGAAAATGGCCTAGCAATTTCTAACGTCTTCTTTTCACTTCTTGATTTATGTTGTTAAAACCTGACCTTCTGGCCACTGCTTTGTTTGAAAGAGACCCACTAACTTATTAAAATTATCTTGGAGAGAGAACACATGGGTAACTAGGTAGAGGCAGGATAGGACAAACACTACGGAAGCCAACTGAGAGTATTACACAACAGGTCCTTTTTTTTTTTGAATCCTCAGGGGAAAGAGAAAGTGGAAGACTAAGGAATTCTTGGAGAAGACATAGAAGCATGAGATCAAGATGATGGGGAAGACATCGAATGATCTTAAAAGAATGGTAAAAAACAGAACGACTTGGAAAGTGTTTGTTGCAGACCCTGTGCTCCACAGGGAGCTGAGAGGTAGAGGCAGATATATATATATATATATATATATATATATATAGAGAGAGAGAGAGAGAGAGAGTTATACATTAAATATATTAGAACAGGTAAATGAATTTAAATATTTGGGAACTTTATTAACCTCAGACTGAAAATTTACAATAGAGGTGAGATGCGGAATGGCTCAGGTAAAAGCAGCTTTCCAAAAATGAGGAAGATACTGTGCAATCCATTTTTGACAACAGAAACAAAAAAAGGAGTTCTGAAATGTTATGTAGAGCCAGTCTTAACATATGGATGTGAATCATGGACAATCGGATAACAAACAAGAAAATCACTGAAGACTTTAGAAGTATAGTTTTACAGAAGAATGTTGAGAATACCATAGACAGCTAAGAAGAGTAATGAAAATGTTCTGAAAGAGGCCAAAGCAAAAAGAGAGCTAATTTCCAATATTAGGAAGAAACAATCATCATTTTTTGGCCATGTGATGAGAAGGGAACAACTGTAATATATTGTAACAACTGGAAAAATTGAGTGACGAAGAGATAGAGGGAAACAAAGAGAGAAAAAGCTAGACAGCTTAAGAGAATGGCTTGGCAGAAACTCAACAACAGAAATGATAAAGAACTGTCGAGATCGAAAGTTGTGGAGAGACATGATCACCTACGCCAGTAGGCCCGGTACATGATGATGATGATGATGATATGGAGTTAACCGAACAGAGAAAATCAAGAGATTGACAGAAATTCTTGTGACAGCGCGCAGCATCATGTCAAGAGAAGGAGTGAAATAATTCGCCGAGGTAGCCTTCCTTAGCTGCAGCGAGTCGGAACACGATGCTGATGCGATATCTCTATTTTCCGGAGCAGCGAATAAGAATGCAGGATGATATTTTCTGAGTTAATGGGTTTACCTCCCTTTGAGAACCAAACTGGTTGTCTCGTTTGCCCACCACGCTTAGATGAAAGAAATACGCAAAATAAGACAATAGATGAGACAATACAGTAAATGACACCACAATTGCAGAAATACGCTAAATAATACCATAGATGAGACAATACAGCAAATGACACCACAATCGCAGAAATACGCTAAATAATACCATAGATGAGACAATACAGCAAATGACACCACAATCGCAGAAATACGCTAAATAATACCATAGATGAGACAATACAGCAAATGACACCACAATCGCAGAAATACGCTAAATAACACAATAGATGAGACAATACAGTAAATGACACCACAATTGCAGAAATACGCTAAATAACACCATAGATGAGACAATACAGCAAATGACACCACAATTGCAGAAATACGCTAAATAACACAATAGATGAGACAATACAGCAAATGACACCACAATCGCAGAAATACGCTAAATAATACCATAGATGAGACAATACAGCAAATGACACCACAATCGCAGAAATACGCTAAATAACACCATAGATGAGACAATACAGTAAATGACACCACAATCGCAGAAATACGCTAAATAACACAATAGATGAGACAATACAGTAAATGACACGACAATTTCAGAAATACTCTAGATAACACAATAGATGAGACAATACAGTAAATGACACCACAATTGCAGAAATACGCTAAATAACACCATAGATGAGACAATACAGTAAATGACACCACAATCGCAGAAATACGCTAAATAACACCATAGATGAGACAATACAGCAAATGACACCACAATCGCAGAAATACGCTAAATAACACAATAGATGAGACAATACAGTAAATGACACCACAATTGCAGAAATACGCTAAATAACACCATAGATGAGACAATACAGCAAATGACACCACAATTGCAGAAATACGCTAAATAACACAATAGATGAGACAATACAGCAAATGACACCACAATCGCAGAAATACGCTAAATAATACCATAGATGAGACAATACAGCAAATGACACCACAATTGCAGAAATACGCTAAATAACACAATAGATGAGACAATACAGCAAATGACACGACAATTTCAGAAATACGCTAAATAACACCATAGATGAGACAATACAGCAAATGACACCACAATCGCAGAAATACGCTAAATAATACCATAGATGAGACAATACAGCAAATGACACCACAATCGCAGAAATACGCTAAATAACACCATAGATGAGACAATTCAGCAAATGACACCACAATCGCAGAAATACGCTAAATAATACCATAGATGAGACAATACAGCAAATGACACCACAATCGCAGAAATACGCTAAATAATACCATAGATGAGACAATACAGCAAATGACACCACAATTGCAGAAATACGCTAAATAACACAATAGATGAGACAATACAGCAAATGACACCACAATTGCAGAAATACGCTAAATAACACAATAGATGAGACAATACGGCAAATGACACCACAATTGCAGAAATACACTAAATAATACCATAGATGAGACAATACGGCAAATTACACCACAATTGCAGAAATACGCTAGATAACACTATAGATGAGACAATACGGCAAATGACACCACATTTGCAGAAACACACTAAATAACACAATAGATGAGACAATACAGCAAATGACAACACAAAAATTGCAAAAATACGCTAGATAACACATCAAACTGTATAAATATTTAAAATAACACCATAAATGAGAGAAATACACTAAATAACACTTTAGATGATATACATTATCTAAATAACTTCACAGAAGGGAGAAATACACTAAAAACACTATAGATGGGAAATGTACATTAATATTTTAGTCAGAACTCTTCTTTACCCTTGAGTATAGACCTAGATTGGAGACTCTTTGAAATATACGCAGGTTTGTTATTTGGCATTTGCGGCCCGGATCTTTCTGTCCTAAATGCATACAATTGTTTCCATATATGTATATATATATATATATATATATATATATATATATATATATATATATATATAAATAACATGGACATTCGACATGAAAACAGAATAGAAAATTGAAGCCTTTGAAATGTGGATTTATAGAAGTATAGGTAGAATTGGATGGAAACAAAAGATAACAAACGATGAAGTTTTAAAACAACTGAAAATAAAAAGAGAACTACTAAATACAATTAAGACAAGACAAATGAAATTTTTGGGGCATGTTAAAAGACACAACAGCCTACTAAAAGTAATATTGGAAGGGAAAATACAAGGTAAAAGAGGCAGAGAGACTAACATGGACGAGTAACATCAAAAGATGGTCAAGTCAATCTATGACAGCCTGCACTATCAAAGCAAGAAACAGAGTAGAATGGCGATCCGTGGTAGCCAACCTTCGTTGCAGAGAAGGCACTCGTTGATGATGATGATGATAAATATATATATATATATATATATATATATATATATATATATATATATATATATATACAGTAAAGTCTCGATTATCCGGAATGCTCGGGGAAGAACCCATTCTGGATAATTGAATTTTTCTGGATAATCGAGAGTAAGAAAACCAAACTCAAAATTTATGAAAAAACATGATTGAAAAATTGCAATGCTCAGAAATATTTAAATTCGTGTGACATTCACTAGCTTTCTCTATCAACATGGGTCCTGATATTGGCATTCCTTTTCTTCCTCTTTCTAAAAACCACACATAAAGGACGTCGTCGAGTTTTTCAAATTTTGGCCGTTTCATACTTCGTCTCTGGTGTATATTGTTGCTGCTTTCAGACTCCGACGCAAACTTAAACAACTCATCTTTTTGATTCCGTATGTCATATAATGTTGAAGAGGCTATGCCAAATTCAGTCATCAAAACGTTGCGATTAACGCCTTTTTCAAGTCTACTAGCGATTTCAATCTTCTGGTTCAGTGTCAATACAGTTCGCTTGCGTTTACCTTTGCGGGAAATTGAGGTGTGGTTTGCACTCGCAGAGGCCATTATTTAACACAAAAATGTATTCCGTTAAAAAGTACGCACACATGCGTTTATAGCATATCATGTGTAATTTATACTGATGGAACGAATTTCAGCTTGCACAAATGTCTGAGACAAACTAACGTCAAACTCTGTATCTTACTCTTTTTGAATTTCCAGTCGGTAATTTTTGAACCCCTCCCCCTTTCTTCTCACCATCTCTATGTCACTGCACGCCGGCTGCTCAACCTTTGATTTATAATCATCAAAGTTATGGGCTCTTCAATTTTCACAAACAATACGTCTGCTTCTAATGTTCGGTCAGACTGTCAAACGCCATATTTTTGACAAATTCATGACCAACTTTAGATCTAAAGCAGGCTATGAGAAAATTAAGCAAATTTGTAAAATCATGTAGATAAGTGTTTTTGGCACGACTAAGATTTCCCGACAAAAACATTTAGTCGGGGGAAAAAGTGAAGATATATACTGTCTGTCGCTTTTACTTGGAATATTTGGAGACACAATGTCTGGATTGAATAAAATATGTTCGCTCCTATTTGAAGTATATTACTGTAAATACACTATTGTAAACGCAATATTGTGTAATGATAGAGCCTGTAGAAGTAAGCGCAGCGCACAAACCGTGTTGTAGCGTTTTCGATTTCCGGATAAAGGCATTTAATTTAACTGAACAAAACATGATTCAAGCTTTCTCCCTATAATAATTAAAAAAAAAAAAAGTCCGTTAAATTGAGAATTCCGGATTATTGAGTACCGCATAATCGAGACTTTACTGTATATATATATATATATATATATATATATATATATATATATATATATATATATATCAGTGGCGTATACTGGTTTTGGGGTCTGGGCTACCGACAACATAATAAATAAAAACATACATTATATTCAGTAGGCTAACTTAAAGTAATATTTTCTAATGACATCACTACATTTTAAATTACTTACTTATTTATGTTAATTATATCCGTCTATTTTGGGACGAAAATGTCTTGATGACTTTGTCATTGAAAGTATTGTTGGGTTGGTTTCTAAGTTTCTGAGGGAATGGTTTCTCAAAGGACATTAATGCCAAACCAGATAAGCGTTCTGAGTTGAGCGACAATAAGATTTGATTCTCTTGAGCGCAGTAAAAGTCCTTTCTACAGATGCTGATGCGCATAACGTAGTTATAAATAGCTACGGAAGTTCCGGTAATCAGACATAGTTTCACTTTCATTTTTAACACTTATAATTGGCTAGGGCTAAAAATAACCCACGAAACCGCATTCCTCTAGCGGTAGCTCCCGATATATTATTTTTACTCCCATTTTTGAATGTCAAGGTCGTTAAAACTAGGTCCGGATAGAGGAAAAATATACCGCTAGCTACTAGAGGTTTCAATGTAGAGTAGTTTCAGTTGCATTCACAAACGTTATAGTGGCCAGAGGAAAACCTTGCTTTAATAAATGCAAATAAATCAAATTGGTCTACGAAATGTGTAATAGAATATTAGACAATTTGTAATATAATTAGAAAAAAATAAAATAGATTATCATTTCCTTTTGTATTTCGTTAATATGTTCAATGCTACCGGCGGTAGCTGCGGTAGCATAGAGAATACGCCGCTGTAATATATATATATATATATATATATATATATATATATATATATATATATATATATATATATATATATATATATTATCCATTTGAAGCTGTGAAAAATTCAATTGGTTGATATTAGTATCACTTCCGGTGTGGCACGTGTGTAGTGGTACCAAGTTTGAACTAAACTATCGCAGTATCCAACTTGAGGCTTGTCTGAGGTCGCGAAGAGACTCGAGCCACGAGAGGCAGTCTGACGTCCAGAAAAACAACAGTGGCAGACCAGCGTGCTTCCGGCCTTCCGAGTGCGCACGCATACTCCCATTTGCGCATGGCTGCACGCGATGCTCCCGTCGCTGTCCCAGGTCCACAGATAGACGACCAGTAATCAGTGAAAATTGTGTTTATTGTTCCCATGTTTATTGACCCTGCCAGTAGTGATGTCACAAGCAGTAGCGACCCCTCAGTTTCAATCCGCCCTCGATGGCGGGCTCGTTTTTTGGCAATGTTCGTGATTTTTTGTGAAGGTCACTGTTTTAGGATCTTTTAATGAACAGTGTTTGCCGTCTGATGATAAGGTCTGGATCAGATTGGCTTGCAGAGGGAGGAAGGTTTAGGGCTCTGTTAATTGAGGAAGATCGTTCTCATGATTGGAGACGAGGCTGGAGCTGATTGTTAATAATAGTTGGTGGACGCGATTTATGGTGCACTCTTTGTATATTCATGATTTGGCCAACATGAAAGCTTGTGTGCCCAGAGATAAATAATGGATGCAACCTGAGCAGACGGGGGTCAAAAAAGATAAATAAGAGATTGCCTGGTATTCTAGACTGGTCAGACGATCTTGAAACAATACGAGAGAAAAAAATAAATCGGGGATTTGTAATTAATGAAGGGACAACAACAGTGCCAGTTTGTCATTGTGGATCAGAAATCTGGTCACAAGAAATGCATGAATGAATCGATAAGCGACCCAAGTGGTGGTGGTGGGTGGATTTTTAAAAAATAGAATCAATAGAACAGAAATGAAACATGGACAATAAAGTCACAGTGGGACAAATAAACAAAAAGTAAAATTCTCAGAGGTTCTTATGTTTTAACCAACAGTGGTTCTCATTTCACATTTATTTTTGGGCCATGTTAAAAGACACAACAGCCTACTAAAAGTAATATTTTAAGAGAAAATACAAGATAAAAGAGGCAGACCAAGACGAGTAACATCAAAAGATGGACAAGTCAGCCTATGACAATCTGCACCATCAAAGCAAGAGACAGAGTTGAATGGCGCTCCATGGTAGCCAACCTTCGATGCGGGGACGGCACTCAATGATGATGATGATGGTTTTCATATTTTTCTTTTAATCATAAAGAAGATTTTAATGTTCATTGCGCTAAGAACATGTTTAGTTAGATCCAGGGAGCGGGTGACTGGTTTCTCTCGAGACAAGACGCCGGTCTCGAGACAGATAGGGAAGTGGGTTCAAATCCCGGCTACACCGGTTGGGATTTTTATTTATGATTTCTCTCTGCGGCAACCACCCCTGGTCTCAGCAGTGAGGCCCGGCTTGAAACGTCAATTACTCATCGACGGAAAAATATGGGTACCTCCGAAGTCGGAGTTATCAGCCTGTGGGGCGAGGGACACCTGTGCACATGGATGCCAGGAAAAAATGGATTAACACGCAAAATTCAGTTCCTAGTCTCTAGGGACTTCGTCAGAGGTAAAAGCTGGCGAACGAAAAGAAAAACAGATCCAGGGAGCCAGTAGTGGGGTGTCATGTAGACACCTACAAGGATGGTGACAGCTTTACTAAACAGGGACACAACAAAATACTGACGTTTCGGTCCACATGTGGCCTTCTTCAGGGAAGGAGAATAACGAATTTATTTGCCTGTTCCCTACTTGAGTAGGTCCAATGCGGGGAACTGGTTGATTCCGGAGCAAGACGCCGGCCTCGGGACAGAGAAGTTGTGAGTTCAAATCCCGGCTGCACCAGGTGTGGTTTTTATTTGTGATTTCTCTCTGCGGCATCTACGCCAAGTCTTAGCTGTTAATGCCCGGCTTGAAACGTGAATTACTCATCGGCGGAGAAAAAAAATTGGTACATCCGAAGATGGAGTTATCTGCCTGTGAGGCGAGGGACACCTGCGCACACGGCTGCCTGACAAAAACAGATTAACACGCAAAATTCAGTTCAGAGTTTATACGGACTTTCACCTTCTTCCTCATCTACCTTTCAACTCCCTGTGGAGCATAGGTCTTCAACAAACACTTTCTAAGCCTTTCTGTTTCTTGCCATTCATTTAAGATCATTCCATGTCTTCCCCATCATCTTCATCTCTGCTTACATCTGCCTCCTCCAAGAATACCTTGGTCTTCCTTTTTGTCTTTTTCCTTGGGGATTCCAGAAAGGGATATTTTGTGTAATACTCTCAGTTGGCTTCCGCAGTGTGTGTCCTATCCAGCGCCATCGTCTTCGCCTTATCGCTTTATCCACTGGTATTTCACTGTAATATTTCCATAATTCTATGTTAGTGATTTTGCCCTGCCATTTCCATCCTTTTATTTTGCGCATTCATCCATTAATGATGGTTTGTAACTTCGTGATTGAATTTTTTGTTGTTCTACATGTTTCGCGGCTATATTTATTTGGTTATTTGGTTATGGAAGGCCCCGGTATCACTGCAAACGAATTAAAATCTATAATTGCTCAACCGCCCGTGCCAGTGGAATCATCCGAATGACTAACTCATCTCCCAAACAAAGAAAGGTAGCTATAGTCCCCATATATCATAGCAGTCTCAGCACACGCCAAAAGACATAAGGCGAACCGCACAGAAAGTGAACACGGCCAACTGTTCCCTGTCATAGGATATCAGCAATCATCGTAAACGATTGAAATCAAAACGGATGAAACACACAGCTGACGGTGTGTACAGAGCACTTAACTCAGTAGCTCCTGCAACAAGCCGGACTTGGAATATGATGAAACTGCAACAAAGAACACTTTTCAGACATAACCTTCAATGGTTCCTGCCGCCTATCCACCATATTGCCCGGAAGTTCACGTCCTCCTGAAAATGATGATCCTCATAGTATTTAAATGTATAGCGCTTGATGATATTAGGACATCATGTTTGACTCCAACTCCGAACATACAAAACACAGTTCGTCGTCAGATTACCCCCGTTGCACACCAAACAACAGATGTTGCAAGATTAGCGCATGGTCGGTCTTGGGACACACGATGAGCTATTATGATGACGTTCGCGGCTATATAATAGGATTGACTTAACATTGAAATTGATTTAAAAAAAATTTTTGTATTTAAGCTAATGTCTATAGCTCCTATAGCTGAAAACGTCACACTAGCTGGGAATAACATGTTGCTGACCTAAACTAGTGCCCCCGATATTTCAAGCATGCCCGCTGAGGGGAATTATCCGGAAACAACCCATTGCTTGTGACGTCATGAGGTATGCGAGCTGTGAACTGCTGTCGGTATCCTCCTCTCTACCGCTCCTGCTCGCAATGCTGAAAACGTCACGCAGTTTGGGTGATCCCTCTCACCGAGCAGGCTTGAGAGAAATAAGGAATAATAGAACAAATAAGTATGTGTTAGCACTCGGAAAAATTAACAGACAAACAACAACAGAAAAAAACGAAGAACAATATATGGTCCGAAGTGGGATCGAACCCGTACTCCCTGGCACCGCGCCTTGCCACGAGAGGCCGAACGCTTGGCACACTGCCACTCAGCCAACTAAAAAATTGGCTATTGTAGTAGTGTCTTCCACGAAAGGCGCTAGAGAGAAATAAGTGGCCTTATCTAAGCACTTTTGACCAAGATATTTGCGCGTGTTAAACGTCACGACTTTGTGCTGTAGAAATGACGTCAGTCTTTAAGTGAAATACGTCACTTTTTTTTTGGCTGTAGACACGACGTCAGTTGTTCAAATGATGTATTTTACACGCTTTTTATAATGACACACATTTGGTGTTCGAAAAATGTTGCCCTGATATATTTGAAATATTATCCTTACTTTACATCTTAGCCTTTCATTTCTATGCAATGAAAATGGAACAAATGAAATATATTGTAGAAAAGAAAGAGTTGATGGAAAAAAAAACAACTATATAGAGAATGAGAAAGAAAAGACAGAGAAAGAAACACAAAGACAAGATATACAGAAACTGAAAAAAAAAAGAAACCGTAGAGAGAGACTGAACGTGACTTCCAGAAAAACGGCGACTAGTTTTTATAAAGCCATTTGTTCAGTGTTGGTTGCTGGGATGGGTGATGAGGCGGATATGGGAATCCCAAGACATCAATGAAACTGAATCTATGAATAGAAAAGAAACGAAAGGCGTCTAAAGGGTGGTCTAGGTTGTCCAGAGGTAAGACCTAAACCTTTGGACAAGAAGATCGGGAGTTCGATTCCCACAACAGGTAGTGGGGATTCTTCTACAATCGAATCTGTGGTCTCTTGATGTCGTCACCCTCGCATGGTCTCATGGGTAATTAGACCTGACGTCACCCTCGCATGGTCTCATGGGTAATTAGACCTGACGTCTAGCCCTCTCGCAAAACGGTGGAAAAACAGAAAGTCCCGTGTGCACTCGCTCAAGTTAAAGAAACCCTTGATAGTTAAACATCGAAAAGAGTTTTCCAAAAATGGACGCTGTCTTGGCCAAAATTTTCAAGCCAATCTAATCATCCAAGCTAAAGATGGATGTGTCGGGCCGAAAGTTGCAGATCTCGCAACGTTAACGTAAACTTGCGACCCAACGTACCCACACCCATTTAACGACTGTGCGCTGAAAAAGAAGATAAAGAAAAGGCGGGAGATAGTTCAACATATATGTTTAGTCAACAAAAGGCGGGAGATAGTTCAACATATATGTTTAGTCAACAAAAGGCGGGAGATAGTTCCACATATATGTTTAGTCAACAAAAGGCGGGAGATAGTTCAACATAAATGTTTAGTCAACAAAAGGCGGGAGATAGTTCAACATAAATGTTTAGTCAACTTTGTTAACCTCAGATTGAAGATGTACAAGAGGTGAGATGCAGAATGGCTCAGGCAAAAGCAGCTTTCCAAAAAAATTAGGAAGACACTATGCAATCAATTTTTGACAATAGAAACTAGAAAAAGTGTTCTTAAATATTATGTAGAGCCAGTCT
>JAVIAB010000025.1:9423694-9491194 GCA_032433765.1 Megaustenia siamemsis
CTGTTTTCATAGGAGCTAATTATTCTGTACTGTTCTCATCAGAGCTCATTGTTCTGTACTGTTTTCATAGGAGCTCATTGTTCTGTACTGTTTTCATAGGAGCTCATTGTTCTGTACTTTTCTCATCAGAGCTCATTGTTCTGTACTGTTCTCATAGGAGCTCATTGTTCTGTACTGTTTTCATAGGAGCTCATTCTTCTGTACTGTTTTCATAGGATCTCATTGTTCTGTACTGTTCTCATAGGAGCTCATTGTTCTGTACTGTTTTCGTAGCAGCTCATTGTTCTGTACTGTTTTCATAGGAGCTCACTGTTCTGTACTGTTTTCATAGGATCTCATTGTTCTGTACTGTTGTAAACGGAGCTCTTTGTTCTGTACTGTTTTCATAGGAGCTCATTGTTCTGTACTGTTGTAAACGGAGCTCATTGTTCTGCACTGTTTTCAAAAGGGCTCATTGTTCTGTACTCTTCCCAACGGAGCTCATTGTTCTGTGCTGTTCTCATAGGAGCTCATTGTTCTGTACTGTTCTCATCAGAGCTCATTGTTCTGTACTGTTCTCATAGGATCCTATTGTTCTGTACTGTTCTAATAGGAGCTCATTGTTCTGTACTGTTCTCATAGGAGCTCATTGATCTGTACTGTTCTCATAGTAGCTCATTGTTCTGTACTGTTCTCATAGGAGCTCATTGTTCTGTACTGTTCTCATAGGTGCTCATTGTTCTGTACTGTTCTCATCAGAGCTCATTGATCAGTACTGTTCTCATCAGAACTCATTGTTCTGTACTGTTCTCATAGGATCTCATTGTTCTGTACTGTTCTCATAGGATCTCATTGTTCTGTACTCTTCCCAACGCAGCTCATTGTTCTGTACTGCTCTCATCAGAACTAATTGTTCTGTACTGTTCTCATATGAGCTCATTGTTCTGTACTGTTCTCATCTGGGCTCATTGCTCTGAACTGTCCTAAACGGAGCTCATTGTTCTGTACTGTTCTCAAAGGATCTCATTGTTCTGTACTGTTCTAATCAGAGTTCATTGTTCTGTACTCTTCTCATCGGAGCTCATTTCTGATCTGTTCCTCTCGGCTCTCATTGTTCTGTTCATCTATGAGCTCATTTTTCTGTTCTATTTCCCTCTCAGTCTTCCTTCTTCTGTTTTCTTTCTTTCAGTCCACATTTTTTTATTCTCTCCTCTCGTTGCTATTATTCATTATTCTGTTTCTCAAGCAGCTCATAATTATGTTCTTTGTTTAAATTTTCTGCGCAACGTTCTCCTTTGTCCTCTGTCGATCTTAACGTGAGGCACACACATCAACCCAATGAAGAAAATAAAATGAGTATACTGTTTCATAAATAAAGTTGAACATACTTATCATCAAGTGATACGGGAGCCGCAATAGCTCAGTGGATAGTGAACTGGACTACAAAGGACAGGGGGGTAGGGTTCGATCCCAACCGACGTCTTCTGGGTTCACCTAGCCTTATATGGTTACCGGATTTTTTTCTGGGAAAGTAAAGCGGCACCGGCGTAATACCGACAACATTACCCCAAAAATCATGTGCCGAAGGTCTGTAAAAAGTATGGTCACTAACACCATATTCCCTATACGTCACTTGGCGTGACGGGGATACTTTACCTTTTTTTTTTTTTGAGTACCAAGCCTGCTGGCGTAGGTGATCATGTCTCTCCACAATTTTCGATCTCGACAGTTATTTATCATTTCTGTTGTTGACCTTCTGCTAAGCCATTCTCTTAAGCTGTCTGGTATCTTTTCTCTTTGCTTCCCTCTATCTCTTCGTCCCTCAATTTTCCCCGTTGTTACAATATATCACTGTTGTTCTCTTCTCATTACATTGCCAAAAAATGAAGATTATTTTTTTCCTAATATTGTTGAAAATCAGCTCTCTTTTTGCTTTGGCCTCTTTCAGAACGTTTTCATTACTCTTCTTAGCTGTCCATGGTATTCTCAATATTCTTCTGTAAAACCACATTTCTACAGACTCCAGTGATTTTATTGTCTGTTGTCCTATTGTCCATGATTCACATCCTTATGTTAAAACTGGTTCTACATAACATTTAAGAACTCTTTTTCTTGTTTCTATTGTCAAAAATGGATTGCATAGTATCTTCTTCATTTTTTGGAAAGCTGCTTTTGCCTGAGCCATCATCTCACCTCTTTTGTACATTTTCCGTCTGAGGTTAACAAAGTTCCCAGATATTTAAATTCATTTACCTGTTTTAATATTGTTCCACTTGTCTTTACAACAGACAAGAAAATCACTGGAGTCTGTAGAAATCTGGTTTTACAGAAGAATGTTGAGAGTGCCATGGACAGCTAAGAAAATCAATGAAAACGCTATGAAAGAGGCTAAAGCAAAAAGAGCGCTAATTTCCAATATTAGGAAGGAACAATCATCATTTTTTGGCCATGTAATGAGAAGAGAACAACTGGAAATTATTGTAACAACTGGGACAATTAAGGGAAGAAGAGATAGAGGGAAGCAAAGAGAAATACATAAAACCCACAAGTGGATATCAAAATAGAAGGAATAGATCTGGTGTCAGTTCAGAACTACAACTACCTTGGACATACTATAACCAGTGATGAAAAATGTACAACTGAAATAAACAAAAGAATAGGAATGGCAAAAAGGAATTTTAATGCCATGAAGAACACACTAACATCAAAACAAATAACACCAGGGCTAAAACTAAAAATAACAAAATATTACATCTTCTCAATATTCCTATATGGTGCAGTAACATGGACATTAGACAAGAAAACAGAACAGAGAATTGAAGCCTTTGAAATGTGGATATATTGAAGAATAGGTAGAGTTGGATGGAAGGAAAAGAAAACAAACGACGAAGTCTTAAAACAACTAAAAATGACAAAAGAACTACTAAACACAATTCAAACAAGACAAAATGAGATTTTTGGGCCATGTTAAAAGGCACAACAGCCTACTAAAAGTAATCCTGGAGGGAAAAATACAAGGTAAAAGAGGCAGAGGCAGACCAAGACTAATATGGACGAGTAACATCAAAAGATGGACAAATCAGCCTATGACAACCTGCACCATCAAAGCAAGAGATAAGAGCAGATTGGCGCTCCATTGTAGCCAACCTTCGTTGCGGAGACGGCACTCGATGATGATGAAAGAGAAAAGATACCAGACAGCTTAAGAGAATGGCTTGGCAGAAGGTCAACTACAGAAATGATAAATAACTGTCGTGATCAAAAGTTGTGGAGAGACATGAACACCTACGCCAGCAGGCCCATTACTTGATGATATATATATATATTCATATGTCAGAGAGTAAAAGTGAATGTGCGTATGTGAATAAGTAGGAGAGTGTATGTACGAATCCATTATGAGAAAAGATCAGCTAAGAGAGAAACTACTGAGAAACAGTAAGTGTGTGTGTACATGTGTGTGTGAGTATATATAAAATACTGAGTGTGTGAATGTGAGAGAATGAGAGATTTGGCCAAACAGACATAGAGAACCAACTTTGCATGAATGAAAGACATAATCAAATGGAAGGTACATACTGTCATTTTAATGTTTACTTTTTTTTTAATTTCTAAATTAAAACATCGAAATTTGTCAACAAGAAAGTTGACATAGAAATAAAGGATGTTATCGACAAATAAAAGTTATCAAAAGAAATAACGGATGTTATTGGCAAATAAAAGTTATCAAAAGAAATAACGGATGTTATTGACAAATAAAATTTATCAAAAGAAATAACGGATGTTATTGGCAAATAAAAGTTATCAAAAGAAATAACGGATGTTATCGACAAATAAAAGTTATCAAAAGAATTATCGGATGTTATTGGCAAATAAAAGTTATCAAAAGAAATATTGGATGTTATCGACAAATAAAAGTTATCAAAAGAAATAACGGATGTTATCGACAAATAAAAGTTATCAAAAGAAATAACGGATGTTATCGACAATAAAAGTTATCAAAAGAAAAAGCGGATGTTATCGGCAAAGAAAAGTTATACATATAAATAACGGATGTTATCGACAAAGAAAAGTTATCGAAAGAAATAGCGGATGTTATCACGAAGAAAAGTGATTAAAGAAATAACGGATGTTATCGACAAAAAAAAAATTATGGAAAGAAATAACGGATGTTATCGACAAAGAAAAGTTAAACATAGAAAATAACGGATAACATCTACACAACAAATAAAGATATACATATAAATTCCGATGTCTATTAACAAACAAAAGTTATACCTAGAAATAGAACGAACTCAGAAAATCACATTACATAAAAAAGGGAAATAAGAAAGAAGGAAGGAAAAATGAAAAAAAAAAAGAAAAAAAAAAAAAAGTAAGAGTGCACTTTTTAAATAAAAATATTTTGATGGATTAGTTTGAGAGAAGCGAGGGTGATGTATTTTTTTATGGCTCAGATATGTAGTAATCTTTCATGCCGAAACGCTCGTGTGAGTTGACATATGTACTTGATGTTGTCTCCGATTATATGTTTGTACATTTTTATGCAGAAACTAAAACACCAGTTACTAGATTAACGTCGGGGTTTAAGACAGCACAGGTTTTACCTGAGACGTGTATCGAGTTTCAAATATTTAAGATGGATGAAAAGAGTAGTTTGCGGATTCTCAGATTTACTGATTAATTCTGTACCCTCATTTCAAGCTCGTAAAACACGTGTAATCATTTTCTTAGCGATCTTGATCAATCTTCTCTTAGCCGCATACGAGATACAACTAGTCCCTTGGCATCACTTGTAGAGTTTACTTAAAACATCGCAAAAAAAGTAGATGACATCGAGGGCGCCTAAGATGTAGAATGTAGATGCTGTTTAGATTTACGAACTACGTGAAATCTGTTAGCAGAACGAGCTGTCAGATTTGTGGTTCTGTTTGTGATAAACACGACATGAGTGACAAGGAGTAGAAACTTGTACCGTAAACCTGAGATAATGCGCGCTTCCCATTCCAACGTGTCGAGTCTCACAGTCTTAATGTAGTTTGGAGAAGATTGCTGTCCCAGTTTTATCCTTAAGTTTAATTCTAATATTTGGATTTACGAAGACAAGATGTAAGAAAAGGAGATTACTGACAAGTGTAAGAATCAACACTTACATACCAGGTCTAATTACATCATACATCATTCGTCATCGGGTCCGCGCCGTGCTGCGGGCGTGGAAGATGAAACCTGTCCAGAACTTTTAATTAACAGTTTTCTTTTTTTAAAATTTCTTATTAATAGTAATAATCTCAGATGGTAGATGTACAACTGAGGTGAGATGGTAGATGTACAACAGAGGTGAGATGGTGGATGTACAACTGAGGTGAGATGGTAGATGTACAACTGAGGTGAGATGGTAGGTGTACAACTGAGGTGAGATGGTAGATGTACAACTGAGGTGAGATGGTAGATGTACAACTGAGGTGAGATGGTAGATGTACAACTGAGGTGAGATGGTAGATGTACAATAGAGGTGAGATGGTAGATGTACAACTGAGGTGAGATGGTAGATGTACAACTGAGGTGAGATGGTAGATGTACAATAGAGGTGAGATGGTAGATGTACAACTGAGGTGAGGTGGTAGATGTACAACTGAGGTGAGATGGTAGGTGTACAACAGAGGTGAGATGGTAGATGTACAACTGAGGTGAGATGGTAGGTGTACAACTGAGGTGAGATGGTAGATGTACGACAGAGGTGAGATGGTAGATGTACAACAGAGGAGAGATGGTAGATGTAAAACAGATGTGAGATGGTAGATATACAACAGAGGAGAGATGGTAGATGTAAAACAGAGGTGAGATGGTAGATGTACAACAGAGGAGAGATGGTAGATATACAACAGAGGAGAGATGGTAGATATACAACAGAGGAGAGATGGTAGATGTACAACAGAAGTGAGATGCAGAATGGTTCGAGCAAAAGCAGGGTTTAAAAATATGATCAAGATACTGTGCAATCCATTTTTGACAATCGAAACAAGAAAAAGTAGTTCTTAAATGTTATGTAGAGCCAGTCTTAACATGTATATGTGAATCATGGACAATAGGACAACAGAATGGAAATCTCTGGAAGCTGTAGAAATGTGGTTTTACAGAAGAATGTTGAGAATACAATGTACAACAATGAAGAGTAATGAAAACGTTCTGAGAGAGGCCAAAGCAAAAAGAGAGCTAATTTCCAATATTAGGAAGAAACAATCATCATTTTTTTGGCCATGTAATGAGAAGAGAACAGCTGGAATATATTGTTACAACTGGGAAAAGTTGAGGGACGAAGAGACAGAGGGAAGCAAAGAGAAAAGATACCAGACAGCTTAAGAGAATGGCTTGGCAGAAGGTCAACAGCGGAAACGATAGCTAACTGTCGTGATCGAAAGTTGTGGAGAGACATGATCACTTACGCCAGCGGGTACGGTACTTGATGATGATGATGAAAAATAAAAATAAGAAGTAATAAATTATCTTTCCTGTATACTGCTCTGTGGCCAGAAGGAAAAAGAACGATTGCGGTAAGGGGGTACGTGTGCGGGCATCAAAGTGAAAATGTGCGCACGCATTACCAGAAGTTCCCACACAGAGGTCCGTAACAGACGTAATTTTAAATATATAGCTTTATGTGTGTGTAATGTTTCTGCCTGCTCAAGGCCTTTTGAGCCGAAACGTTGTTCTAATTTGTGCAGTCCAATTATTACGTATGGCTTTAACAATGCCGTTATTTTCAATTTTTATATATATATATATTTTATGTGTGTTTCTCCTTGCAATTCGCATTACTGCAACTTCGTATTTATTCTCATTTCTGTGCCTTTGCCCTAATTAAGACAAAGTTATTTCTACAGGCAAATCACTTAATCACAGGGTCGATGTTTGAATCCTGCTTCGGATTTTCTTTTGTTTTCTTAATTTTTTCTCTTCCTAATTGGTTTTCAGAGTGCAGTTACAAGAAAATGGATGATATTTTTTTAACAATTATTTTACTTATACCTAACACTGATCAGTGAGGCAAGAGCAGCAGGAATCGGCTCGCTCCCTCAATGAGATAGAGTTGCTTGCTCAGAACAGAGACAAATGGTGAGATCTGATAAAAGATCTTTACAAGGATTGAAAACTGCTAGAATAAAAATTTAGATAATAGATGGAGTATCTGGGTAGTAGTGTAGGTGGCTGTGAACTCAACAGAAAAGTGGAATAACATGCACCGAAATACAATAGATTTGGCACCGACTTTGCACCGACTTTTCACCAAAACGGTGCCAAAAAAAATTTTTTTTTTTTTTCGAATTCGCGATTTTTTCGAACTTCATTATTTTTTTGGGGGAAAATTTTTTTTTTTTGGTGTTCGTCAGTTTGTCGAATCACTGAGAGCTTAACTCAGGTAAATTCAATAGAGACTCGGTGCTAATCCGGTGATCGTCGCTCCGTGTCCGGTGATCGCCTCGCTCGTGTTAGAAATTTGTGAAAGAGTATTTTAAAAGAGTATGTGATAAATATGTTTCAAAACGTTAAGAAATATAGTTAAATGTGATAAAACTGATTTTTAAAAAAGGCGAAATAATAAAAACTATGAAAAAAATAAGTTAACATACTGACGGAAAACTAGTCAAGAAACTGGAATGACATTTTTGTTGACTGGGCTAGTGGTACTTGAGGAATGCTTTTGTTAGAATCGCTTACAAGGAATCGTGGTCATTGTTAGGAGCTGCATTGTTAGGCTCCGTGTTTAGAGTTAAAGTTAGGTAGAGGCATGTCGGGGACAGCGGTTCTAAAAGGGGGTATCTCGCGGGTCGGATGGCGGGTCGTCGTGCGGGTGGGGAAAGGTGCCTTTATTGGTTATCATCATGTGTGTGTGTGTATTAGGCAACAGGAGGCGACATGTAAAAAAAAATGCTGACAAGCAATAACATTGAAAGGTTAGTTTTGTCGAACGGTCTCCTGTGTTTCTGAGAGCTTAACCGCAGGTAAATTCAATAGAGACTCGGTGCTAAGCGGCTTATTGTCCGTGATCGTCGCTCGCTGTGTGTTAGAAATTTGTGAAAGAGTATTTTAAATTCCGTTAGCCAACTCAGGTAGAACCCCGATTGAAAAGAAAACGGACTTATGTTAAAAAAAAAATATAAGTGGTCGTGTGTGTTATCGCTACCAACATCATCATGTGTCGTGTAGTAAGGTGTGCTAATATTAAATAGTGACGCTCGCTCTTTCTCATTCAATGAAAAGCAAAACAAAATTCTATATTTCACAACTTTATTAATACATCATATATATTACTGTCCGGTCGTTGATAATTTTAAGCGTCTGGGTTTCCTCCCTCCTGTTTTGGTGGTACTGTTTGTTAAATGTCTATCAAACACGGGTGCATAGGAAGTTTCATTAGCCTTCAAAACACAACCGCCCTCCATTTTGACAAAACCTTGATCAAAGCTGGAATAGGTAATCGGTGACTTTGCTGAAACATCCTGGGCATCCATACTGGCTGCCGGAGCTGTCGTCTGATTAACAAGAGTGAGGTCCCCTTGGTTAACAAAAAAGGGCGTGTAGTCGATTAGATTCGTGTCAACAAGAGATGGTATGTAGTTTTGGTGGTTAACGACAGGCGGCGTGTAGTTGATCTGATTAACGAGAGGTGGCGTGAGCTGATCTGGTTAACAACAGGCGGCGTGTAGTTGAGGTTAGCATAAGCGGTTAAAATTTCCTCTCGCATCTCGACTAACGTGATAATTCCTCTCTCGATAGTGTTATCCCAGTTCTGGTAGGAAACTTAAAAAAACTATCACCGCTATATGTCCTTATATTTATCAAAGGTCTGTTACGAAAAACACAAACCGAGACTGCCTTAACGCCATCTTTAGACAATGGAACTACAGTCTCATTTCCACGTGACATAAATATGCGCTGATCACTGAGATCAAACGAAATTGGCGTATTCAAGCTACACGACTCCATATTCAAAGAAAAAACAAACCACCTGGCAACAGACGTTGGTTATGTGTGTGTGTGTACACTGCTCGACTGGGGGGTTTTTATACCCGTTTATCGGGTCGAGGACCGTCTATTTATAGCAGCTAACGCAATACGTTATCAGGCGTGGTAATCAGTCGTGTTGCGACATGTTCAGTGACCTCTGGAACTGACCCAATAGGGGGGGGGGGGGGGGTGATGTGTGGGGAAATATGATGCGTGTAACAATTCGGTCTCAGGTAACGCGGCTTGAGACTAGGAAACTCCTCCTCCTCCCCTGTAGTGTTTATATAGGTTGTGGATTTTAAAAATAGGTGTTAGTTGAAGAGGGGGAAACCTCGCGCGCTGACCTAAAATCACTCGTTGTTATTTTCGTCGGTGGCGTAATCACTAAAGTTAGTAGCACTTGCGAGGATGGATCCCCGATGGAATCATCCCTTCACAGCTCTGATAGCCGGTCCTACCGGGTGTGGGAAAACGGTATTTGTGCAAAAGTTTATACAGAACCTTCACGAGCTAGCTGTCCCCGTACCGGAGGAAGTTATATGGTGTTATGGGGAATGGCAGCCGATATACGAGACTATGGGGTCAGTGAGATTTATCGAGGGTCTACCAGACGTCGATAAATTGGAAGGTGGTAAGAAGAGAAGACTGATCGTCATCGATGACTTGATGTCTGAGACGGACGAGCGGGTAACAAAATTATTCACCAAAGGTAGTCATCACAGAGATATTAGTGTGATGTACATTGTTCAAAATCTATTCGGAAAAAATAAAGAACATCGAACCATAAGTCTCAATACGCACTATTTAGTCCTTTTCAAGAACCCGAGAGACGGGAGTCAAATTATTAATCTGGGTAAACAAATGTACCCGGGTCGGGTGGGGTACCTCCAAGATAGTTTTAAGGACGCGACAGCGACTCCTCACGGTTATTTGCTGGTCGATCTTCGTCAGGACACACCTGATAATCTTAGGTTGAGAACAAAAATATTCCCGGGGGAGAGACAAATCGTCTACGTGCCAAAGTAGAGAATCATGTGTGATCAAGCACTTAGACGGCACGGTGAAATGTTGAAATGTATGCGCGCCGCCTCGCCGACCGGTTTAAGAGCCATATTAAAAACAGCCTCTCCCAAACTCATTAACTTTTTGTGCGAGTGTTGTCATAACATATTAAAAGGTAATGTTAGACTCACTCAGCGACAGAAGTGCGAGCTACGTCGACACAAGAACAAGTTGAGACTTCTCACTAAAAAGAAACCGAGTCTTAAGCGGCGGAAAGAGATTCTACAAACCGGTGGGTTCATAGGTGCTTTTCTCCGTCCTATATTAAGTATTCTCGGTGGAGTACTAGGTGCGTAACAATGGCCAAAAAAATGATTTTGGTGGATCCTCGATTCCTCGAGGGTCTTAAACAGACTACTACCACGTCCTATAGCCCACCCGAGGTGATCGGTGACAACTTGAGAGATTTAGATGATGAAATGCAACGCATCCTATTCCGCGATGATTTAGCACCCGCCGATAAGGCCAGAGTGTACCAACGTGCCCTGCATCAATATTTAACTAGATTGGAGCAGTATAAACGACGCTCATTAGGCTCGGTCGATCTCATTCAACACAACACGGCAACAGAAAAAACACATTCCCCACCAACACCATCATTCGAGCTATCACCAGAGCAGACCAAGACACCACCACCACCACCAGCGGAAACCCCAAAGGTAGGTAATGAAACCACTCCGCCCGTAGCCACGTATAAACTGAGACCTAAAAAAAGAAAGAGCGGAATCCCAACACCAAAATGGGAACGGTGGAGAAAATATTGAGACGTCGTTACTTTGACCCTAGTCGACCAGGGGCGTATAGTGGTGCAACGGCCCTGCAACGTAACACCAAACTGGGACTCGCAAAGATCAAACAATGGCTGAGTCATCAGGATACCTATACCCTTCATAAACCAATTCGTCGCAGATTTGAAAGGCGTCCCATTATAACGAGTGGCCCCCAACAGCAATATCAGGCAGACCTAATCGATTTGAGACATTTGAAAAAACACAACGATGGATATTCCTATTTGGTTTCTTGCGTGGACGTTTTCAGTAAATTCGCGTGGTCTGTACCGATACGAACCAAAACGGGGAAATCCTTAGTGGAAGCCGTCGGTAAGATATTTCTCGATGGGAAACCCGCGAGTTTTCAAACCGATAAGGGGTCAGAGTTTCTGAACAGAACATTTCAGAAATTCCTCGCTGACAACAACGTTCACTTTTTCACTACGCAGAACGAAGATATCAAGGCCGCCGTGGTGGAACGCTTTAATAGGACTCTGAAACAACGGATGTGGCGATATTTCACGAAATCCAATAAGTTGTCTTATGTCCGAGTCCTCCCCGCCCTACTTCGAAGTTATAACCATTCGTATCACAGAAGTATAAAAATGGCACCGGTCGACGTCAACGCAGACAATCAAGAACAGGTATGGAACACGTTGTATAATAGCAAACGTAACTTTAAATTTGAAAGACCCCTGTACAAGCCCGGTGATCGAGTTAGACTGGTCCTGGGCAGAGCCAATTTTAAAAAGGGTTATGCCCCGGCTTGGACGGAGGAACTGTTTTCCATCAGTCGAGTAAATGAAACAAACCCCGTTACATATGTGTTGAAGGATGATAAGGGCGATGAGATAGAGGGGTCATTCTATACACCGGAAATTCAAAAAGTTGGAGACAAACACGAGTACAGAATCGAGAGTGTCATAACCGAGCGTCGCACATCCTTTGGGCGAAAGGAGTGTTTAGTCAAATGGTTTGGGTACGATTCCTCATTTAACACTTGGATACCGTCCAAGGACATTGTCAGATACAAAAACTAGAGATGCGAGAAGAAGAAGAGGAGGAAGTGGTAACTTTTGGTGGAGAGCCCGATTTGCGAGCCGTAAACTCGGGAGTCGGGAGAGACGGCGAATCGCGCTGGTGGGGGTCGATGTTTGGGAAACTATCCCCCTACTTAGAACTTGTCTTTATTTGTCAAGTGGTAGTTATATATACAGTTGTAGCGGTCTCGCTGTTCAATCTGACCACCGAAAAGCCAGACGCGAAGGAGGGAAAACTGTGGATAGCCCTACTGAGCAGCTGTTTGGGTTACATGCTACCGAATCCAAACTTGGAGAGGCGACGGTGAAACGAGTAAAAAAAAAAAATGAGTTTTTATGTCACCCTGCCCAGCAACGCATCTATGGAACTTTTTAAGGATAATAACCCAGGCCACTTTTTCGTTAAACTCCCTCAGACCATTGACATTTCGACGCAGTATGAGATCGCGCTGGTGGAGATACAGTTTCCGCTAAATTATTTCAATGTAATAGAGGGTGATGTCTGGATTCGCTACGAATCTCTCGATAACGACGATATTTGCGACGCCAGATTTTATTTCAACGTGACATTGGAACCTGGGTTATACACGAAACCCGATGCGTTCATCGGCGCGTTGAACGCGTCGATCGTAAAAGCGGAGGATGAGTCGTACAGGGGAGAGAAAGGGAAAAAAATGAGATTCATTTACGCAAAAGAGGTGAATAAAGCCATCTTGAAACTTTACGAGAAAGGAGTCAGTGTTACCATAAGCGACACTTTGAAAAACATGTTAGCCTTCCCCACGACCACAATATCAGACACGGCTCCCGATATCTTCAGCGTGGGTGTAATGGACTTGGAAAGTGTTGCGAAGAATGTCTACGTCTACTGCGATCTCGTTTCCCCCAGACCGGTCGGGGATGTGATGGTGCCTCTCCTCAGGAGCGTGCCTGTTCTCAATAGAAATCACACCTCGGTGTTTCAGATCTACGATAAGCCTCACTACCTACCCCTGAGTAGATTTTCCTTCGATACCGTCGGGATCCTTTTAGCCAACGAACACGGAAAAACCATTCCATTCACCAGCGGGACGTCGGTGCTAACGGTACACTTTCGAGTCAAGAAGCATCTCGAGCTGGTATAATGGTGAAACACACTCCCCTTCATAGAGATGTTGAGTTATACGAAGACTTTTACTGTTGTCAGGCGGGCGATGGGATGCCCGTGTTTATAGGAGGTCGAAGTCAGAGCGGTCGAGGAATCGGTAGTTTCTTCGGTGGAATCGGGAGGGCTATTTTACCCTGGTTAAAAACCGGCGGTAAGGCCTTGCTCAGAGAAGGCTTGGGGACCGGTCTGCAGGTCGCACAGGACGCATTGGCCGGAAAAAATGTCGGTGAAGCTTTCAAAGAACGAGCGAGAGGCCGGTCAGCGGTTGCTACACGGGGCCGTAGACCACTTGCGTGATAACGACCAATCAGGAAGTGGTTTACGTCAAAGCAGAAAGCGAGTTATGAAGCTACCTCCACCAGGAGAACCCGTTACGAAGAGGATAAAACCGACAGCTGGACGGTTCCCCCTTCATTCGGTGCACAACAGAGGGAAGAAGACGAGGGTGACAAAGGATATTTTCGACTAATAATGTCCCTCATTCACCCCAAATCGTGCGAATGTCTTCACTCTGGTTTGGATTTATTTAGCGTTCCACCAACGCAGACATCTCTCGACTCTGGCCAGTTTATTGAAATTCGGCCGATCGCAGCTTTGTCGCATAGCGCACCGATAGAGTTTTTCATTTCTGGAAACAGCGAGGAGTATCTAGATCTTTTCAACACGTTTTTACATCTGCGGGTCAAGATCACCCTCCCGAATGGTGATAGTGTACCTGTCGATGCTGAGGTAGGACCGGTCAACAATTATCTTCACAGTCTATTTTCACAAGTCGACGTATCGCTAAACGACACGTTGGTTACACCGTCGGAGAATACCTATCCTTTTAGAGCGGTGTTTGAGGCCACGCTAAATTACGGAGAGGATGCGAAAACGGGATACTTGACGGCCGCTCTGTTCTACAAAGACACAGCTGGCCACCATGACGATTTGAAAGAAAATGAGGGTTTTAAAACACGGCGCGATTTGACTTCGGGTAGTAAAGAGGTTGAAATGATGGGTCGTTTGCACTCTGATGTCTTTGTGCAGGATCGTTACATGTTAAACAGAGTCGATGTAAAGATAAAACTCACGCCCTCGAAGGATGTGTTCAGCCTCGCGACTCACGATAGATCTGTGGGTTATAAGAGTGTTATCACCTACGCCGCGCTCGTGGTAAGGAAAGCTAAGCTAAACCCCGCGATTTCTCTGGCCCACGAAAAGGCTCTCTTGAGCGGGAATGCGCGGTACCCGATCAAGAGGGTTACCATCAAGACCTTTTCCATCGCTAGCGGGATGCTTTCCCACAGTCAAGACAATTTATTTTTGTCTCAAACACCGACCCGTATAGTGATAGGTCTGATTACGGCCAGTGCTTTTAATGGTGTTTACACAGCTAACCCGTTCAATTTTCAACACTTTGGTCTGATTTATATGAACCTGACGGTCGACGGGAAATGTATCTCGGGAAAGCCTCTAACTATGGACTTTGAACGAAATCAATACGCGAGAGCTTTCTTCGGCACAAATCTGGCCATGGGTCTGATTGGTAAAGACGCTGGGAATAACGTTGATTATAGAGAATTCAAGGACGGATACTGCCTATTTGGTTTTGACCCCTCGTCCAGCCTACTGGACGGCTCCCATTTTGAGCTAGCCACAAGCGGACCCTTGTCGATAGAACTCAAGTTTGCCGCTCCCACCACTACTCCCCTACAAGTTATCGTCTACGCAGAGTTGGACTCGGTGCTCGAGGTGTCCAAGACAAGGCAGATTCTAACAGACTTCGCCGTTTGAGAGAGAGTCGAATATGAACACGAGGGAGATTTACAACCTTTTGATGTCGGATATTTTCGTTCGACGTTGTTCCCTTGTTAGTGTCATTCCACGAAACCACTTACCGCCGAGCATCGACCCAACGGCGACCGCGGCCTTTGTCATAAACACCGACCCTGCCCACGAACCCGGAGAGCATTGGGTGGCCCTATTTTACAACGGACTCGGCGAATGTGAGTATTTCGATTCCTACGGTTTGCCTCCCAGACACGTGGATATTTTAAACTTTATAGAGCAAAACTCACACGTTCCATTCGTCTACAACCCGCGGGTGTTGCAAGATTTGTTTAGCAACACGTGCGGTCTATATTGTGTTTATTATATACTTCTTAAGTGTCGTGGCGCGAAACTTAACAGAATTCTCATGCCTTTTTCATCGAGACAGCACGTAAACGACCGTATCATTTATCGTTTGCTCGCCCCGTGGATACTTCGGCTTCGAGGGGCCCGCCCAGACGCTTAAAATTATCAACGACCGGACAGTAATATATATGTGTCGTATATTTGTTGTATTAATAATAAAGCTGTGAGAAATATAGAACGAGTTTTGTTTTGGTTTACCATGAATGTGTGAGAGAGATGATTGATACTTTGTGTGGCTTGATGATATGAAGGGTGGTGTTGAGGCACATGATAATAGTCTTGAGGGTGGCTGATATGAAGGGTGGTGTTGAGGCACATGATGATGATGATGAGGGTGGTACAAGATGATGATAGTGTTGAGGGTGGCACATGATAGTGTTGAGGGTGGATAGTGTTGAGGCACATGCTGATAGTAGGAAGGGGGATGTTGAGGGTGGCACATGATAGTGTTGAGGGTGGATAGTGTTGAGGCACATGATGATAGTAGGAAGGGGGATGTTGAGGGGCATGGTCAGAAATCTAGGAAGTTGTGTTAGAAAACAAGGAGGGAAGGTCAGAATACATGATGCTAACGATACTAATAATTGCTTGTCAGCATTTTTTTTTACATGTCGCCTCCTGTTGCCTAATACCCACACATGATGATAACCAATAAAGGCACCTTTCCCCACCCGCACGACGACCCGCCATCCGACCCGCGAGATACCCCCCCCCCTTTTAGAACCGCTGTCCCCGACATGCCTCTACCTAACTTTAACTCTAAACACGGAGCCTAACAATGCAGCTCCTAACAATGACCACGATTCCTTGTAAGCGATTCTAACAATAGCATTCCTCAAGTACCACTAGCCCAGTCAACAAAAATGTCATTCCAGTTTCTTGACTAGTTTTCCGTCAGTATGCTAACTTATTTTTTTCATAGTTTTTATTATTTCGCCTTTTTTAAAAATCAGTTTTATCACATTTAACTATATTTCTTAACGTTTTGAAACATATTTATCACATACTCTTTTAAAATACTCTTTCACAAATTTCTAACACGAGCGAGGCGATCACCGGACACGGAGCGACGATCACCGGATTAGCACCGAGTCTCCATTGAATTTACCTGAGTTAAGCTCTCAGTGATTCGACAAACTGACGAACACCAAAAAAAAATTTTTCCCAAAAAAATTTTTCCCCAAAAAAAATTATGAAGTTCGAAAAAATCGCGAATTCGAAAAAAAAAAATTTTTTTTTTTTGGCACCGTTTTGGTGCAAAGTCGGTGCAAAGTCGGTGCCAAATCTATTGTATTTCGGTGCATGTTATTCCACTTTTCTGTTGAGTTCACAGCCACCTACACTACTCTGGGTACATGCCCAACGGGCCGGCTACGGCTCGAAAGATCAATAGATAGATAGATAGATAGATAGATAGATAGATAGATAGATAGATAGATAGATAGATAGATAGATAGATAGATAGATAGATAGATAGATAGATAGATAGATAGATAGATAGATAGATAGATAGATAGATAGATAGATAGATAGATAGATAGATAGATAGATAGATAGATATAATTATAACTACGACGCAACCTCGGTAGCTCAGTGGATAATGTGCTCGCTTTCTAACGAGAAGGGTTTCGGTTTAATCCCCAGCAATGGCGGATTTTTTTTTCGTGCTGACAAGGCTAAAGGGTTTACCCAGCCTCTAAAAATGGGTACCGGATATTTTTCTGGGAAGTAAAGTCGGCCTGGCGTGATAATGACCACATCACCCAAAAATGTACTGTGCTCATAGAAAAATATTGTCACTAACACAATATTACCCATACGCCTAGCAAGACGGGATGGGAACCTTTATTTTATTTTTTTTTTTCACTTTTAGCTGCGATATACACTACAATGAAAATGAACATCAAGAAAACATAATTCATGTACATCGCAAAAGGGAAACATAACATCAACATAACGATGGGCAGGAGGCAACTAAAACAAGTGAAGAATGTTAATATCATGAAAATCTAGTGACAAACGACAATTCACAAACAAAAGAAATGGACTTAAGATGCAACAGAGCTTGCAAATCATTGGACAGCTATCGCTACTATTGTTCAACAAGGAAATAACTCTAGAGGCAAAACGGGCAATATGCATTACAATCTTCATCTGTTGTAATAGCAATGCCAGTCATGGACGCTAGACTCAAAAACAATAAGAAAAATAACCTCCGCTGAGATGAAATGTGATGGACGAATGACAAGAAACAGCCTGAGAAACAGATAAAATGTGATAGACGAATGACAGGAAATAGCCTGAGAAACAGATGAAATGTAATAGACGAATGACAGGAAACAGACTGAGAAACAGATGAAATGTAATAGACGAATGACAGGAAACAGACTGAGAAACAGATGAAATGTAATAGACGAATGACAGGAAACAGACTGAGAAACAGATGAAATGTGATAGACGAATGACAGGAAACAGCCTGAGAAACAGATGAAATGTAATAGACGAATGACATGAAATAGCCTGAGAAACAGATGAAATGTAATAGACGAATGACAGGAAACAGCCTGAGAAACAGATGAAATGTGATAGACGAATGACAGGAAACAGCCTGAGAAACAGATGAAATGTAATAGACGAATGACAGGAAACAGCCTGAGAAACAGATGAAATGTGATAGACGAATGACAGGAAACAGCCTGAGAAACAGATGAAATGTAATAGACGAATGACAGGAAACAGCCTGAGAAACAGATGAAATGTGATAGACGAATGACAGGAAACAGACTGAGAAACAGATGAAATGTGATAGACGAATGACAGGAAACAGCCTGAGAAACAGATGAAATGTAATAGACGAATGACAGGAAACAGCCTGAGAAACAGATGAAATGTGATAGACGAATGACAGGAAACAGACTGAGAAACAGATGAAATGTAATAGACGAATGACAGGAAACAGCCTGAGTGACAAGATCAGAAATTAGGAACTGAGAAAAGAGCTGGGCAGCTCTTCCCGCTATTGAATTCATTAAAAAACGACATATGAATTGATTTGGCCACGTAAAAGAGCAGAAAGATCAAAAACCAACACAAGTGTTTAATAAATGTTACCTGAGCGCCAGACTCGAGTATCGTACACGAAAAGGGTGGGTTCATGGTGTATTACAAACACTCGGGGGCCTCGGTAGCCTAGTTGGGAAAACTACGCGACTGCGCTACCGATGTTTGGACAACCCGTGTTCGATTCCCGCTGGAAGCAGTTAAGTTGTGCTCGTGGTTGGGGAAAAAAATATCCCGCGGTCGACCCAGCCGCTAGTAGAAATGGGTACCAGGGTAGTACTCTGGTAAGGTGAGGAATGCCGCTTCGCATCGTGGGTTTCGATGCTTGAAGCGACACTATCCAGAAGTCTCCGAACACTTCTGGATAGGCGGCCGAGCACATATGGGTGAAAACTCGCGTGCTAGAACGTCAGTTCAAGTCTTGTACTTTACTTTTACATAGAAACACTAGGAAACATCAGCAGGAGATGCGAACAAACGAGCAAAATACCGTTAACATTATCACCCGTTGATGTTGAAAGGTAAATGAGAGAAGAAAGAAAAGAAGAGAAGGGAGAAGATCTTCGATTTGAAACAACCCCTGACAAACTCGCGTCATCAACAGACAAACTAGCGTCATCAACTGACAAACTCGCGTCATCAACTGACAAACAAAAGCTTGTAATCCACTCACCATTCGATTCAAGAGGATATTAATCTAATCAATCACCGTCGCTTCGGAGTTCGTGTGCTGTTCTGAGATAATATTGTGTAGTTAGAAATAAGAACGGTAGACTAAGTGGTCTAGAGGCATCATAGCGGCCTCGTGACAGAAAGTGCCCAGATTCAAATATCGCCGTTTCTTCTTCTTCTTGTTCTTCTACTTCTTCTTCTACATTTCATCTCCCCGTAGAGAACAGGTCTTCAGCATACGTTTTCCAAGCCGTTCTGTTTCTTGCCATTCTTTTAAGATCATTCGATGTCTTACCCATCATCTTTATCTCTGCTTCTATCTGACTTCTCCAATAATTTATTGGTCTTCTTTGTCTTTTTCCCTGGGGATTCCAAAAAAGGGCCTGTTGTGTAATATTCTCAGTTGTCGAATTATATCTTCAGCATCAAATATCGCCGCAGTCGGTGGAATTTTTATTTTAGAATCCGTTGATTCTTCGTGACTTTCCCCACCTGTTTGTATGGAGAATCGGTGGCTGAGTGGTTAGTGTGCTCGCTTCCTGGCAGAGTGGTTAGTGTGCTCGCTTCTTGGCAGAGTGGTTAGTGTGCTCGCTTCCTGGCAGAGTGGTTAGTGTGCTCGCTTCTTGGCAGAGTGGTTAGTGTGCTCGCTTCATGACAGAGTGGTTAGTGTGCTCGCTTCCTGGCAGAGTTGTTAGTGTGCTCGCTTCCTGAAAGAGTTGTTAGTGTGCTCGCTTCCTGGCAGAGTGGTTAGTGTGCTCGCTTCCTGGCAGAGTGGTTAGTGTGCTCGCTTCCTTGCAGAGTGATTAGTGTGCTCGCTTCCTTGCAGAGTGGTTAGTGTGCTCGCTTCCTGGCAGAGTTGTTAGTGTGCTCGCTTTCTTGCAGAGTGATTAGTGCGCTCGCTTCCTTGCAAAGTTGTTAGTGTGCTCGCTTCCTGGCAGAGTGGTTAGTGTGCTCGCTTCCTTGCAAAGTTGTTAGTGTGCTCGCTTCCTGGCAGAGTGGTTAGTGTGCTCGCTTCCTTGCAGAGTGATTAGTGCGCTCGCTTCCTGGCAGAGTGGTTAGTGTGCTCGCTTCTTGGAAGAGTGGTTAGTGTGCTCGCTTCTTGGAAGAGTGGTTAGTGTGCTCGCTTCTTGTTTGAGTAGTTAGTTTGCTCGCTTCTTGGCTAAGTGGTGAGTGTGCTCGCTTCTTGATTGAGTAGTTAGTGTGCTCGCTTCCTGGCAGAGTGGTTAGTGTGCTCGCTTCCTTGCAGAGTGATTAGTGCGCTCGCTTCCTGGCAGAGTGGTTAGTGTGCTCGCTTCTTGGAAGAGTGGTTAGTGTGCTCGCTTCTTGGAAGAGTGGTTAGTGTGCTCGCTTCTTGTTTGAGTAGTTAGTTTGCTCGCTTCTTGGCTAAGTGGTGAGTGTGCTCGCTTCTTGATTGAGTAGTTAGTGTGCTCGCTTCTTGGCTCAGTAGTTAGTGTGCTCGCTTCTTGGCTCAGTAGTTAGTGTGCTCGCTTCCTGGCAGAGTGGTTAGTGTGCTCGCTTCCTGGCAGAGTGGTTAGTGTGCTCGCTTCTTGGCAGAGTGGTTAGTGTGCTCGCTTCATGACAGAGTGGTTAGTGTGCTCGCTTCCTGGCAGAGTTGTTAGTGTGCTCGCTTCCTGAAAGAGTTGTTAGTGTGCTCGCTTCCTGGCAGAGTGGTTAGTGTGCTCGCTTCTTGGCTCAGTAGTTAGTGTGCTCGCTTCTTGGCTAAGTGGTGAGTGTGCTCGCTTCTTGATTGAGTAGTTAGTGTGCTCGCTTCTTGATTGAGTAGTTAGTGTGCTCGCTTCTTGGTAGAGTGGTTAGTGTGCTCGCTTCCTGGCTGAGTGGTTAGTGTGCTCGTTTCCTGACTGAGTGGTTAGTGTGCTCGCATTCTGGCTGAGTGGATAGTGTACTCGCTTCCTGACTGAGTGGTTAGTGTGTTCGCTTCATGACTGAGTGGTTAGTGTGCTCACTTCCTGGCTGAGTGGTTAGTGTGCTCACTTCCTGGATGAGTGGTTAGTGTGCTCACTTCCTGGATGAGTGGTTAGTGTGCTTACTTTCTGGCTGAGTGGTTAGTGTGCTCACTTCCTGGCTGAGTGGTTAGTGTGCTCACTTCCTGGCCGAGTGGTTAGTGTGCTCGCTTCTTGGAAGAGTGGTTAGTGTACTCGCTTCCTGACCAGAAGTTTCCGGGTTCGATCCCAAGCAGTGGCCGATTATTTTTTTTTTCGGACTGACAAAGCTCCGTGTTTTACCAAGTTTCTAAAAATGGGTACCAGAGATTTTTCTGGGAAGCAATGGCGTGATATAGACTACATAGCCAAAAAATGTGCCGTGGTCATAGAAATATATGGTCATCATATTCCGATACGCTTAGCAAGGCATGGAGGGGCCATTTACTTTTACTTTCTTGGTACATGCATGAGTAGTGAGACATGATGTTAAGCCCCCTAGGATATCAGGAGCGAATCAATTCAGAGGAAGAGGTATGTTTGCAGCACTCGGAAAAAATAACAAATAATCAACAAGAGAAAAAAAGCAAAGAGCAATATATGGACCGAAGCAGGATCGAACCCGTACTTAGTGGCACAGCGCTTGCCACGAAAAGCCAAACGCTAGGGAACACTGTCACTCAGCTAACTAAAAAATTAACTTCGTAGATAATGTCTTTCGTGCATGTGTTCTCATGACTATAGCATAAGGCTGCGATCACAGCTCGTAAATTAATTGTGTATCTGTATTTTTTCCTATTAAAACAAGTATCTCCCGGATAGGGTAGGGCTGAATACTTGCGTTGCTGACAAACATTTAGGACGAAACAGCACGAATGTTAGTTTTGGCTGGAGGCAAATAATAATAAATGAATATTATTATAGAGGGAAACTTCCGAGGCGATAATCAGCGAATCAATTCAGAGGAAGAGGTATGTTTACAGCACTCAGAAAAATTGACAAATTATCAACAACAGAAAAAAAATATGGACCAAAGCAGGATCGAACCCGTACTCAGTAGAACAGCGCCTTACCACGAAAAGCCAAACGCTAAGGAACACTGCCACTCAGCTAACTAAAAAATTAGCTATCATGAAAGTATCTTTCGCGCAGGGGTTCTCATGACTACAGCATAAGGCTGCGATCACAGCTCGGAAATAAATTGTGTATCTGTATTTTTTCCTGTTAAGACAAGTATCTCCGGGATAGGGTAGGGCTGAATACTTGCGTTGCTGACAAACATTTAGAACGAAACAGCACGAATAGTAGTTTCCTGTGGTTTAGACTGGAGACAAATAATAATTGAGTACGGGTTCGATCCTGCTTCAGTCCATAATTTGTTCTTTGTTTTTTTTTTTTCTGTTGTTGATTATTTGTCATTTTTTCCGTCCCTCTTCCTCTGAATTGATTCACTCATTATCGCCTCGGAAGTTTCCCTCTATAATAATATTAATTTATTATTATTTGTCCTTGGATATCAGGAGGATCGTGTGCACTGTGCGCACGTTAAAACCTTTAGCAGTTAAAAAACTAAAAAAATATAGTATGGTCAAAATTAGCAGCTGAAGGGGCAAAATAGTTTAGCAAATGTACTCTCTATCATGATATGTATGGCCAGCACAGCAGGATAGCTGTGTAGCTTTATCGTAAATTAGCGATACAACGCATTCACACCCACTTATCTATCTATCTATCTATCTATCTATCTATCTATCTATCTATCTATCTATCTATCTATCTATCTATCTATCTATCTATCTATCTATCTATCTATCTATCTATCTATCTATCTATCTATCTATCTATCTATCTATCTATCTATCTATCTATCTATCTATCTATCTATCTATCTATCTATCTATCTATCTATCTATCTATCTATCTATCTATCTATCTATCTATCTATCTATCTATCTATCTATCTATCTATCTATCTATCTATCTATCTATCTATCTATCTATCTATCTATCTATCTATCTATCTATCTATCTATCTATCTATCTATCTATCTATCTATCTATCTATCTATCTATCTATCTATCTATCTATCTATCTATCTATCTATCTATCTATCTATCTATCTATCTATCTATCTATCTATCTATCTATCTATCTATCTATCTATCTATCTATCTATCTATCTATCTATCTATCTATCTATCTATCTATCTATCTATCTATCTATCTATCTATCTATCTATCTATCTATCTATCTATCTATCTATCTATCTATCTATCTATCTATCTATCTATCTATCTATCTATCTATCTATCTATCTATCTATCTATCTATCTATCTATCTATCTATCTATCTATCTATCTATCTATCTATCTATCTATCTATCTATCTATCTATCTATCTATCTATCTATCTATCTATCTGTCTGTCTGTCTGTCTGTCTGTCTGTCTGTCTGTCTATCTATCTATCTATCTATCTATACATCTATCTATCTATCTGTCTGTCTGTCTGTCTATCTATTTATCTACCTACCTACCCATCCATCCTTCCACCCGTCCATCCATCCATCCATTTATCCATCCATCCATTTATCCATCCATCCATCCATCCATCCATCCATCCATCCATCCATCTATCTATCTATCTATCTATCTATCTATCTATCTATCTATCTATCTATCTATCTATCTATCTATCTATCTATCTATCTATCTATCTATCTATCTATCTATCTATCTATCTATCTATCTATCTATCTATCTATCTATCTATCTATCTATCTATCTATCTATTGACCTTACGAGCCGTAGCCGGCCCATAGGGCGTAGACCAAGATACTCCTTCTCATATCTGAATTTTTGTTCCACCAGTTTTCTATTCTTTTAAAGTTATTTTATCAAATCTCGCCATTTGGCTCTGTTCTGTGCAAACAGCTCTATCTCATTGAGGGAGCCGATTCCTGCTGCTCTTGCCTCTCTCATCAATGTTTTTCTCTGTGTCTCTCTGGGTCTTCCTCTTTTCCTCTTACCTGTTGTTTCCCACATGAGGGCTATTCGGTTACTATCTCTTCTCATCACATGTCCAACATTTGACCATCGTCTTTTCTTGATTACTGAAGATATTAGTGGTTGATTGGCGATTTCTTTAATTTCCTCGTTTGTTTTGAATTCGTTCCACGATAAACCATGTATTTTCCAATGCGTTCAACTTTGTCCACTTAATGGGCGAACATTAAGAAAAAGAAGAAGAAAGAAGGAGGTCTGCTAATATCTGTCTACTCGGACAACAGACAAAAGAATCATTGGCTGCAAAATTACGAAAGACGAAACACCAGCTGGTAGAGACAGAAAGTGACCATCTTGCATGCTCGGGCGTGTTATCTGAAAAGTATTTGAGTGTAAAGGTCGCATCATTTACAAGTCATAAGACAAGAATTTACGCCACGACCTGACGGCTTTACTGTCTGCAGGTGTCTGTAACGACCAAAATGGCTGGAAGTTAACGGCGCTTTCTGATAAGACATCGCTGTCATGGTCATATGATACTCTCTTAAACACTTTTACATTGGCCCGGATTCCGTACACGTGACCGCTCACATGATTTGAGCTGAGATCACCGGGCACTCCCTCTGTACAATACATTATATGAATATATATAATTACATCGGCTTGTAATGTATTCGCAACATTATGAAAGCATGTTGAACTATTTCTGCTTGTTGCTTAAAAATATAATTTAACATATTGTTGAACCTTCTCTTTACCTTCTTCTTAATTTTCTTCTTTACCTTCTTCTTCATTTCTTCTACCTCCTCCTCCTTTCAGCTCCCCGTGGAGCATAGGTCGTAAACAAACACTTTCAGCTTCCTGTGTAGCGTAGGTCGTCAACAAACACTTTCAGCCTCCTATGTAGCATAGGTCTTCAACAAACACGTTTGTTCCCTGTGTAGCATAGGTCGTCAACAAATACATTCAGCCCCCTGTGGAGCATAGGTCTTCAACAAACACGTTCAGCGCCCTGTGGAGCATAGGTCTTCAACAAACACTTTCAGCGCCCTGTGGAGCATAGGTCTTCAATAAACACTTTCAGCCCCCTGTGGATCATAGGTCTTCAACTAACACTTTCAGCACCCTGTTGGGTGGAGATCTCTTGTGAGTTTCCTATGATGGGTAGAGATCTCTTGTGAGTCTCCTATGATGGGTGAAGATCTCTTGTGAGTTCCCTATGTTGGGTGGAGATCTCTTGTGAGTTCCCTATGTTGGGTGGAGATCTCTTGTGAGTTCCCTATGTTGGGTGGAGATCTCTTGTGAGTTCCCTATATTGGGTGGAGATCTCTTGTGAGTTCCCTATATTGGGTGGAGATCTCTTGTGAGTGCCTTATATTGGATGGAGATCTCTTGTCAGTGCCCTATGATAGGTGGAGATCTCTTGTCAGTGCCCTATGATAGGTGGAGATCTCTTGTGAGTTCCGTATGATGGGTGGAGGTCTCTTGTGAGTTCCCTATGATGGGTGGAGATCTCTTGTGAGTGCCCTATGATGGGTGGAGATCTCTTGTCAGTGCCCTATATTGGATGGAAATCTCTTGTGAGTGCCCTATGATAGGTGGAGATCTCTTGTGAGTGCCCTATGATAGGTGGAGATCTCTTGTCAGTGCCCAATATTGAATGGAGATCTCTTGTCAGTGCCCTATGATAGGTGGAGATCTCTTGTCAGTGCCCTATGATAGGTGGAGGTCTCTTGTGAGTTCCCTATGATAGGTGGAGATCTCTTATGAGTGCCCTATGATAGGTGGAGATCTCTTGTCAGTGCCCTATGATGGGTGGAGATCTCTTGTGAGTTCCCTATATTGGGTGGAGATCTCTTGTGAGTTCCCTATATTGGGTGGAGATCTCTTGTGAGTTCCCTATATTGGGTGGAGATCTCTTGTGAGTTCCCTATATTGGGTGGAGATCTCTTGTGAGTTCCCTATATTGGGTGGAGATCTCTTGTGAGTTCCCTATATTGGGTGGAGATCTCTTGTGAGTTCCCTATATTGGGTGGAGATCTCTTGTCAGTGCCCTATGATAGTTGGAGATCTCTTGTCAGTGCCCTATGATAGGTGGAGATCTCTTGTGAGTTCCCTATGATGGGTGGAGGTCTCTTGTGAGTGCCCAATGATAGGTAGAGATCTCTTCTGAGTTCCCTATGATGGGTGGAGGTCTCTTGTCAGTGCCCTGTGATAGGTGGAGACTTTTTGCGACTGCCCGACGATAGGTGGAGATCTCTTCTGAGTTCCCTAAGATGGGTGGAGATCTCTTTTGAGTGCCCTATGATAGGTGGAGATCTCTTGTGAGTGCCCTAAGATGGGTGGAGATCTCTTGTGAGTGACCTATAATAGGTGGAGATCTCTTGTGAGTGCCCTAAGATGGGTGGAGATCTCTTGTGAGTGCCCTATGATAGGTGGAGATCTCTTGTGAGTGCCCTATGATAGGTGGAGATCTCTTGTGAGTTCCCTATGATAGGTGGAGATCTCTTGTCAGTGCCCTATGATAGGTGGAGATCTCTTGTCAGTGCCCTGTAATGGGTGGAGATCTCTTGTCAGTGCCCTATGATAGGTGGAGATCTCTTGTGAGTTCCCTATGACAGGTGGAGATCTCTTGTCAGTACCCTATGATGGCTGAGACCTCTTTTGAGGCACATATGATGTGTATTGATCTCTTATGAGTGCCCTATTCTACGATCGGAGCTTTAACTATTACAAAGAAGAAAAATACTGATATTGTGTTCCCTTTTTCTTTTTTCTTATTCGAATTCTCTTTTTCTATTTTTAGCCACACAAGTTTTTTAATTTATGATACATCTTCTAATAAGTTTGAATATAAAATAAGAGATGGACGTTTTTTTTTTATTTTCATTGAAAGACGCAAGTGGACGAGTCTACTAAAATATCAGTCAATAACACATTTATAACGTTCTTGTCTGTTCTACTCACCATACGTTACCATTACTGTATCTACTTTTTTGTAGGGATCAATATTCCGAGGTAATGTGGTGCCCTTCACATATTTTGAGAACCCTTCTAAAAAATTCACACGTTGATGTTCGTCCTTTCATTTATAAATTTTTTTTATTGTTCTGGTTCATTTCGTCTAATTAAATCCCGTCTGCTATTTTCTATTAATATTCTAACTAGACTCTTTGTGAATCCTGGCAACCGTCTTTTCCGCCATTATTTAGCAGTGTCCTTGTGTTTTCTTATTTGGATTTGTGTGTTTATCATTAACAGTTTATTTTCTTTGTTTGAGGAGTGCTTTTGCCGGAACGTTGTAGTTTGTTCTGTATATTTTTAGTAAAGCTACTCAATACCATTTTTAAATGCCCAGTTCTATTGACAGCTTAGACCTACTTGGTGTCTCACATTGTTCACAATAAATGGTGCTGAAGTTTTCCTTTTATTTATTCCTTTGATTATTTTCCACTTCAGATATGGTATCATCTAGTTCAGCTGTCAAAAATTGAAAAAAATTAAGAAGACACTGTGCAATCCATTTGTGACAACCATCATCATCATCGAGTGCCATCTCCGCAACGAAGGTTGGCTGCCATGGAGACCCATTCTGCTCTGTGTCTTGCTTTGATGGTGCAGGTTGTCATAGGCAATTTTGTCCATCTTTTGATGTTACTCGTCCATGTTAGTCCTGGTCTGCCTCTGCCTCTTTTACCTTGTATTTTCCCCTCCAGGATTACTTTTAGTAGGCTGTTGTGTCTTTTAACATGGCCCAAAACTCGCATTTGTCTTTTTTGAATTGTGTTTAGAAGTTCTCTTTTCATTTTTTGTTGTTTTAAGACTTAATCGTTTGTTTGCTCCCTGTGGAGCATAAGTCTTCAAGAAACACTTTCAGCTCCCTGTGGAGCATAAGTCTTCAAGAAACACGTTCAGCTCCCTGTGGAGCATAAGTCTTCAAGAAACACTTTCAGCTCCCTGTGGAGCATAAGTCTTCAAGAAACACGTTCAGCTCCCTGTGGAGCATAAGTCTTCAAGAAACACATTCAGCACCCTGTGGAGCATAAGTCTTCAAGAAACACGTTCAGCTCCCTGTGGAGCATAAGTCTTCAAGAAACACTTTCAGCACCCTGTGGAGCATAAGTCTTCAAGAAACACTTTCAGCACCCTGTGGAGCATAAGTCTTCAAGAAACACTTTCAGCACCCTGTGGAGCATAAGTCTTCAAGAAACACTTTCAGCACCCTGTGGAGCATAAGTCTTCAAGAAACACTTTCCATATCCGTTCCTGCCTTCCTCATGAGATCATCCCACCTCCTCTCCATTATTTTTTTCTCTGCTTCAACCTGACTTCTCTAAGTATTTTAAGACTTCCCCTTTGTCTTTTCCCCTGTGGAGTCTTTAAAAGACCTTGTCCAGCAATACTCTTCGTTGGTCTCAAAGGTGTGTCTTATCCAGCGACACGAATTTGTCTTATCTCTTTGTCCTCTGGTATCTGACTGCTACTTTCCCATTGCTGTAATTTTGTGATCTTATCATGCTATTTTTTTACCTTTTATTCTGCATAAGAATCGATTAATGAAGGTTTGTATCTCTGTGACTGTTTTTGGTGTTCCACATGTTTCATAGCATCATCATCATCATCATCGCCTGCTGGCGTAGGTGTCATGTTTCTCCACAACTTTTGATCTTGACAGTTATTTGTCATTTCTGTTGTTGACCTTCTGCCAAGCTATTCTCTTAAGCTGTCTAGTATGTTTTTCCTCTTTGCTTCCCTCTATCTCTTCGTCCCTCAATTTTTCCAGTTGTTGCAATATATTCCAGCTGTTCTCTTCTCATTACATGGCCAAAAAAATGATGATTGTTTCTTCCTAATATTGGAAATTAGCTCTCTTTTTGCTTTGACCTCTTTCAGAACATTTTCATTACTCTTCTTAGCTGTCCTTGGTATTCTAAACATTCTACTGTAAAACCACATTTCTACAGACTCCAGTGGATTTCTTCTCTGTTGTCCTATTGTCCATGATTCACATCTATATGTTAAGACTGGCTCTACATAACATTTAAGAACTATTTTTCTTGTTTTTAATGTCGAAAATGGATTGCATACTATCTTCCTCATTTTTTGGAAAGCTTTTGCCTGAGCCATTCTGCATCTCACCTCTTTTGTACATCTTCCGTCTGAGGCTAACAAAGCATTATAACAGGACTACTTTAACATTCATCATCATTGAGATTCATCTCCGCATCGAAGGTTGGCTACCATGGAGCACCATTCCGCTCTGTCTATTGCATTGATGGTCTAGGATTGTGTTTAGTAGTTCTCTTTTCATGTTTAGTTGTTTTAAGGCTTCATCGTTTGTTTTCATTTCTTTCCATCCAATTTTCATTTCTTTCCACCCAATTCTACATATTCTACTACATATCCACATTTCAAATGCTTCAATTTTCTGTTCTGTTTTCTTGTTTAATGTCCATTTTTTAATGCACCATACAAGAATGTTCAGAAGATATAACATTTTGTTATTTTTAGTTTTAGCCCCGGTGTTATTTGTTTTAATGTTAGTATATTTTTCATGGCATTAAAATTACCTGTTGCCATTTTTCTTTTGTTTATTTCTATTTAACATTGGAATTGAAAATGTTAACTTGTTTGTATTGTAACCTAATTTCTTTTAATTTCAATCTTTCCTACTGCAATGAAGACTCTTCCTGCATTTTGTACCCATCTACATTTTAAAAATAAACTTTTCTTTTGAAGGCCGTAATGATCATATATACATGCCACTTGAGGTCCGCATGCCGTGGTGTGCAAACCCTACCCTTCAGGGGCCCGAACTTACTGTAAACCACAAAAAACTTAACGGTGTTAGAGATAGACTTATTAAAATATCACGCCCTCGCTGGCACGTTTATAAGCGAGCTACGCTTTCTGTCTTATCCGCAGTTTTAAGTTCACGATTCCGGAGAACAGGATTCGTTATCTTGACGGGGGGATAAGCCTTGCGTTTATCAGACAGCAACTTTTACACATATTTATCACGAGTTTCAACACGAGTTGGCGGGTAACTGGCCCTCGACTCGAGTTATTTAATGTGTAAGCCGTCATTTGTGTTGAGTGACAAATATGTAGCGCTGCACGGATGTTTCCTAGTTTATATTTAGTTGTTTCTTCTCTTCTTTATTTTACAAAACATTTTATTTCTCTTTGTTCATTTCTGGAAAAAATAAAACAAAACAAAACATATTTTAAAAAGTTATTTAACTTAATAGAATTTACCTCAGTGGAAGTGAGAAAGAGAGTTCATCCGTGCCATATAGAACCAATTCTGACCTAAGAAAGCGAATCATGGACAGCAGACACTCAAATGAAAAGACGATTAGAGGCCACAGAGATGGAATTTCTCAGAAGAATGTTGAAAGTTCCCTGGACAGCTAAAAAGACCAATGAGGAAATTCTCAAAGAGGCCAACATAAAAAGGGAACTTTTAAAAAAAACTTCAGAAAGAAACAATCAACATTTTTCGGACACATCATGAGAAGAGGAAAGTTGGAATACTTGGTTACAACTGGCAAAGTAAAAGGAAAGAGAGATCGAGGACGACAAAGCGAGAAAATACTGGATAGCTTGGTGTCATGGCATGGAAAACAGTCGACAACAGGACTGATACGATGAACTGAGGATAGAAGATTGTGGAAGGACATGATCGACTACGCCAAACGGTATGGTACATGATGATGATGATGATGATGATTTAACTTAATAAACATTATGTTATGTTCTTTGTTGACAAGAATATTGTATTTTTCTTACGTTTTCTTTGTTTCTTTTCTTTCTATCGTTGACCCAACCACTGGTTCTTTTTAACGTCGGACCTTCATCATTATCGAGGTGCCGTCTCCGCTTCGAAATGTGGCTACCATGGAGCGCCATTCATTGAGTGCCATCTCCGGATCAAAGGTTGGCTACAATGAAGCGCCATTCATTAAGTGCCGTCTCCGCATCCAACACTGGCTACCACGAAGCGCCATTCACTACGTGCCGTCTCCGGATCAAAGGTTGGTTACTATGAAGCGCCATTCCGTTTTGTCTCATGCTTTGATGGGGCAGGTTATCATGGGCTGACTTGTCCATATTTTGATTTTACTTGTCCATGTTAGTTTTGGTTTCCTCTGTCTCTTTGACCGTGTATTTTCCCTTACAAGATTACTTTTAGTAGACTGCTGTGTCTTTTAACATTTCCCTTGTCTTTTTGACCGTGTATTTTCCCTTCCAAGATTACTTTTAGTAGACTGCTGTGTCTTTTAACATTCCCCAAAAACCTCATTGGTCTTGTTTGAATTGTGTTTAGTAGTTTTCTTTTCATTTTTAGTTGTTTTAAGAATTTATCGTTTCTTTTCATTTCTTTCCATCCAATTCTTCCTATTCTTCTATAAATTCACAATTTACAGATTTCAATTTTCTGTTGTTTTCTTATCTAATGTCCATGTTTCTGCACCATACTGGAATATTGAGAAGATATAACATTTTGTTGTTCTTAGTTTTAGCCCTGGTGTTATTTGTCTTGATATTATTGCGTTGTGTCCTGAGTTGTAGCATAAATATGGCGCAACACGTTCCCCGGGGGCCTTCTTTGGGCGTCTCGGTTTCCTAGTTGGGAAAACCACCCGACTGGGTGTCTCGGTAGCCCTGATTGCGAAAAACCACCCGACTGGGGGCCTCGGTAGCCTAGTTGGGAAAACCACCCGACTGGGGGCCTCAGTAACCCTAGTTGGGAAAACCACCCGACTGGGGGCCTCAGTAGCCCTAGTTGGGAAAACCACCCGACTGGGGGCCTCAGTAGCCCTAGTTGGGAAAACCACCCGACTGGGGGCCTCAGTAGCCCTAGTTGGGAAAAACACCCGACTGGGAGTCTCGGGAGCCCTGATTGGGACAACCACCCGACTGGGGGCCTCGGTAGCCTAGTTGGGAAAACCACCCGACTGGGAGTCTCGGGAGCCCTGATTGGGACAACCACCCGACTGGGGACCTCGGTAGCCCTAGTTGGGAAAACCACCCGACTGGGAGTCTCGGGAGCCCTGATTGGGACAACCACCCGACTGGGGACCTCGGTAGCCCTGATTGGGACAACCACCCGACTGGGGGCCTCGGTAGCCTAGTTGAGAAAACCACCCGACTGGGTGCCTCGGGAGCCCTGATTGGGACAATCACCCGACCGGGGGCTTCAGGAGCCCTGATTGGGACAACCACCTGACTGGGGGCCTCGGTAGCTAAGTTGGGACAACCACCCGACTGGGCTACCGACATTCCAACAACCCGTGTTCGATTCTCGCTGGAAGCCAGTGTGAATTGTACTTGTGGTTGGGGGAAAAAAAAAAAACCTCCGCTTTCGACCCAGCCACTGGCAGAAATGGGTACCAGGGTTGTTCTCTGGGAAGGTGAGGAATACAGCTTCACATGGTGAGTTTTCATGTTTGAAGCGACCCTATCCAGAAGTCTCCGGACGCTTCTGGATATAGACGGCCGAGCACATATGGATGGAAACTCGCGTCCATGTCGACGATTCAGGTCTCGTAATTTACCTTAATCTTACATTCGACGTCAGGGAGCCGCGATAGCGCAGTGGTTAGTGAACTGGACTACAAAGGATAAGAGGTAGGGTTCGATCCCAACCGACGGCTTCCGGGTTCACCCAGCCTTTAATGGGTACCGGATTTTTTTTCTGGCAAAGTAAAGCGGCACGGGCGTAATACCGACCACATTACCCCAAAAATCATGTCCTGAAGGGCTGTAAAATTTATGGTCACTAACAACATATTCCCTATACGCCACTTGGCGTGACGGGGGTACTTTACTTTCTTTTTTTTTTTACATTCGACGTCAGGACTGCATTTTGAGTTTGTTTTTCCTTTTCGGTCACTACTCGTTTGGCAATAAGTGTTAGTCTGTTTCAGGGGCACCTCTGGGAGGTGTAGCGCAGCCTTGATCTGCTTTGTTATTCGCCATTATCTGTTGTGAGTCAATGACTTTTTCAGCCTATTTGCTGTTATTTTTTCATTTTGTTAGCTTCTGGTTTCTATTTTTTTATAATTTAACCTGCAGGATGTTCTTCTTGCAACCTTGTGTAATTCTGTGTAATTTTTTGTAAGAGTTAAATGTTGATGTATTTTGTGTTTGATTGTATGACAATCTGCAGCATCAAAGACAGAGCAGAATGGCGCTCCATGGTAGCCAATCTTCGATGCGGAGACGGCACTCAATGATTATTTTGTGTTTGGCAAAGGTAACATAACATCACTATCATTGGCTACTGGAGATCCCACGATGAGCGGATAAAAGAACAAAACAACTGTTAACTGCGACGAAAGTCGTAAGAGGCGACTAAGGAAGCTTGGAATCGACGTCAGTGCAATCGAGTAGGGCGTGCATGGAGTGATCTTGTTAACGGAATTTACAGATGCATTTTGGGAAATGCTGTGACAAGTGGTGGAGCGGATATGGGAAATTGTTGACTGCACCGAAACTCGTTTGATGGATAGAATACTTTGAAAGTCACGATAGCCCAGTGGTTAGTGAATTGGACTACAAAGGACAAGTGGTTGGGTTCGATCCAGATCGGCGATTTCCGGGTTCACCCAGCCTTAAATAGGTACCGGATTTTTTTCTGGGAAAGTAAAACAGTACGGGCGTAATACTGACCACATTGCCCAAAAAATCATGTCCTGAAGGTTTATACAAGTTATGGTCACAAACACCTTATTCACTATACGCCACTTGGCGTGCCAGTGTTCTTTACTTTACTTTTACTTACCAATCATGCCTGCTGGCGTAGGTGATCATGTCTCTTTACAACTCTCGATCTCGACAGTTATTAACCATTTCTGTTATTGACCTCCTGGCAAGCTATTCTCTTAAGCTGTCTGGTATCTTTTCTCTTTGCTTCCCTCTATCTCTTTGTCCCTCAATTTTCCTTGTTGCCACAACAGAGTTTGGCCACATGGTAAGACAGAAATAACAAAACAAAATACAACAAAATTGTAATACACAAGATAACAACACACATAAAATTTAAACAAATGTTCAACACATTGCGGGGCCGCCGCCAGAGCTGCAGACAGACAACACGAAAAAAATAAACATAAAATTATAACAAGCAGTATCAAACTAGTGGAGAGACGAGACAAACTTCGACATTCCGGCAAAATCCTTCATCAGGTACAAAATAGGGGATATTAATACAAAGACAAACACAAAAAAGCAAATACTGAAGCGAAATCAGAAATAACAAAATGACAGAAGTGGAACGATGGGCAAGAGGATTCTTTGATGCACTGGAGAACATATGGAAGTCCAAAGAAAATAGGTTAAATACACAAATAAAAATTTTCAACTCCAATGTTAAGTCAGTCCTATATATGGCTGTGAAACATGGAGAACAACAAAATTGACAATCATGAAGATACAGACTTTCATTAATGGATGCTTGCCCAGAATAAAAGGATGGAAATGGCAGGATAAAATCACTAACATAGACTTATGGAAATGTACCAGTCAAACACCAGTGGATAAAGAGATACAACGTAGACGATGGCGCTGGATAGCACACACACTGCGGAAGCCAACTGAAAGTATTACACAACAGGCCCGTTTTTGGAATCCCCGGGGGAAAAGATAAAGAGGAAGACCAATGAGTTCTTGGAGAAGCAGAGATGAAGATGGTGGGAAAGACATTGAATGGTCTTAAAAGAATGGCAAAAAACAGAACGACTTGGAAAGTGTTTGTTGAAGACCTATGCTTCACAGGGAGCTGAAAGGTAGAAGAAGAAGAAGAAGAAGAGGAAGAGGAACGATGGGCAGGATTTATGTGTCTGCTAGTCACATGATACATAATATGTAAATAGAGCAAGAAGGATCACGTTGGAAAAAAAGAGCCAAACAGTGAAAAAGAGCCGCATGGAGCGAAAAGAACACACATGGTAACAAAGAGCCAAATATAGGTAAAAAGAACCACACATAGTTTAAAAGAGCCAAACATAGTTTAAAAGAGTTAAACAGAGAGAAAAAGAGTCCAACAGAGCGAAAAATCCAACATGGTAAATAAAAATAGAGAAATAGTACTCTGAGAAAGGATGAATGGAGGCACCTATATACTGTAGAAGGAAAAAATGACTAAAAAATAGATATTTAGAAAATCAGACTCTGGGGCCGACCAGGAAATGAGATGGATCAATGGAATATTAGAAATACTAGGAAACATTACATCAGGAAAGATAAACAGAAGAGCAAAAGATGGATTGATGGAATATTAGAAACACAAGGAAACATAAAAGCAGAAGAGATCAACAGAGGAACAAAACACCGCAGACTGGATCTCTCCTCGACACTGAAAGCTAAATGAAGGAAAGGTGAAACAAGAAGATGAAACAAATTCAATAATAATTTCCGTAGCAGAAAGCAAAACTAAACACGTTTTTGTATCAATAATGATTAATTATGACAGCAAATTAAATGAATATGACCCCAAATCCACGTGGCTATCTGTACTTTTAACAGAATAACCAACGGGAAGCAGCTTCACGTGTCAGCGACCATCTTCAAGGAATTACTAGCCCTTGTTTGCTTCCAGCGTCTTTCACGCCATTTTTACAGCAAATAGTGGCACTGAGAACTTGTTAAGTGTTTCCACACGCCGGCCTCGGACCGAAGAAATCTGGTTCCCATCTGTATCCTCATCTACAAATCCTGCGATTCGTCTTGTGTGGCGTACGAGAGGCTTAGTGGTTTCGTCTTAATCAGATTTATACCACATTTAAGAAAACAAAGACTCGCTCTGTCTGATAATGAATCTGATATCACTTTGTTAACAATCGGATACCTGCGATACTTCCATTCCTTTCACCCACAAATAAGATCTGTATATGTGAATGTGTTTGTCTTAAAACGAGTTTCACCACACTTGGACAGTGTCATTTAGTCTGTCTGTTGACCTTTCGAGACGTAGCCGGCCCATAGGGCGTAGACCAAGATACACCTTCTCCTATCTGAATTTTTGTTCTAGCAGTTTTCTTTTAAAGATATTTTATCAAATCTCGCCATCTGTCTCTGTTCTGTGCAAACAGCTCTATCTCATTGAGGGAGCCGAATCCTGCTGCTCTTGCCTCTCTCATCAATGTTCTTCTCAGTGTCTCCCTGGGTCTTCCTCTTTTTCTCTTACCTGTTGTTTCCCATATGAGAGCCTGCTTTGCTATTCGGTTATTATCTCTCCTCATCACATGTCCAACATATGACCATCGTTTTTTCTTGATTACTGAAGATATTAGTGGTTGATTGGCGATTTCTCTAATTTCCTCGTTTGTTTTGAATTCGTTCCACGCTATACCAAGTAATTTCCTTAGACATTTATTTTCGAATGCGTTCAACTTTGTTTCTAAATCTCTTGTTGTTTTCCAGCTTTCACATGCATACGTAAGGGTTGATAGTACATTTGATTTGAATAGCCTAAGTTTTGTGTTTGTGCTGATGAGTTTTGATTTCCACAACTTTTCAAGGCTTCTGAAAGACATGGCTGCTTAAGCTATTCTAATTCTAATTTCTTTACTTGGTGTTAGTGACCATAAATTTTACAGACCTTCAGCACATGATTTTTGGGGTAATGTGGTCGGTATTACGCCCGTGCCGCGTTACTTTCCCAGAAAAAATCCGCTACCCATTAAAGGCTGGGTGAACCCGGAAGCCATCGGTTGGGATCGAACCCTACCTCTTGTCCTTTGTAGTCCAGTTCACTAACCACTGAGCCATCGCAGCTTCCACACAACGTTTAAGCCAAGCTTAAAATTCTCTTTATTTTGGCATCTCAAATGTTATCTAATATTTCAAAGTGGCAGAAAGACACTCAAACAATAATATAGAGACGAAGGCGCGCCTCCCAGCACCAGAGCTAGAAGTTGTCAGCGACCCACAGCTGATGGCTTGCGCCAGGATCGGTGAACCAAAACCATCCAGACTCTGCTGCACCTCTCCGTGGTGCCTCCAGTAACAGACTAACCTGTCTAGTCTGGCCAAGTGTGCAGGGATTGAAGAGGGAAGACAACCCATTACTCAAAAATGGTGTGCTGAAGTCGGATGTGTTGGGCCGAAAGGCGCAAATATCACAGTTATACTGCAAACCACGACACAACGCAGACACGCCCACTTAACGTCCTTGTAAGGGCGGATGATAAAGAGAAATATTCTAGTCTACCAGGATACTCTAGAATACTTTAGTCATCGGGCGAACGCAAACAACCAACCAATCAACCTACCAACCAACCAACCAACCAACCAACCAACCAACCAACCAACCAACCAACCGAGCAACATATCAACCAACCAACCTACCAACCAACCAACCAACCAACCAACCTACCAACCAACCAACCAACCAACCCAACAACCAACCTACAAACCAACCAAAGAACCAACCAACCAACCAACCTACCAACCAACCAACCAACCTACCAACCAACCAACCCAACCAACCAACCAACCAACCAACCAACCAACGAACCAACCAACGAACCAACCAACCAACCAACCAACGAACCAACCAACCAACCTACCAACCAACGAACCAACCAACGAACCAACCAACCAACCAACCAACCAACCAACCAACCAACCAACCAACCAACCAACCAACCAAACAAAAATATCCCTGAATCCCTCGTAGAGGACAGGAAATAGACGCTAGTGCCCGTATTGTTGTGGCACCAGTACACTGTACGGTTATAGTACCAAGTACGCCCAGTGCTTGTACGCAAGAGACAACAATAATGTTTGGGAATGGAGCTGGCTATCCTGCCTTCATCATCATGTGCCATACCGGTTAGCGTAGGCGATCATGTCCTTCCACAATCTTCTATCTACAGTGCATCGTATTAGTTCTGGTGTTGACTGTTTTCCATGCCATGACACCAAGCTGGCCAGTATTTTCTATCTTTGTCGTCCGCGATCTCTCTTTCCTTTTATTTTACCAGTTGCAACCAAGTATTCCAACTTTCCTCTTCTCATGATGTGCCCGAAAAATGTTGAAAAATGTTAGCCATCCTGTACTGTAAGAAAATAAGCCGGAAACAAACTTCACAAACATGGACAAATCAAAGGACTGGGAAAACAAGTAAATACGTCATCCAGGAGCGATAAGAGCTCTCTGTCTAACAACATGTATGTAGAGAAGAGAAATGGAAGCAGAGGTGAAGAAGATAGGGACGATATGGTTGATCTTAATAGAATGGCAAGAATCAACGGTTTGCAAAGTGTTTGCTGTAGACTTATGCTCCACAGGGAGTTGAAAGGAAGAAGACAGGAGAAGAAAAAGAAGAGAAACAGGAAGAAGGAGAAGAAGAACACGAAGAAGACGATGAAGAAGAATGAAAGCAAGAAGAAGAGAGAAAAAACAGAAAAAGATTAAAAAGAATAATCAGGAGAAAACAAAAGAAGAAGAAATAAGTAGCCCCGTTCTGTGTAATTTTCCCTTTTATTTTCCCTCATGGAGCCAGGTGCTCACGGCAATGTGGCCCCAAGAGCCCTCAATCAGGCTCGACTTCGGCACAAACGTTCAACCTAAGGAAATTAGCTGAGCATTTCGATATTTAGGGTTTTAGAGTTGACACCACTGTCTGTCTGTCTGTCTGTCTGTCTGTCTGTCTGTCTGTCTGTCTGTCTGTCTGTCTTTCTCTTTGTATGTCCATCTATCGATCCATCAATCCATCGATTCATCCATCTGTCAGTCCAAACGTCAGTTAATCCGTCCGTCCGTCCGCCCGTCTGTCTGTTAGTCTTTCTTTCTCTCTATATGTCCATCCATCCATCCATCCATCCATCCATCCATCCATCCGTCTGTCCGTCCGTCCGTCCGTCCGTCCGTCCATCCATCCATCCATCCATCCGTCCGTCCATTCGTCCGTCCGTGGGTCAGTCAGTCAGTCAGTCAGTCTGTCTGTCTGTCTGTCTATCTATCTATCTATTTGTCTGTCCGTCCGTCCGTTTGCTCTTTTCTCCGTCCGTCCGTCCGTCCGTCTGTCTGTCTGTCTGTCTGTCTGTCTGTCTGTCTGTCTGTCTGTCTGTCTGTCTATCTATCTATCTATCTATCTATCTATCTATCTATCTATCTATTTGTCTGTCCGTCAGTCCGTCCGTTTGCTCTTTTCTCCGTCCGTCCGTCCGTCCGTCTGTCTGTCTGTCTGTCTGTCTGTCTGTCTATCTATCTATTTGTCTGTCCGTCCGTCCGTCCGTCCGTTTGCTCTTTTCTCCGTCCGTCCGTCCATCTGTCTGTCTGTCTGTCTATCTATCTATCTATTTGTCCGTCCGTCCGTTTGCTCTTTTCTCCGTCCGTCCGTCTGTCTGTCTGTCTGTCTGTCTATCTATCTATTTGTCTGTCCGTCCGTCCGTCCGTCCGTCCGCTCGTCTGTCTGCAGTCTGTCTGTCTAAATTCCAACATTTTGTATAATTAATCTCCTCACTATTTCCAGCCAGACCTGGCATTCTTCATTTGTATGGTTTATCTTACCACTGGCTTTTCTCTCTCTCTCTCTAATTCTCTCTCTCTCTCTCTCTTTAATTCTATCGTGTAGCTTATGTCATATACTCTTAGTTCGCCTCAAATCCTGTAAATATATCATTTCTACCTATATAACTTTATTTTCTCTTTCTTCTTTCTTGACAATTCACAACTTTTCCTTTCTTCCTATTTTTTGTAATGTACATATTAAATCCGTTTGCACACATCTTTTCTTTGGTGCACACTTTCTGATTCCTCTTTGTTTCCATCTTTATTTATATTTCTTTTTGGCAGAATTTTAATATGAAATTGGAACTGCCTATAGTCAAATTTTTAATATGAAATTGGAACTGTCTCTAGACAAATTTTTAATATGAAATTGGAACAGTCTCTAGACAGATTTTTAATATGAAATTGGAACTGTCTCTAGACAGAATTGCAATTTAATATAAGAACTGAATCTAGACAGATTTTAATATAAAATTGGAACTGCCTTTAGATTTATATTTAATTGGAACCTGACGCTAGGAAGTTTTTTTATAAAATGAGAACTGACCCTAGACTGATTTATAATATAGAATTGGAACTGACCCTAGACTGATTTATAATATAGAATTGGAACTTCCTTTGGGCGGGTATTTCAAATAAAACTGGATCTGCGTGTTTTAAAATCGCCAAACCACATAATCCATTACTGATCATTAAACTCCCTTCTAAATGTAAAAGTAGTTTCCCCTTTATAAAGATGTTCTCCTATAGTATACAGCTGCTCATTCTCCATCCAGTCCCATTATTTTGGGAGTTCCAATCCAGGTTATTCTGTCTTTTTGCTCATGCCTTTCGGGAGCAGAGTTTGAGCTATTTGAGAAAGATGTTTCCTCGTGTTAGACTACAGACAGCCCGAGGCAAATCAGAGGGCGTAATTAGAAGTGTTAAAACGATAATGAAGCGTAGGACACTCACTCGCAGGTGCACTAACTCTTCTACCAGGAGAGGTTACCTACATCAGCTCTTTAAACTTAAGAGCTTGCACGTTCCTTAACTCTGAAGACTGTCCCAGGACGAAGCGTGCGATGCAAGTTTGCTCCCCTGATAATAAACTTAAATTATGCCCCTTTGACGCCTCCGACAGCTCGAGTCATCTTGCACTTATTTAAAAACCATAATTTCACATCTCCCATCAGCCTTGTCTTAACAAATAGCAACGTTTCCCTGGGTTCTGGTTTTTTTCTTCTCCGCTCGTTAAAACAATCAAGAACCCAGAACCCGTTAAGTGTTGAAATAAAAAAGAAAAAACCCAGAATGAATAACTGGAAAGAGTTGACTTAACGCTTCGTTGCAATAGAGCAAACAATTTGTATAGTAAAGTAACTACTCTCCCGCCATATCCCAGACCACCACCTGTGAGCCGAGTGACGAAACGCGCAGGCTGAGAACCCAGAATCTGCATGCAGGCTTCGTTATTGCTGCAATTTGTTTCGCGAGCGATCTTAAGGATGTCACGATAGAAGTACGTTCGAATGAACTTGTCCAATTACAGGAGGAAAGAATGTAACCAGAATTCCAGACTCGTGTAGAATATAGGAGCGATTATTTCACCATACCCTCAATCTTTCCTCGGTTTACAAACTTTGAGCACGAGTTGTGCACGAGTATCTAAATTAGTCCTCAGAGGGTTGGTGAATAATCTATGTAAACTCGATTATTTCGGATTCGCGTCTAGTTTATTGGACCCCTTTTTATGATTATCGCGCGCTATTTTAACACAAACACAAACATATAAACATTTGATGGGAGGAAACGACCAGAAGCATTACCAGTTCTCGATTGTTTTTTCTTACCCACTTCGTTTTCTTTATGCTGTTCTTTTTAGATTTAATGAAAAAATTATTTATTAATAGATTCATTTTTTTTCAGCAATGCGGGTAGATTAATGGGTATTAGATTATTTATAGTGAATGGTATGCTGATAAGGTATGCTGATAAGGTATGCTGATAAGGTATGCTGATAAGGTATGCTGATAAGGCATGCTGATGATACAGTCTTGATCGCTAAGAGTGAAAATGAGTTACAAGAAATGTTCGACATTATAGTGAAGGAAAGCAAAAATAAAGGACTCAGCCTTAATTGTAAAAAAGACAGAAGTAATGGTAACAACAAAGAAAAAGACGTCACCTCAGTGCAAAATAAAGACAAGTGGAACAAAATTAAAACAGGTAAATGAATTTAAATAATTAGGAACTTTGTTAACCTCAGACGGAAGATGTACAAAAGAGGTGAGATGCAGAATGGCTCAGGCAAAAGCAGCTTTCCAAAAAATGAGGAAGGTACTATGAATCCATTTTTGACAATAGAAACAAGAAAAAGAGTTCTTAAATGTTATTTAGAGCCAGTCTTAACATATGGATGTGAATCATGGACAATAGGACAACAGACAAGAAAATCATTGGAGTCTGTAGAAATGTGGTTTTACAGAATAATATTGAGAATACCATGGACAGCTAAGAAGAGTAATGAAAACGTTCTGAAAGAGGCCAAAGCAAAAAAAAAGGGCTAATTTCCAATATTAGGAAGAAACAATCATCATTTTTTGGCCATAAAATGAGAAGATTATAAGCTGGAATATATTGTAACAAATGGGAAAATTGAGGGACGAAGAGAGAGAGGGAAGCCAAGAGAAAAGATACCAGACAGCTAAAGAGAATAGTTTGACAGAAGGTCAACAGCAGAAATGATAAATAACTGTCGAGATCGAAAGTTGTTGAGAGACATGATCACCTACGCCAGCACGCCCGGTACTTGATGATGATGATAATGATAGTGAAAGATAAAGGTATTCACCACACATACATCTTTATTTCCATTTCTTAGGGGGCCTCGGTAGCCTGGTTAGGAATACCGTTCGACTGGCCTACCGACGTTCGGTCAAGTCGTCTTCGATTCCCGCTGGAAGTAGTGTGAGTTCTACACGTGGTTTGAAAAAAAAAACTCCCGCGGTTGCCCCAGCCGCTGCCAGAAATGGGTAACATGGTAGTACTCTGGGAAGGTGAGGAATGCCGCCTCGCGTCGTGAGTTTCGATGCTTGAATAGACACTTTCTCCGAAACTTCTGGATAAACGGCCGAGCACGTGTGGGTGAAAACTCGCGCGCTAAGACACCCATTCAAGTCTCGTACATTACCTCTGCCTTCTTCTTTTACTCTTCTTCTTTTATCCTTCTTCTTTTATCCTTCTTCTTTTATCCTTCCTGTCTTGTTTTGCCTGGTGCTGTATAAGAAATGCTGACGATACTGTTCTACTAGCAGAAAATCTTAAAGATCTACAACAATCACTTAATGTAATAAACAGGACAAGCAAAAAATATAGACTAGATATGAATATCAAAAAGACTAAAACTATGATCATAAACAAAGAGAATATTCAAAACCCACAAGTGGATATCAAAATTGAAGGAATAGAACAATGGACAATTCAGAACTACAACTACCTTGGACATACTATAACCAGTGATGGAAAATGTACAACTGAAATAAACAAAAGAATCTATCTATCTATTGACCTTTCGAGCCGTAACCGGCCCATAGGGCGTAGACCAAGATACACCTTCTCCTATATGAATTTTTGTTCTAGCAGTTTTCTTTTAAAGATATTTTATCAAATCTCGCCATCTGTCTCTGTTCTGTGCAAGCAGTTCTATCTCATTGAGGGAGCCGATTCCTGCTGCTCTTGCCTCTCTCATCAATGTTCTTCTCAGTGTCTCCCTGGGTCTTCCTCTTTTTCTTTTACCTGTTGTTTCCCATATGAGGGCTTGCTTTGCTATTCGATTATTATCTCTTCTCATCACATGTCCAACGTATGACCATCGTCTTTTCTTTATTACTGAAGATATTAGTGGTTGATTGGCGATTTCTCTAATTTCCTCGTTTGTTTTGAATTCGTTCCATTCTATACCAAGTATTTTCCTTAGACATTTATTTTCGAATGCGTTCAACTTTGTTTCTATATCTCTTGTTGTTTTCCAGCTTTCACACGCATACGTAAGGGTTGATAGTACATTTGATTTGAATAGCCTAAGTTTTGTGTTTGTGCTAATGAGTTTTGATTTCCACAACTTTTCAAGGCTTCTGAAAGACATTGCTGCTTTAGCCAGTCTGATTCTAATTTCTTTGCTCGTATCCCCTTCTCGATCAATCTGACTTCCAAGATAGATAAAGTGATCGATCTCTTCCACTGGTTTGTTTTCCACGTATATTTTGTCACTTGTTGGAATTAAACTTTTCATTACTTTAGTCTTTTCATGATTGACCTCAAGCCCAATTTTGCTGGCTATTGATGATAGTTCATTTGTGTTTTCCTGCATCGTTTTTATCTGACTGCTGATGAGAACTATGTCATCAGCAAAGTCGAGGTCCTCCAAATGGTCTCCTTGTATCCATTCGATGCCTTTATTACCAGTGCAACAAAAGAATAGGAATGGCAAAAAGTAATTTTGATGTCATGAAAAATATACTAACATCAAAACAAATAATATCAGGGCTAAAACTAAGAATAATACTTGGTATAGAATGGAACGAATTCAAAACAAACGAGGAAATTAGAGAAATCGCCAATCAACCACTAATATCTTCAGTAATAAAGAAAAGACGATGGTCATACGTTGGACATGTGATGAGAAGAGATAATAATCGAATAGCAAAGCAAGCCCTCATATGGGAAACAACAGGTAAAAGAAAAAGAGGAAGACCCAGGGAGACACTGAGAAGAACATTGATGAGAGAGGCAAGAGCAGCAGGAATCGGCTCCCTCAATGAGATAGAACTGCTTGCACAGAACAGAGACAGATGGCGAGATTTGATAAAATATCTTTAAAAGAAAACTGCTAGAACAAAAATTCATATAGGAGAAGGTGTATCTTGGTCTACGCCCTATGGGCCGGTTACGGCTCGAAAGGTCAATAGACAAAACTAAGAATTGCAAAACTGAATTTCTCCTCAACGTTATTGTATTGTGCAGAAACATGGACATTAGACAAGAAAACAGAACAGAGAATTGAAGACTTTGAAATGTGGATATATAGAAGAATAGATAGAATTGGATGGAAGGAAAAGAAAACAAACGATGAAGTTTTAAAACAACTAAAAATGAAAATAGAACTACTAAACACAATTAGAACAAGACAAATGAAATTTTTGGGGCATGTTAAAAGACACAACAGCCTAATAAAAGTAATATTGGAGGGGTAAATACAAGGTAAAAGTGGCAGAGGCAGACCAAGACAAATATGAACGAGGAAGATAAAAAAAATGGACAAGTCAAGCAATGACAACCTGCACCATCAAAGCAAGAGAGAGAAAGAGAGAGAGAGAGAGAGAGAGAGAGAAAGAGAAACAGAGAGAAAGAGCGAAAGCGGAATGGCGCTCCATGGTAGCCAACCTTCGATGCGGAGACAGCACTCAATTATGATGACTGGTCATGATGGAAACAATCAGCTAGAAGTCTCTGCGCTTTCAACAACTGAGGTTCTGTTGAGTGAGAGAGAGAATTGGGAAAAAAATAGAAAAAAATGGTATGATAAAAGCTTTACGTGATTAGTAGACGACACAGATTTGAACAACGTTTCGGCTCAATAGGCCTTCAGCAGGAACAAACAAACAACACGCACAAACAAATATGTAAGTAAACTAACCCTACATAGCTAACTAGTAACGAAACATCCAAAACAAAAAAATCGAAACTGGTTAAAGAAAAGAAATATGACTTCCCTGTGTCGTGGACCATGGTCAGAATGGGAAAGAAATAGTCATACGGGTGTAGCTGTAATTATACCCTCTGGTCAGGTGAAGGGTTCTAAAAATACACGAGTGGGGGGAACGCTGTCTAGGTAACCTCGACTGCAAAGACACTGACAATGTCTGAAAGTACCTAAGGGCCCGTAAATACACACACAGATGCGTGTATACATATATACACATACAAACAGACATGCACATATCTATACATATCAACATACATACATAGTAATATATACATATATATAAATATATATATATATATATATACATACATATACATATATATATGCATATATACATACACACACATAGATGCATATATATATATACTAATGCCCATACCTGGAATGGAACATTCTTTACAAAGTTTCCGTTTTTGCAGGCTAGGGAGCTAGATGCAACAGCTAAACCGTGTATCTGCATTTTCACTTTGGCTGTTACCCATCACCAACAAACTCATGAAAACTCAGGCGTAAAACCTACCCGTATCCACCTCGCTACGCATTTGCTCACAGAAAAAAAAGAAAATCTCTAAATTGGCAATTTATTGTGTACGGAACTTACTGATGAAGATTAATATTGATACGCCTCGTTCGAAACAGATCATGTACTGGCGCCCCTGGGCGATACGAAATATTATTATTATTAAATCAACTAATTATTTTTTTTAAAGAGTGGTAACTTTCTCCCATAATGCCCTTATGACGTTTCAAATCTTCCCCGCTTTGAGATCAAGTGGTACTAACACTTTTTTAATTACAGAATTCGACATTAAGGAGTTTTTACACTTTTTAAGACAAATGTAAACAAAGTGTAATAAGCAACTCGGCAGTGTGCTCGTGTTTTGGTGAATGAAATAAAAACGAGTCAGTGTAAAAATTAGTTTAAGAAAAAACGCATTTAAAGCGCTGGTGCCTTTACAGACTTGAAGTCTGGTTTATTCTGTCCACATCAGGGCTTCTCAACATTGCGTGCATGGGGAGGTCGTGTGGACCGCTGATTATTTACATAAACCTGGAAATCTGTAAAACATGACCTCGTTTATTCAAAGGAAAAATAAATCCAGCGGGAATTATGTTTTTCCCTATGTGCGAACTCTATTAAGAGTTTCACTGTATGACACAACCTAGATGTCAAGAGCAAGTTGTCATCATTGTCATGGTTACGGTTTTTATTAGTGCTCGGCAGAGAGGATTGGTTGCTCTCAAGGTAAGACGCCGGTCTCGAGACAGAAAGGATGTGAGTTCAAATCCTGTGTGAAACAGTTTGGATTTTATTAAGATTTCTCTCTGCAGCAACCACCCCCTGGTCTCAGCAGCGAGGCCCGGTTTGAAACGCCAATTACTCATCGACAGGAAAAAATATGAGTACCTCCAAAGACGGAGTTATCGAGTAAAATTTAGTTCCTAGTCCCTTGGGGACTTCGCCAGAGGTAAGCGCTGACGAACGGAAAAAAGAAAAGAAAATGTCCCCGCAGAATAAAAAAGTGAAACATTAAATGCCAAATGAGACGAGACTCATCATCATGTTCCGCCATTATAACTCATTTAGACTGAAAGATTTTTTAGCCTGAAAATTCTGGTGAAATTTCGTGAAAGATCAGAAATTCTGATGGAGATTTGGAGATTCATGTTTTCTTGTTCTTCGTCTGATTACGCTTGAAAATGAGGGAAGGCAACCATGTACTGAAAAATGCCGTCGGATGTGTCTGGACAAAAGGAGAACATATTACAGTATAATTTCAGAGAAAACTATATGGGCCACTGCAAGAGTTACAAAAGACAGTAAAATTTATACAGGAAACGACATTGCAGATATAGACAATACTTCGGGTAAACGAAAGATAGTTAATTACAACTACGCTTATTTAAAGTCTTTTTAAAAGCGAATTATGAAACAGACCATTCAATTTTTTTTGGCAATCAAAGGGTGAATGTCAAAGAGAAATAGAAAGATTTAGCTTCTAAAACATTTTAAAGAATCTTGGACGTGACCACCAACAGAATCATTCACTCATGCATTGATGAGTTCACATGGAAAGTTGGTTACCATGGAGCGCCATCATCAACAGATTCATTTAATAAATAACTAAGGAGCTATGTTCACATCAAAAATTGGCTACCATGGAGCGCCATTTTACTTTATCTCTTGCCTTGATAGTACACTTTGTCATAGGTTCACAAGTCCACCTTTTCTTCTTCTTCTTCTCTTCCTCTCTTCTCCTTCTCTTCTTATTTTAATTCCTCTTCTTCTTCCTCTCTTCTTCTTCTCTTCTTCTTCTTCTTCTACTTCTTCTTCTACTTCCTCTCTTCTTCTTTTCTTCTTATTTAACTTCTTTCTTCTTCTTCTATCATGGCTCATTCAGACTAGGACTCCGGACTATCTTATGAAGTCAGCTGTCTGTTTAAGTGATTCGGTTGCTCGGTATAGTTTCTCTTCCAGGGAGGTGGGTGTGGACCACATTTGTCCTCCTCAGGTCTGTGTACTGGGGGCAATCCTGTAGAACATGTTTTGTTGCCATGTTATCCAGTGTACAGTGGCATAGGCTGGTTGTACCTATTTTGAGTTTGTTGAACATGTGGTTTCTCATTCTGTTGTGGCCAGTGCGTAGGCGAAGTATGATGACTTGATCCTTCCTTGGTAGTTGGAGGTATCCGTCCCTCTGGTTATACTTTGGGTGTTTTTGTTTCCATTTTTCATGTTACTGGCCTTTGATGATGGATTTGGCTTCATCATAGCTGACTGGATGGTTCTCTTGTGGTAATCTCCCTTCCTCCTTATCTAGTTTGTCTGCGCATTCGTTTCCTTGCATATTACAATTTGATGGTGTCCATCTATGACCACTCTCTGGAAGTTATTACACCATTGGCCTATGGATGTTCTCAAGTCATCTATCTAGCTCGCTATTCTGGGATTTTTTATTAGAGCGGTTAAGACTGACAGTGCATCGTTTAGTCCATCTTTTGATGTTATCAGTCAGGTTTAGTCTTGGTCTACTTTTTCCTCGGCTACTTTGTACCTTTCTTTTCCTGAACACTTTAACTCTTTCAGTACGGAAGTTTTTATCAGTGCAACAGAAAAGACTTCAGAGGCAACATTTTTCATGGTTTTAAGAACCAATCTCCATATTTATATTTATCTAACACATAACATATTATACATGCATTTTTAGATAATTGAACAAGGTATTAGATTTCATCAACAACAAGATGATTCAAGACATGTAAAAAGAATACAGTTTGATGACGGTTCACAACAATCAAATTGGGAGTGACGCACTATGCGGCGAAACGTATGCAGCTGAGATCGGCATGGCGCACAGAGCGTTGGAACGTACGGAAAGAGTTAAGTAGGGAATTATTTCTCTTCACATGCCCCCCAAAAATAAGTGCATACTTCGTGTCTAACATTCAGTGCTAATGGGGTGACATACATTTAGAATAGATAATTGAATTAATGTTTAAAGAGAGCCAAGAAACCGAAGATTAAAGATCAACACATGTTGCTTCTTCGCCCATTGGACAGAATATTTTATATTTTTGGACACAAGTAATACGACACTCGACAGCATGCTCGATGTTTTGATGAATAAAATATAAAAAAAAAACGAGTAAATGTAAAGATTAGTTTCAAGAAAGCGAGGTCACTTGTAACTTTACTGATTTTAGTGACCACATTTTTTCGTTAAGTAAAGAATATTTTTTTTAAGGTGAGGTGGTCAGAATCACGCCAGACCGTCATTAGATAAAAAAAAGTTACCGGTTCTAATATTTAGAAACTAGGTGAAACCCAGAGACTTGTTAGTCCCAAGAAAGACTGAAGGGAACTGAACCCAAGTCCTTCTGATCAAGAAGTAAGCACACTAACCATTCAGCCACCAAGAAGTAAGCACAATAACCACTCAGCCACCAAGAAGTAAGCACACTAACCACTCAGCCATCAGGAAGTGAGCACACTAACCACTCAGCCACCAAGAAGTGAGCACACTAACCACTCAGCCACCAAGGGTGTAGGTGGGTAGGTGGGTAGGTAGGTAGGTGGGTAGGTAGGTGGGTCGGTGGGTAGGTATGTAGGTAGGTGGGTAGGTAGGTAGGTAGGTAGGTGAGTAGGTGGGTAGGTAGTTAGGTAGGTGGGTAGATAGGTGGGTATATGGGTAGGTGGTTAGGTGGTAGGTAGGTAGGTAGGTAGGTAGGTAGGTGGGTGGGTAGGTAGGTAGGTAGGTAGGTGGGTAGGTAGGTAGAAAGATAGATATATAGATAGATAGATAGATAGATAGATAGATAGATAGATAGATAGATAGATAGATAGATAGATAGATAGATAGATAGATAGATAGATAGATAGATAGATAGATAGATAGATAGATAGATAGATAGATAGATAGATAGATAGATAGATAGATAGATAGATAGATAGATAGATAGATAGATAGATAGATAGATAGATAGATAGATAGATAGATAGATAGATAGATAGATAGATAGATAGATAGATAGATAGATAGATAGATAGATAGATAGATAGATAGATAGATAGATAGATAGATAGATAGATAGATAGATAGATAGATAGAGTGAAGAAGATTGAAAATGGAAAGAGTTTAAAATTCGAATTTATTTAATAAATTCTCTTGACATTCTCATCTAATCTTGCCCAAAGCAGATCTAGTCTATTTCCTGATAGTTTTGAAAAATCTTTATCTTGTAGTCTTTCTCAAAACAATAGATAGATCTATTTCAATTCTAACATATCCTAGATTTCTTTCTATTTCAACAAATCTTATCAAAGACAACAAGTAGATCTACCCTTTTTCCTGGCAGATTTTAGGCCTCGTTATATTGTATGTACTGCTGCCAAACATAATAAACATCTCAGTTCTATATAATGAAACATTTGTTATATCCTGTCATATTGATTACCTTTCATGTCTAAAACACTAAATACATAGATCTTACAAGTCCCTAAGACGTGTGAGATCCTCTATATTTCATCTAATTGTGTCTAAGACAATAGATATATCATATTTCCTGATAAATTCAAGCGTCCCTTTATTTTATATTCACTGCAGCGTAAGACAAGGGATGTTAACTACCCGCGGTATGAATTAACTCCACTGTATCCACACACTCCTATCACAGTTGATTCAATCGAGTCCCCGAAGAATTGAGTCCTCATACATTATATCCAATTTTTCGCATTACTGTGATGACCATTATTCATTGTATTTTATTCGGGCAGCTGCATATATATCCGAGATTGATCTCCGTTTTAAAATCGGAAATAATTTATGCTAGACTTGAAGTGCAAGTCTCTACTGGTGTGTCTGGTCCATTACCCCATTCTGCATTCACTTAACATCCTCTGTAATGTTCCATTTTCCGCTTAAACCAAATGGACTTTGGTTGCAAAAATGACAGGCTGCAGACAGTACACAGGAGTTGCAAATTCAGGGCCAAAATATCAGAGGCGGAAATCTCAGTATGGATACTGGAGCAGGTCTTTGGGAAGGGCTGAGGGGCGGTCGATGTTTTGTGGGTTTTTTGGAAGTGCAAAAAATATTACATTACAAATTATTATTTATTATTATATAACAATTAATATAATTATTATTATATTATAAATTATAATTATTATTATATTACAATATTATTCTGGTATTAATTTTTGTTGTTTAGGGATGTTTGTACACGTCATTTTCATCATAGTCAGGTCGTTTGTTTTTAGAAGAAGATCGCATCCATCACAGATTTTCTCGTCTCCTTGTTAGTGTAGCTGCGTAATACCATTTTGTGATAATTTTACATTCCATCTCAGCTTGTCTCGTCTCCTTGTAAGTGTAGCTGCGTAATACCATTTTGTGATAATTTTACATTCCATTTCAGCTTGTCTCAAAGAATCTCTGTCTCTAGCCAGATCTCCCACTTTGTCTGTCGTCATGATTAATGTCGTCTTGATGAATTTGAAACCACCTTCTTCTTGGTCTGCCTCTGATTTATCGCCCAGGAACCATACAGTAAAAAAAGTAGTGAGAGCCCCGTCACACCAAGTGACGTATAGGGAAAAATGGTGTTAGTGACTATCATTTTTACAGTCCTTCAGCACACGATTTTTGGGGTAATGTGGTCGGTATTACGTTCGTGACGCTTTACTTTCCCATTAAAAAATCTGGTATCCATCTCAGGCTGGGTGAACCGGAAGCCGTCTTTCAGGATCGAACCCAACCTCATGTCCTTTCTAGTCCAGTACACTAACCACTGAGCTATCGCGGCTTGCCCAGGAACCATGCCTTCCATTATTGTTCTTTCCAACCGGCTGTGTCTTTTAACGTTGCCAGTGTATTTTTTTATTGAAACAAGAAAAAGGGTTCTTAAATATTATGTAGAGTCAGTCTTAAGGTATGGATGTGAATTATGGACAATAGGACAACAGACAAGAAAATCACTGGAGTCTGTAGAAATGTGGTTTTACAGAAGAATATTGACATTACCATGGACTGCTGAGAAGAGTAATGAAAACGTTCTGAAAGAGGCCAAAGCAAAAAGAAAGCTAATTTCCAATATTAGGAAGAAAAAATCATCATTTTTTGGCCATGTAATGAGAAGAGAACAACTGGAATATATTGTAACAACAGGGAAAATTGAGGGACGAAGAGATAGAGGAAAGCAAACAGAAAAAATACCAGACAGCTTAAAAGAATGGCTTGGCAGAAGGTCAACAACAGAAATGATAAATAACTGTCGAGATCGAAAGTTGTGGAGAGGCATAATCACCTACGCCAGTAGGCCCGGTACTTCATGAAGATGATATTATTTTCATTTCCTCTGTATGGTGTTTATCAGCCAGTTCTCTTTAATGTTTAAATCAGTTAACATGTCTTCACTACCCTTGTTCATTATCCAAGCTATCTTAAGGATTTTCCCGAAGAACATTGCTGCAAATGAATCGATTTTCTTCCTTGCTGCTTGCGAGATTGTCCATGATACACAACCGTATGTTACTATCGGAAAGACACATGTCCTCAGTAATTTTAATTTTACTGCCTTTCTGGTGTTGTGTCACATGTTCTTCATGACGTTTAATTTGTGTGTTGCTATTGCTAATCTTAGAGCCGCGATAGCTCAGTGGTTAGTGAACTGGACTACAAAGTACAAAGGACAAGGGGTAGGGTTCGATCCCAATCGACGGCTTTCGGGTTCACCCAGCCTTAAATGGGTACCGGATTTTTTTCTGGGAAAGTAAAGCAGCACGGGCGTAATATCGGCCACATTACCCCAAAAATCATGTGCTGAAGGATTGTAAAATATAGGGTCACTAACACCATATTTCCCTATACCGCCACTTGGCGTGACGGGGGTACTTTACTTTTTTTTACTATTGCTAATCCTATTTTGATTTCTTTCTGCCAGGGTCCATTGTTAGTTACCACAGATCCCATATGTTCATAGTTTATTACAATTTCAAATTCTCCACTGTTGATATTTATTTCGGGTTGACCTTTTGCTTCTTTTTACTTTTTGTCAATGGACATTATCTTACATTTCTGTTTAGATAGAGGTTTTCAAACGTATCGAGAGCCACGATAGCTCAGTGGTTAGTCAACTAGACTACAGAGGACAAGAGGTAGGGTTCGATCCCAACCGACGGATTCCGGTTGAACCAGACTTTAATGGGTACAGGATTTTTTTTCTGGGAAAGTAAAGCGGCACGGGCGTAATGCTGACCCCCAGAAGTATGTCCCGAAGGTCAGTACAATATATGGTCACTAACACCATATTCCCTATACGCCACTTGGCGTGATTGGGGTACTTTAATTTTTTTTTACATTCAAACGTATCAACCACCAATCTTTATGAGTAGGACAACAATCACGTGCAGGACGATTCATCATCATCATCATCATCATCTTCATCATCATCATCATTGAGTGTCATCTCCGCAAACTAGGACGGCTACAATGGAGCGCCATTCTGCTCTGTTTTTTTACTTTGATGGTGCAGGTTGTCATATGCTGATTTGTCCATCTTTTGATATTACTCGTCCATGTTAGTCCTGGTCTGCCTCTGCCTCTTTTACCTTGTATTTTCCTCTCCAGGATTACTTTTAGTAGACTGTTGTGTCTTTTAACATGGCCTAAAACTCGCATTTGTCTTGTTTGAATTGTGCTTAGTAGTTATCTTTTCATTTTTAGTTGTTTTAAGACTTTATCGTTTGTTTTCTTTTATTTCCATCCAATTCTATCTATTCTTCTATAGTTCCACTTTCAAAGGCTTCAATTCTCTGTTCTGTTTTCTTGTTTAGTGTCTATGTTTCTGCACCATATAAGAATTTTCAGACGATAACATTTTGTTATTCTTAGTTGTAGCCATGGTGTTATTTGTTTTGTTGTTAATGCAGAACGATTAAATAAATATGTTTCTACTTAGCTTCAGTCGGAACCTTATGAAGACATTCCCACGAAGTCTTTAGAGGAAGTTTGATCACTTATATGAAGTACTGTTAATGAAACGCTTATAATTTTCCGTTCTTAATCTTTATGGCAATGCTGTTATATACAATTATTTTTATGATTTGTTCGATTACTCCAGATTTACAGCGGACTGGCGTGACATTATTTATCTTTTTCTATCTTACTCCAACTTAAATGTTAAACTAGTCTCAAATCAATCCAGGAGGTAAAATCGGCTTGGCGTAATGCTGACTACACTATCCAAAAAAAAGCAGATGATCAAAATAGTTATGGGCTCTACCAGTACATAGCTCATTTGACAGTTTACCACGCTTCGGAAAAAAAAAAACGCTCTGAGAAGTCACTTGGTAGTAAAAAATACGACGTTGGCCTCACGACAGAAAGGACCCGGATTCAAAGCTTACCAGAACCGGCGGTGATTTGTCAAAATTAGGAAAAATTAATCCGTGGCTTCTTTACGATGTTAACCTCGTCTGATCTCTTTGGGGGTGAGATCCGATGTCTAGCCCTCTCGGATAACGGCAATAAGCAGGAGGTCGCCTGTGTATTCGCGCACATTAAAGAACCCGTGGTAATTAAATTCAAAAAGAGTAGGGGGTAAATATGGTCGCTACCCGGGCAACATTATCAGCAGAAAGATAACTACGCCGTGGACCCCAGGTCGTGCGACGGAGCTCGTGCACGTGGGTCAGAATTCTACTTGGATTTTCTCGAGCGGGATATCGAAGCACATTTCGATTCGTCCGGTATGTAGTGATGATGATCATGGCAACAACAACAACTACAGGAACAACAACAACATCAATAACAGCATCAACAACAACAACAATTACACCAACAACAAAAACAACATCACACAATCAACAACAACACCAGCAACAACAACACCAGCAACAACAACACCAGCAACAACAACCCCATCAACAACAACAACAACAACACCATCAACAATAACACCATCAACAACAACATATACAACATCAACAACAACAAGAATTACACCAACAACAAAAACAACATCAACACAATCAACAACAACAACAACACCAGCAACACCAACATCAGCAACAACAACACCATCAACAACAACAACACCATCAACAACAACATATACGACATCAACAACAACAACAATTACACCAACAACAAAAACAACAACACCATCAACAACAACACCATCAACAACAACACCAACAACAACAACACCATCAACAACAACACCATCAACAACAACACCATCAATAACAACACCATCAACAACAACACCAACAACAACAACACCATCAACAACAACACCATCAACAACAACACCATCAACAACAACACCATCAACAACAACGTCAACACAATCAACAACAACACCATCAACAACAACACCATCAACAACAACACCATCAACAACAACATCATCAATAACAACACAATCAACAACAACATCATCATCAACAACAACACCATCAACAACAACACCATCAACAACAACACCATCAACAACAACAACACCATCAACAACAACAACAACACCATCAACAACAACAACACCATCAACAACAACACCATCAACAACAACACCATCAACAACAACACCATCAACAACAACAACAACAACACCATCAACAACAACACCAACAACAACAACACCATCAACAACAACATCATCAACAACAACACCAACAACAACAACACCATCAACAACAACATCATCAATAACAACACAATCAACAACAACATCATCATCAACAACAACACCATCAACAACAACACCATCAACAACAACACCATCAACAACAACACCATCAACAACATCACCATCAACAACAAAACCATCAACAACAACACCAGCAACAACAACACCATCAACAACAACACCATCAACAACAACACCATCAACAACATCACCATCAACAACAAAACCATCAACAACAACACCAGCAACAACAACACCATCAACAACAACACCAGCAACAACAACACCATCAACAACAACACCATCAACAACAACACCATCACCAACAACATCAAGACAATAAACAACAGTTTACAATATATTTCTTCCTACCAGATACTCTAACCATTATCTCTAAAGAGTTGTAATTGGTTTCTTTAATTAAATAAGTAAATATATATGTCTACGATGTCTCCGCAGAATAATGCACATCAAATGGCAGGACAAAATAACCAACTTAACTGTCCTGCAACGTGCTAAGACCCCAACAATGATGTCGATGCTCAGATGCCGAAGACTAAGATGGCTGGGGCATGTCCAGCGAATGGAAGAAAAACGCATCCCCAGGCAAATACTATATGGTGAACTAACACACGGAAAAAAAACAAATCGGCAGATCTAAACTACGATATAGAGATATCTGTAAATCATCTCTGAATGACTTCTCCATCTGTGAGTAAGACTGGGAACATCTGGCAAGTGATCGCACATCATGGAGAGCATGTATAAGGAATGGTATAACATCATTCGAGACTGTGCTAAGGCACAACTTAGAAGAGAAAAGAGTCATGAAAAAGGATGGAAAACCCCGTGGATCAGTGGGCCTGACTTGTTCATTCTGTGGCCGTATGTGTTTATCAAACATTGGTAGAATTAGCCACGAGAGAAGCTGTTCGATAAAAACAAAAGATATTTAAAAAAATACACAATAGCCTCCACTAGACCGTCTGACAAGACGAAAAAAGCCATATAGTACTGCCTTCAATGTTTCTGCCGAAAGTCTGCTAAGCCACAACGTCCTTTTCACTTTGTGTTTCCCATCACCTACGTAAAGCTGTAACATTGCAATTTTCCCTTTATTTTTCCTTTTAATCTTTTCATCACATCTACACCACCTTTGCATTTTCATGTCTTTATTTCTGTTCTATATACACTAAAGTAGTGACAAGTGTATTATTTTATCTTTCTTCCATGAATGACCCCGGGTCGTCGACAAATAAAACTGCGCCGACACTGAAGCTGACCTGTGTTGACTACATCATTTAGACGTCACGATCCGAGGCTTATCAAACTTTTATCGTCTGCCCAAGCATTGTTCATCTTTATTGTTCTTCCTTTTTCCAGCGTACGATTTATCTCTTCGAACGCTCTATTCACTTGGTGTTCTCAAAACGAGCCATTTATCTCAATCTGCTGATTGGAGGAGAGGGCGAGGGCATTTAGTGAGCTGCGCATGTCACAGGCAATCACGTGACATGTCGCTCCCGGGGAAACTAGACTGAGGGTGAAATGTGCCGTTAAAAATATAATGCGCAGGGGCGGAGACTTTTGGGGAAAAATTAACGTGAGGGGGGATTAAGAGACCGGAATGCAAGGGGGTTAATCAGGCGCCCTAAAGATCACCCACACCACTTTTTTTCCACATCCTCCTTCATCTCTCGTCAACTAAAAACAAGTTAGTCCTACATCATTATCGTGTGCCCAACATGGGTTATTTGAGACTATTGGAATTTAGTCGTCCAGCTATCTACCTCTAGCGAAGCCTCCAGGAACTGAATTGTACGGGAATATAACTATTTCCTATTTTTCACGCTGCAGCCGTTTGCTCAGGTGTCCCCCGCCATACAGGCAGACACTCACCAACTTCAGAGGTACTCTCATATTTTTATCGTTGAGAGTTTTAACGTTTTTTGTTTTGTTTTTGGTAGATTTGTTTCTTATTAACTTTGTCCTGACAGCGGCCATTTTTTAGCCAACTGTTTTCGATTTCCAATAGCCAAGGGTTTTTAACGTGCGCAGTTGCACACGAGGCGTCCTGTTTTTCGCTGTTTTCCGAGAAGGGTAGACATCAGATCTCACTAACTATGCAGTGCTAAACATCGGATCGCAAAACCCAGAGAGGACTAGACATCGAATCTCACTACCCAGAGAGGGCTAGACATCGGATCTCACTACCCAGAGAGGGCTAGACATCGGATCTCACTAATCAGAGAGGGCTAGACATTGGATCTCACTACCCAGGGAGTACTAGACATCGGATCTCATTTCCCAGAGAGGACTAGACATCGAATCTCACTCCCAAGAGTGGACTAGACATCGGATCTCACTACCCAGAGAGGACTAGACATCGGATCTCACTTCTCAGAGAGGACTAGACATCGGATCTCACTACCCAGAGAGGACTAGACATCGGATCTCACTACCCAGAGAGGACAAGACATCGGATCTCACTACCCAGAGATGACTAGACATCGGATCTCACTACCCAGAGAAAGCTAGACATCGGATCTCACAACCCAGAGAAAGCTAGACATCGGATCTGAGATTCGATGTCTAGCCCGTTCGAATAACGACAATAAAAAGGAGGTCAAATGTGCACTCGCGCCCGTTAATGAATCCTTGAGGTTAACATCGAAAGCAGTAGAGCATAATTATACACATTACCCGGACAAAATAGTCAGCAGAAACATAACTTTGAGCCTAACCGCTAGCGCACGTGGGTCAGGATTCACAACGGATTTTCTTGATATTTCCGAGAGGGTAGATCGGGGCACCTATGGGTTCAGCTGGTGTGCAGCGATGATGATCCTAACAGCTGTCGCCTTTGTAAGTTTCTGTTCCTACAAATATTCATCTTTTTATTATTTGTGTTGTCGACCGCTGTTGCGAAATAGAAACAAAAATAGCATCTGTGTTGAGTCTTTTCCCCTCAGTTTTTTCCAATTAAATGATTTGATAGTCAATCCCATAATATTTTCCATTAGTTTTTCCAAATATATTGAATATATAAAGACAAACCCATAGCATGTGCCTTTAGTGGATGAAGTATTAGTGGCCAAGCCTCGGTGTTACGAGGGACGTGGCTAGTTCACGTACTAAGAATACTAAATACTAAAGTTACGGACTACATTAAATCTTCATTAGAAAACAGGGACAGCAAAAACAAACGAACACACAAAGGAAATAACATCTAAGTACATGAGGAACAGAACAGAATAATTGAAGCCTTTGAAATGTGGATATATAGAAGAATAGATAGAATTTGATGGAAAGAAAAGAAAACAAACGATGAAGTCTTAAAACAACTGAAAATGAAAAGAGACTTACTAAACACAATCAGAACAAGACAAATGCAATTTTTGAGGCATGTTAAAAGACACAACAGCCTAATAAAAGTAATCTTGAAAGGGAAAATACAAGGTAAAAGAGGCAGAGGCAGACCAAGACTAACATGGACGATTAACATCAAAAGAGGGACAAGTCAACCTATGACAATCTGCACCATCAAAGCAAGAGACAGAGTGGAATGGCGCTCCATGGTAGCCAACCTTCGATGCGGAGACGGCACTCAATGATGACATGAGGAAATGAATCAAGAAAGACTTCCATATAAGGCGTTCATGTGGAAGCCATCTAGTAAAAGAAAACAAGGAAGAACCAAGAACTACAAGAACTAGCAGCAAATTTTCAGGAGAACTATGACTTCCGCTATATGTGCCGTATTCGGTACAAGATAAAAATTAATTAATTAATGAGCATAATGAAAAGTAACTGAAGCCAGTAAACATAAGAAATAAAAAATAAAGTGTTTTAAAAAAGATCTAGTTCATGTCTTAGGTTTGCTAGTTTTAATGACTTTCCAATACGTAGTTAGATTAAATTTCTCTATGTGTTCGTTCCTTTCTGTTGTCACAGTTTTCTGAGAAAGGCATGATGGTTGGAACGTCATAAATCTATTTTGTCCTCCTATGTAAAGCTACCAGTATTCACTATCTGCAACGCATTCCAGCTTTACCGCAGCATCACATTTATTTGCCTGTTATCTTGTGTTATGATGTTGTTCCTACACCGCCATTATAAAACAGGACAAAGAGTCAAAATTGCATTAACACAAGACTTCAAACTCTAAGAGGAAGAAATTTATGATTATAAATTAGTCGAAGGCCCCGGAATCACTGCAAAAGAATTAAAATACATAATTGCTCAACTGTCTGTGCCAGTGGAATCATCAGAATTAACATCTCATCTTACTGGAGGATCCAAACAAAGAAAGGCAGCTGCAAAACCCATCATAGCAGCCACAGCATACGCCAAAAAACATAAGGCGTAGCCGCACCGAAAGTGAAGGCAGTCTGCCGAACTACCCTTCGTCATGCGATATCGTTATATCATCATATAAATACTCGCTTTTGGAAGAAAAAAAATAATGAGTCAGTGTTATAAATTGTAAGCAATCGGAATATCTAAATATGATCCGGATGAAACTCACAGCTCACTGTGTGCACAGAGCACTAAACTTAACAGCTCCTGCAACAAGCCTGACTTGAAATATCAGGAAAATGCAGCAAGGATTCACTTTTCAGACTGAGCCTTAATGTTTTCTACCGCATATCCGCCATATTGACCGGAAGTCCTCATAACACCGAGGAACAAGATGTAGGGTAGAAAATGATTGTTTCTCTTAATGATGTCTACATCTCAGAATCCGTGTACCAGTTCTTCTCTCACCTGCAAAGAGATCGAAATTTAAAGATTAAGATAACACACACATTGTAAAAAAAAAAAAAAAAAAAAAAAAAAAACAACTGTAATAGAATAAAATTATAAGAGCATAAAGAAAGCTAAGTTTAAATGAAAGAAATTGGCAATTGGAGATCGGGAAAGAGTAGTTGAAATATGGTCGCAGCCCGGGCAAAATTAATAGGGGAAAGAATCTACTTTAAGCCGTTAAAACTCTCAGAGTTATAAAGAAGAGGGTACCTCTGAAGTCAGAGAGTATCTGCATGTATGGCGAGGGTCCGTGCGCACACGGCTACCGTTGTGAAAAAAAAATAGAAAAAATGTGATATTCACGATAAATTCAGTACTGAGTTATTTCACTAGAGATGGCTGGCGTATTTAGAGAAATAGAGGGAGAGAGAAAGAGAGAGAGATATAAAGAGAAAGAGAGAGATAAAGAGAGAGATAAAGAGAGAGATAAAGAGATAAAGAGAGAGAAAGAGAGAGAGAAAGAGAGAGATAAAGAAAGAGAGAGAAAGAAAGAGAGAGATAAAGAAAGAGAGAGAGAGAGAGAGAGATAAAGAAAGAGAGAGAGAAATAGAGAGATAAAGAAAGAGAGAGAGAAAGAGAGAGAGAAAAAAGAGAGAGAGACAAAGAGAGAGAGAAAGAGAGAGTGAAAAAGAGAGAGAAAGAGAGAGAGAGAGAGTGAGAGAAAAAAATGAAGAAATGAAACAAAGGGGAAAAATGCAGGATAACAAAGACAAAGACAAACGGAGGCAATTTTCTAACAATTTTACCTGTTTAGCTGGTCTCAAGCCAGATATGTATCTTTTTCTACGCCTATGGTCATGTGCTGTCAATGTTGTGCGGTAAATTTCTCTCGTTTTGTGCGTGATTCTGTTAGAACACGACCGCTGGCTCGGTTTCTGGTAGTGTGTGAAGGGACTAGGGGAACGCTGTCAGTGCAAGAACTCGTTTATAACAAAGCGGAAAGAAACCCCGGGTTTGCCAGTTTAGCGACGACTTAATGAATGGACTCGGCAGGAAGAACTGACGTGTGCCACCACTGGCTGTATTAATGATGCAGAAACCATCACCAGATGTCGCCCTGTGCACAGTTACACAAAAATATTGTGTTTCTATCTTTCTTTATTTCTTCCTGGTTATTTCTCTCTTACATTCTTTCTGTCATTCTTTCATTTATTACTCTCTAATTCTCCTTCTCTTTTGTTTGTTTGTTGTTGTTTATGATTTCTTTCATCATTGAGTGCCGTCTCCGCATCGAAAGTTGGCTACCATGGAGCGAAGTTGTGCTGTCTCTTGCTTTGATGGTGAAGGTTGTCATAGGTTCACTTGTCCATCTTTTGATGTTACTCGTCCATGTTAGTCGTCCTCTGCCTCATTTACCATGTATTTTCCCTTCCAAGATTACCTTTAGTAGGCTGTTGTGTCTTTTAACATGACCCAAAAATCTCATTTGTCTTGTTTGAATTGTGTTTCGTAGTTCTCTTTTAATTTTTTGTTCTTTTCAGACTTCATCATTTGTTTTCTTTTCCTTCCACTCAATTCTACCTATTCTTCTACAAATTTACATTTCAAAGGCTAATGTCCATGTTCCTGCACCATATAGTAATATTGAGAATATGTAACATTTTGCTATTCTTAGTTTTAGCCCTGGTGTTATTTGTTTTTATGTTAGTATATTTTTCAATGCATTAAAATTACTTTTTGTCATTCCTATTCTTTTGTTTATTTCAGTTATACATTTTCCATCACTGGTTATAGTATGTCCAAGGTAGTTGTAGTTATGAGCTGTCTTCAGGTCTATTTCATCAACTTTGATATCCACTTGTAGGTTTTGAGTATTTTCTTTACTTATGATCATAGTTTTAGTCTTTTTGATTTTCTTATCTAATCCATAATTTTGCTTGTCATGTTTATTTCATTAAGCAACTTCGTGTTCGTTTTTAATTATTTTCTGCTAATAATACAACATCATCATCATATCTCATGTTATTGATTACTTTGACTTCTATTTTTCTATCTTCTTTACTTACTTTCTGTTACTTCTCGTTGTTCTCTAACGCGTTCCTTTTTCTACCAATCTATAATTTTTGCTTCTCCCAGCTTCTATCTATCTATTGTCCTTTCGAGCCGAAGACGGCACATAGGGCAGAACCACAATCTCAAAAGCAGAAACCTTGCGTGCCAAAATGGCACATATTGCAGAGATCACTGCTCTAAAATCTAAGGCTCTGTTTCCATAACAATACTTTTTACAATGACAGCTTGTCAAGCCATCGACCAACCTCCTTAGTCGCCTCTTACGACATGCCAATCTTAGGTATAAAAGTAGCTTCTACGTATTTTTATTTTAATTTTCCACATTTTTATGTTTTTTCTTAAGCAAGCCACACGAACATATACGAGAAATATAATCTAATAATTACATGTTGGAAAGGAAGCCGCGATAGCTCAGTGGTTAGAGAACTGGACTACAAAGAACTAGAGGTAGGGTTCATTCCCAATCGACGGCTTCCGGTTCACCCAGCCTTAAATGGGCACCAGATTTTTTTCTGGGAAAGTAAAGCGGCACAGGCGAAATACCGACCACATTACCCCAAAAATCATGTGGCAACGGTCTGTAAAATATATGGTCACTAACACCATATTCCCTATTAGCCACTTAGCTTGACGGGGGTACTTTACTTTAACTACTTGGCGTGAAGGGGCACTTTACTTTAACTACCCTGGCGTGAAGGGGCACTTTACTTTTTGCTTACATGTTAGAAGGTCACTAAAACTAGCAAAACTAAGAAATGAGTTAAGTCTTTTTTTCTACATTTCATTTTTTTTCTTTCTTTGGTTTATTAGCTTTCATTACTTTCCATTATATTCATTCATTCCATTTCCTCTCGCACCGTATAGGGCACAACAAACCACAAGCAATTTGACAGAACAAGACAAAAAAGACATAAAATTAAAGTAATTAACAAATCAGGAGAAAAGATACAATTCAAGTGCAGTGGATACTTCAGGTGGTTGATGTACAGTACAGGTGTGATGTGTGGATGTAAAGTACAGGTGTGATGTGTGGATGTAAAGTACAGGTGTGATGTGTGGATGTAAAGTACAGGTGTGATGTGTGGATGTACAGTACAGGTGTGATGTGTGGATGTAAAGTACAGGTGTGATGTGTGGATGTAAAGTACAGGTGTGATGTGTGGATGTACAGTACAGGTGTGATGTGTGGATGTAAAGTACAGGTGTGATGTGTGGATGTAAAGTACAGGTGTGATGTGTGGATGTACAGTACAGGTGTGATGTGTGGATGTAAAGTACAGGTGTGATGTGTGGATGTACAGTACAGGTGTGATGTGTGGATGTAAAGTACAGGTGTGATGTGTGGATGTAAAGTACAGGTGTGATGTGTGGATGTAAAGTACAGGTGTGATGTGTGGATGTAAAGTACAGGTGTGATGTGTGGATGTAAAGTACAGGTGTGAAAAAAGGGAGAAAAAAGATTAGTCAGTGTTATAAATAGTCTACGTTTCTATTTACATGTTATTTGTAATTGTTGGACTTCATAATGAAGAAATGTTACACTGGTAACAAAGGCATCGAATGGATACAAGGAGACCATTTGGAGGACCTCGACTTTGCTGATGACATAGTCCTCATCAGCAGTCAGATAACAACGATGCAGGAAAACACAAATGAACTATCATCAATAGCCAGCAAAATTGGGCTGGAGATCAATCATGAAAAGACTAAGATCATGAAAAGCTTAACTTCAGTGTAAAAAAGCTGTCACCATACATTGGAGTTTTTATCACACCCCACCACTGGCTCCCTGTTTGCTTAAGCCAGTCTGTTTATTTATCCAAGTTTGTTTATTCCGCCGGTCTGCTTATTTGTGGCTAGTCCATTTGTTTGGGCCAGCCTGTTTATCTTGGTCCATTTGTTTTTTTTTTTCGAACCATTCTGTTTATTTTGGTCACTGTTTATTTGAGCCAAATTTTGGTCAGTCTGTTTATCTGAGCCAATCTGTTTTTTTAAGTCAGTTTTTTAATATTTTGGTCAGTCTGTTTATCTGAGCCAATCTGTTTTTTTTTAGTCAGTTTTTTTATATTTTGGTAAGTCTGTTTATTTGAGCCAAATTTTGGTCAGTCTGTTTATTTGAGCCAATCTGTTTATTTGAGTCAGTTTTTTTTTATTTTGGTCAGTGTGTTTTTTTGAGCCAAATTTTGGTCAGTCTGTTTATTTGAGCCAAATTTTGGTTAGTCTGTTTATTTGAGCCAATGTGTTATTTGATTTATTTTTTTTTTATTTGGTCAGTCTGTTTATTTGAGCCAAATTTTGGTCAGTCTGTTTATTTGAGCCAAATTTTGGTCAGTCTGTTTATTTGAACCAAATTATGGTCAGTCTGTTTATTTGAGCTAAATGTTGGTTAGTCTGTATTGAACGTCTATTTAAGGGCGGACGATGAATAAGTGTTGTTGTTTGGCAAATACATCAGCAAAAGATGATCAGTTCGTGTACTTGACGCTGAAATCATGCATGTATTCATGCATCCGTTCATTTATCTATTAATCAGTTATCCACTCATTTATCCACAATCAGTTATCCATTCCTTTATTCATCAATCAGCTATTCATTCATTTATCCATCTAACAGCTATCCATCTATTTATCCATCAATCCGTTATTGTTATTGAGTTATTGAGTTATTTGCGGGTCATCATCATTGCACTCCGAACATGTCCATAGGTGCTCAGATCCCCTCCTCAGCAATTCCCTCAGTGTCCAGCGACTGACGACTCCAGTTCTATGTTGGTTGATAAGTCTTCTTACACGGCCACCAAGTTTCACATTTCTGGCTGTGCCTATCTTAACTCCCATTTCCATCATCCGAAGAAGTGACGTTGATCTGTGTTTGTCGAAGTCCTGTGCTCTTTCTAGGCCGTGCGACTGAGCAAGTGCACGTGAGTCTGGACCATCCAAAGCATCGACATTCAGCGACGTTCATCAATCCGTTATCCCCTCATTATTCCATCAACCAGTTATTTATTCGTTTATCCATCAATGAATTATCCATTCATTTATCGATTCATCGAACATTTATCCATTCATTTATCGATTCATCGAACAGTTATCCATTCATTTATCGATTCATCGAACAGTTATCCATTCATTTATCGATTCATCAAACAGTTATCCATTCATTTATCGATTCACCGAACAGTTATCCATTCATTTATCGATTCATCGAACAGTTATCCATTCATTTATCGATTCATCGAACATTTATCCATTCATTTATCGATTCATCGAACAGTTATCCATTCATTTATCGATTCATCGAATAGTTATCCATTCATTTATCGATTCATCAAACAGTGATCCATTCATTTATCGATTCACCGAACAGTTATCCATTCATTTATCGATTCATCGAACAGTTATCCATTCATTTATCGATTCATCGAACAGTTATCCATTCATTTATCCATCAAACAGTTATCCATTCATTTATCCATCAAACAGTTATCCATTCATTTATCCATCAAACAGTTATCCATTCATTTATTCATCAAACAGTTATCCATTCATTTATCGATTCATCGAACAGTTATCCATTCATTTATCGATTCATCGAACATTTATCCATTCATTTATCGATTCATCGAACAGTTATCCATTCATTTATCGATTCATCGAACAGTTATCCATTCATTTATCGATTCATCGAACAGTTATCCATTCATTTATCCATCAAACAGTTATCCATTCATTTATCCATCAAATAGGTATCCATCTATTTTATCTATCAATCAGTTATCCACTCATGTATCCATCAATTCAACCATCATCCGTCCAACTATCATCCGTCCAACCATCATTCGTCATCATTCATCCAACCATCATTCATCCAACCATCATTCGTCCAACCATCATTCGTCCAACTATCATTCATCCAACCATCATTCATCTAACCATCATTCGTCCAACCATCATTCATCCAACCATCATTCATCCAACCATCATCCGTTCAACAATCATTCGTCAAACCATCATTCGCCCAACAATCATCCGTTCAACTAACATCCGTTCAACTATCATTCGTCCAACAATCATCCGTTAAGCCATCATTCGTCCAACCATCATCCGTTCAACTATCATTCGTCCAACCATAATTCGTCCAACCTTCATTCGTCCAACCATAATTCGTCCAACCTTCATTCGTCCAACCATCATCCGTTAAACCATCATTCGTCCAAACATCATCCGTTCAACTATCATTCGTCCAACCATTATTCGTGCAACCATCATCCGTCCATCCATCATCCGTTCAACCATCATTCGTCTAACCATTATTCGTCCAACCGTTATTCGTGCAACCATCATTCGTCCATCCATCATCCGTTCAACCATCATTCGTGAAACCATCATTTGTCCAACCATTATTCGTGCAACCATCATTCGTCCAACCATCCATCCGTCCAATAATCCAATTCGACAACCCAACCATCATTTTCCAATAGTTTATCCATCCATTTATCCGTTCAACATTCGTTCATCCCTTCCATCATCCATCATTATCCATTCACCTATCAATCCATCATCCGCTGAACCATCTATCCACCTTAGGTCAATCCAACCATCTACCCATATATCCACCCAACCATCCATTCATCTATCCACCCAACCATCTACCCATCTATCCACCCAACCATCCATCCATCTATCCACCCAACCATCTACCCATCTATCCACCCAACCATCCATCCATCTATCCACCCAACCATCTACCCATCTATCCACCCAACCATCCATTCATCTATCCACCCAACCATCTACCCATCTATCCACCAAACCATCCATCCATCTATCCACCCAACCATCTACCCATCTATCCACCCAACCATCCATCCATCTATCCACCCAACCATCTACCCATCTATCCACCCAACCATCCATCCATCTATCCACCCAACCATCTACCCATCTATCCACCCAACCATCCATCCATCTATCCACCCAACCATCTACCCATCTATCCACCCAACCATCCATCCATCTATCCACCCAACCATCCATCCATCTATCCACCCAACCATCTACCCATCTATCCACCCAACCATCTACCATCTATCCACCCAACCATCTACCCATCTATCCACCCAACCATCTACCCATCTATCCACCCAACCATCTACCCATCTATCCACCCAACCATCTACCCATCTATCCACCCAACCATCTACCCATCTATCCACCCAACCATCTACCCATCTATCCACCCAACCATCCATCCATCTATCCACCCAACCATCTACCCATCTACCCATCTATCCACCCAACCATCTACCCATCTATCCACCCAACCATCTACCCATCTATCCACCCAACCATCTACCCA